>SJYW01054139.1:32842-66569 GCA_006410735.1 Raphicerus campestris | reverse complement strand
TTTTTTTTACAAATGTATTCCTTATTTTATAGTTTTAAGCCATTTTTATTCTCCTAATTGTGGAATGAAAAGTCTTGTCTTGAATTTCTGCCATGGAGCAGGGATGGAGATTGGTCTCTAAGACGAGGAAACCTCTGTTTTTTCTTATTTCCATAGTTACAAGTGATTGTGGCTGTATCTGCAGCCCAGCATTCCTATAGTTTCTGTCATAGTATTCGTCCCAGTTTGGTGCTAAAACTGCTCTTTTGTGTTCCCAGCTCTGAAGTACACTGGCCCAGAACCACCATTGCTCACTAGACTGACTGTGTGGGGAAGAATGCTGGGGGTAGGGGGCAGGTGGGTGATAAGTGGGGACTGGGCTCCATGGTTGTAGACCATGAAGATAAGCTAATTCAGAGTTTGCTGTGTGAAAGACTGATATTTTTATTGATGTGAACTGCTTACTGTTTTTCTTTCTGTTTCTGTTTATTTAGTGGTACTACCTAACGAAGTAGCCAAAAGGCAAGAAATAGTAGGGAGAGAACACAAAGGGCCTATATAGTCTGAGGATCAAGTAAACAGTCTGAATATTTGATGATATCTACTGTATTATATGTTATAAAAACCAAATTTCACAAAATAAAAAACCTATTTTAACTCATACCTCTGAAGATTCTTGTTGCTTTAGGCATAATCACAGAAATGGGCTTTCTTTGCCTGTTTGGCCATCAGCTTGGCTTCTGTTTCTGAACAGATAATTGTTGTTAGTTTGCTCACTGTTGGGAAGAGCCAACATGAGTAAAGGGGTGGGGGCAGGAACGAATCACAGGTGGAGCTCTCATTACTGAATGAATATGTGGACTTACATGTGACAAATTGGGCCATGCTTTTTTAAATTGCTATTTTATTTTTGGCTCTGCTGGGACTTCACTGTGGTGTGTGGGCTTCTCACTGTGGTGGTTTCTCGGTGCGGAGCAGGCTCTAGACGCATAGGCTTCAGTAGCTGCGGTGCCTGGGCTCTATCTTAAGTGCTGGCTCAGTAGTTCTGGCATGTGGGCTTAGTTGCCACGCAGCATGTGGGTCTCCTGCATTGGCAGGAGGATTGTTAACCCCTGGACTACCATGGATGCCCTTATGACTCTTTATTGACCAAAAGAGTCAGAATACAATTTCATAAAAAATATTCATATATGTGCTTTTTTGTTGTTTAGTCACTCTGTCGTGTCCGACCCTGTGACTGCATGGACTGAAGCACACCAGGCTTCCCTGTCCATCACACTTTCCCAGAGTTTGCTCAAACTCATGTCCATTGAGTTGGTGATGCCACCCAACCATCTCATCCTCTGTTGTCCTCTTCTCCTGCCCTCACTCTTTGCCAGCATCAGAGTCTTTTCCAGTGAGTCAGCTCTTTGCATCAGGTGGCCAAAGTATTGGAGCTTCAGCACCAGTCCTTCCAACGAATATTCAGGATTGATTTCTTTTAGCATTGATTGGTTTGATCTCCTTGCTGTCCAAGGGACTCTCAAGAGTCTTCTCCAGCACCACAGTTCGAAACCATCAGTTCTTCGGCATGCAGCCTTCTTTATGGTCCAACTCTCACAACTGTACATGACTATTGGAAAAGACATATGCTTTTTAATGATATTTTTTAAAGTTTTTACATAAAACCTTTCAAAAAGTCACCTACTGACAGTAGTGGCTTCCCTGCATTGAATCTGTGAGCACTTGAAAGTGAGGAAAGGGGTACCTTGTGCCCTCTTGTGGCCAAGTTGTTGTCCCCACTACCCACCCCAGCCCTGTCTTCCTGTTGCTCAACCAGGCTTCCTTGCCTATTTTTCTAAAGCCACAGAAGGACATGTCCTATTTCATTATAGTACAAGAAAGAGAACATTTGGAGAGGGGGTATGGTTTTTATCACTGGGTTTTCTAATCTGAAAAGAAGACCATAATGGTTTAAATGATAATGAGAAGTTACTGGTAAAGGTGAGAGTACCTTTACTTAGCAACTCTTAAGCTGCTGGAAATAAGCCGTTTAAGAATTTCCTGTTGGCACAAGCCATTTTATAATAAGCCTGGGGTATTTTTTATTTATCTTACTTTTACATAGTAGAAGATTTAATCTCCTGGGTTGGAGCAATGCCAGAAAATAATCCAGAAAACTTGTTCCAAAGTGCTATAAAAATCCATAAATATATTGCAGTGAATTTAGAAGCCTTTGTTTCGCTAAAAGAAAAAAATCCATTTTGCTGTCAGTTTGTCAAACTCTCCATCTCAGCTAACCCAGTTCAACCTGTGGTTCCTTTTCCCTTTTGAGCAGCAAGTCTTACTGGGAAGGATTGTTTCTCTGATGTGAATTCCATTCTTTTACAGGCTAAGTGTGTGTGGAAACACCCACCTGGTGATGAGATATATCGCAAAGGTTCAATATCTGTATTTGAAGTAGATGGCAAGAAAAACAAGGTAAAAATGGTGACATCAGAAAAAGGGATGGAAATGTACTTTCACTAGTTTCAGAAATTTATCTCCAGCTTATAAAGAAGATAGAACTTTTCTATTGGCCAAAATACAGATTCTGCTCCATTAACAATAATGTTGTGATCTTTAATTTTAATCCTTTATCTGATAAGAATCACTTGCCGACACATAAATGCTGTTTCTTTACTTCCAGATCTACTGCCAAAACCTGTGCCTGTTGGCCAAGCTTTTTCTGGACCACAAGACATTATATTATGATGTGGAACCCTTCCTGTTCTATGTTATGACAGAGGCAGACAGCACTGGTTGTCACCTGATTGGATATTTTTCCAAGGTCAGTGGGATCTGGAGATTAAGAAGCTGATGACCAGAGCAGGGTAGTTGATGTTGGCGTATGAAGCCTCAAATCACTGACAGAAAGAGGCGGTTCCCTGGGCATTGATGATTGCCCTTCTCTTAAAGGGTGGCAGGGGGTGGGGTGGACATCCACGTATCAAAGATTATTTAATGAAAATGTGCAGTCTTTATGAAAAGCTTTTGGCTTATTCATTTCTGGACTTGTGGGTTGAAGCTGCCCATTAGTTGCTGGCCAGCACCCGGCCTACAACCCACAAGCCCACATCTTGCCATCCAAGCCAGCCAGCTCTCCTGGCTTTGCTCTCCTCTGTGTTATTAGCTTAAAACCAGGAAATATGTTCCTTTTGCCTGGTTTTCTAGCTGGGCTCCTTCAGTGATAACACCACTACACCTTTAAAGATTGAAGGCCAGATTTTGCTTATAACTTTTCAATATAGCAACTTTATTGAAATATAATTTTCACAGACCATACAATTCACTCATTTACAATGTACGATGCTGTGGGTTTTAGTATAGTCACAGAGTTGTGCAGCCACCATGCAGTCACCACTATCAATTTTTGTTACTCCCAATTTGAAACACCATAAGTAGTCACTCCTCATTTCCACTCATTCTGTTCCCAGGCCCACTGTCTCTATTTAAGCTTGCATATTCTGAGCATTTCACATAAATGGAATCATACAATATGTGATTTGCAGAATGCTACTCTAGACTGGATTCAGTGTTCTAAACCTTCTTGCCTTGCTCTTTGCCTCTAAAAAAGAATCCTAGAGTCAGTGCCCTTAAGGTGAGACTGGAGGTCTCAGCTAGGGAAACCCTGGGGTCATCAGCATAAAGGGTGTGGATGTACCAGCTATGAGGCCTGACAGCCACTCCCCAGGACTAGTTAGCATATATTTTGTAAGTAGCCTTGCTTGTATCTGGAACTGCTGAGACACCTTTGGTCCCATATTCTTCCAATCTTCTCATCTGTTTGCTCTTGATTTTAGGAAAAGAATTCATTCCTCAACTACAATGTATCCTGTATCCTTACCATGCCTCAGTACATGAGACAGGGTTATGGCAAGATGCTCATTGATTTCAGTAAGTAAAACAGCCAAGTTGTAAGTTGCACAAGCAGGGACTGTTAAAGTATTGTTGTTTTCTTGTCCTATGGTCTGTCTTCACAATTCCTGGCATATAGTGGAGTTACACTCATATTAAGTGAGTGAGTAAGTGGAAAAAACCTGAACATTGTCAGTTGGCTTGATACACATTGAACACTCGGATGAATATAGGACCCTGCTGCTACTGCTAAGTCACTTCAGTCGTGTCCGACTCTGTGTGACCCCATAGACGGCAGCCCATCAGGCTCCCCCGTCTCTGGGATTCTCCAGGGGAGCCTGGTGGGCTGCCGTCTATGGGGTCACACAGAGTCTGACACGACTGAAGTGACAGCAGTAGCAGCAGGGTCCTATATTCATCCAAGTTGGTACCTAATAGACTATAGATATATGAGATATAAAGGATAGTAAAGAAAGCTCTTTAGTATTATCCTAATGTGAGACTTACGAATAGCACATTCATCCGTAAAGCTTCAAATTTGTTTATGGGTGTTAAGTTTTGTAAGTTGTTCTCTGAAGGCATTCGTGTACCTGTTAGAGGCTTTGGGTCTTATTAATCATGAATGCTATATTTGAGAATTTGCCTACTCAGTAAAATTTATTTGTAACCCTAAAATCAAAGAACATGCACATGGCAGCGAAAAAAAAGTCACCACGTNTGAAGGCATTTGTGTACCTGATAGAGGCTTTGGGTCTTATTAATCATGAATGCTATATTTGAGAATTTGCCTACTCAGTAAAATTTATCTGTAACCCTAAAATCAAAGAACATGCACATGGCAGCGAAAAAAAAGTCACCACGTTTCCAGATGAGGTCAAACAGAGACTTATTTTGGCTTTGTTTAAGATGGTGTCCTTTAGAGCCATGTTGTTCATATTTTTATGCTTTTTGTTGCTATTTTTATCTTTTATTATTATTTTTTTGGCCATGCCACGTAACTTGTGGGGTCTTAATTCCTCTGACAAGGGATCAAACCCAGGCCCTCAGCAGTGAAAGGGTGGAGTCCCAGCCAGTGGAATTCCCTGTAGATTTTCAGTGGCCCCTGAGCACAGTGCTGAAGTACTGTCTAGTAAGACCGTGGTGTGCCTTCCAGAGAAAATGTGTTCTATAGACAGGTTTTTATTCAGGCGTTCGTGATTGTGCTGTTGGCTTTTAGTTTAGTGGTAAGTCAACAGGACGTATTAAATGGGTGTCTTTAAACAAAAACACAAAAAACAAAGTTGGTTATATATCGACTGGTTGATGAAAATGTGACGAGGGCCCCCAGGAACCTAACCCTGTATTTACCCCAAGAGCAGTGGTTCATTATAGCTTATTCAGTNAACAGGACGTATTAAATGGGTGTCTTTAAACAAAAACACAAAAAACAAAGTTGGTTATATATCGACTGGTTGATGAAAATGTGACGAGGGCCCCCAGGAACCTAACCCTGTATTACCCCAAGAGCAATGGTTCATTATAGCTTATTCAGTGTTTGCTGTGACTTTATAGAATATAATTACTGTAAATAATGAGATTCAGCTGTATTTTATTCCATGTTCACTGTAACATGATGTATTTTGGTCAAATTAGAATTCCTAGAATCAGCTTTTTGATCCTTTTTTTTAGCCACTTGGTTAGAGATAAATCAGGAAATGGCATAATCCACTAATGGAGTTGAGGAGATTGTGTATCTTTGAATAGGTAACAACTGTTTTATAAACTGTGTGGAAATTTTCAAACACACTGAAGTAGCATAATAGTATAATAAACCCTTATAATGGTTACCATTTTATGGCCAGTCTTGTTTTACCTATAGTCCCACCCTCAGTTATTTTGGAATCTCTAAAAGTATAAGGTCTATTATACCTAAAAAAGCCTTACAAAACAAAAAATTCCTTAATGTCATAAAGTACACTATTCAAATTTTCATTATTTTGTGATTCGATTCTTTAAAAAAAATGTTTTTATTCAAATACAGATAGAACTGTGTAGCTTATAAATCAGTTTTTAGTTTAGAGGTTCCCGCTCCATCTCTTTTTTTTCTTTGCTATTTAAGTTGGTTATCCAGTAGTTTTAGTTTCCTGAAGTATGAGTTTGCTGACTGCATCCCCCGGGTGTTGAAAGTTAAGATGTTTAGCTGTTAAAACTGGAGACTTTGTGAAATTCAGATCATGTCTATTCCCATCTGCTGCCCACCACCATTTCATAGGCAATACTGAGATAATCCATTCTTTTTCTTCTAAGAATTTTTAGTGTTACTTAAAATTTTTTTTTTTAATTATTATTTTATTTTTGGCTGCATTGAGTCTTTGTTGCTTTGCCTGGGCTTTCTCTAGCTTCAGTGAGCGGGGGCTACTCCTTGGTGCAGTGTTCAGACTTNGGGTTACCTTAAAAAATTTTTTTTAATTATTATTTTATTTTTGGCTGCATTGAGTCTTTGTTGCTTTCCCTGGGCTTTCTCTAGCTTCAGTGAGCGGGGGCTACTCCTTGGTGCGGTGTTCAGACTTCACATTCCGGTGGCTTCTCTTATTACGAAGCTCAGGCTCTAGGCGCTCAGGCTCAGCAGTATCGGCTCTTGGGCTCTAAGGGTGCAGGCTTGTCAGTTGCGGTGCACAGGCTTAGTTGCTCTGAAGCATGTAGAATCTTCCTGGACCTGGGATTGAACCCTTGTCCCCTGCATTGGCAGGAGGATTCTTGTCCACCGCACCACTAGGCAAGTTCTGAGATAATCCATAAAGTGCAAAAATCTGAAAAAGCTTGAAAGCTATATAGTGAAATGGCTTTCAAATCTTGTTTCCATCTACTCTGTTCTCTTTTTTGGCTTGCGGGATCTTAGACCCTTGACCAGGCATCAGACCTGGGCTCCAGGCAGTGAAAGCGCTGAGTCTTAATCGCTGAACTGCTAGGGAATTCCTCATCTACTTTGTTCTTAGTGCATACCTACAGATAACTATTAATATTAATAAGTTTCTAGGGCAGGCTTCCACTAGAAGGCTTTTATATTAAATGTCTGTTATAAGTAAATGTGAAAACACATTCGTCCCCTTTTGTTTGTACAAAGGCAGTCAACTATATTACAGCTAATACATAGCATTGCATTAAATGACTGGACCCTGATGGATATTGCCAAGCAGACTCTACTCCTTAAATCTTGATCCATTTTGGTACACTGTTCTTATTAGGATGAGATACAGTATCTGCATTGTTCTCTGGCAGGTTATTTGCTTTCCAAAGTGGAAGAAAAAGTTGGCTCCCCAGAACGTCCACTCTCAGATCTGGGGCTCATAAGCTATCGCAGTTACTGGAAAGAAGTGCTTCTTCGTTACCTGCATAATTTCCAAGGCAAAGAGATTTCTATCAAAGGTTGGTTTTTTGCTCTTAGAGAATGTTACCTAAGATGTTTGCTCCTCTGAATATTCTGACTTTTCTCTTTGGCCCTGTTCATGTTTTGTAATCAGCGAAGATAATGCCAGATTCTGTGTTGCATCTGAATATGAGAGCAGAAGGCTCAGTGATGTTGACCACTCACTAAGGTGCCTAAGGATTCCAGAATTTGGCCCTAGGGACTGGTTATCTGATTTGGTTTCTCAAATTTTAGGTTGCTAACACTTTATTTCACAAAATTTTAAACAAAAGCAAGAAAGAAGAAAAACTTCAAGTCATTTGGCACACACAGAACTTCTGACATCCCAGAATACTTATGCGAGGGTGAAATAATTTAGTTTGTTCTTTGACTTGAATTTCTGTAGGAGCCAAAGTGGTTTCCTGCTGTACTGCCCCTCTTTTGTAGTTATCTTAAGTGGTCAAATGAATACTTTATAAACTTCTGGACAGCTTGGGTCAAGTAGCAAAGATTCCAAACATTTGGAGTCTGTGTAGATTTCTTTCAAAGGAAAAGGGTCCTTGGTAAGGGCGTGGGGAGGTCTGCATTTTGAGCAAGTAGCTCTTCTGTTTCAGAAATTAGCCAGGAGACAGCTGTGAATCCTGTGGACATTGTCAGCACTCTGCAAGCCCTTCAGATGCTCAAATACTGGAAAGGAAAACACCTAGTTTTGAAAAGACAGGTAAAGTTTCTGTTGGCCTTTTACTTACTGGTTTATGTCTCTTGAGGCCTAGCAAATTGGAACCTTCACACCTTAAAGGTAACCTTCCCTTTTTAAAGAGTCTGACTCCATGCAGCTTTTCCTTTGTTCTCACTGTTAGGCTTGTCTCTGACTGTACCCTTATCAGAAGCTTCTGGTAAGCACCTGTCTCATACTTGGATGACAGAAGCATCAACAGCTCCAGTTAAGCAGCTTTATGTTGCACTGTTACACTTCTGTCCTTTAATGATTTTCTTATATCAGAGAAGAGTGCCCGTCTGTGGAGGAGAATCTCCATAACCTCCAGGGCATGTAGAAGTGGTTTTAAATTCCTTTAACAAATGCCATCTCAGTTCAGTCACTCAGTCGTGTCCAACTCTTTGCAACCCCATGACCCGCACGCCAGGCCTCCCTGTCCATCACCAGCTGCTGGAGTTCACTCAAACTCACATCCATCGAGTCGGTGATGCCATCCAGCCATCTCATCCTCTGTCGTCCCCTTCTTCCCCCAATCCCTCCCAGCAGCAGAATCTTTTCCAATGAGTCAACTCCTTGCGTGAGGTTGCCAAAGTACTGGAGTTTCAGCTTTAGCATCATTGCTTCCAAAGAAATCCCAAGGCTGATCTTCTTTAGAATGGACTGGTTGGATCTCCTTGCAGTCCAAGGGACTCTCAGGAGTCTTTTCCAACACCACAGTTCAAAAGCATCAGTTCTTCGGCGCTCAGCTTCTACTGTTGTTCTTGTCTGGAGAATCCCATGAACAGGGAAGCCTATCAGGGTTGCACAGAGTCAGGCATGACTGAAAGCGACTTAGCACATATGCACATTTAATAAGGGAAGATGGATAATAATTTTCAGGTCTTGCTGAGGGCATAATAGGAAGAAATGGATTAGGTAGGAGAACATTAGGTAAATCAAAAGAACTTTTTTTTAATACCTGTCTCTCACCTTAGTTTATTATGAAACCTTTGGTGATTTCTTCTTAGCTAACAATCATTTTGGAATCCACATATAAAGATGTTTTAGTTGAATGCATATAATAATTTTTTCCCATTGTTTTCTCTCAGGATCTCATTGATGAGTGGATAGCCAAAGAGGCCAAAAGATCCAACTCCAATAAAACCATGGATCCCAGCTGTTTAAAATGGACCCCTCCCAAGGGCACTTAAAGTGACCGGTTACTCCGAGCCAGCGAACCCCAGCAGTAGGAATCCGTACCCTAGGGATCTGTCTGTCATTTCTGTTGCTCTTGTGATTGGCAAGTACAGTATCCTTTGGGAAGGCCATCCCCCTCAGGACTGTCCTGGCTCCGACCTTCGTGTACACTGCAGACGCTGGTTCTGAGGAACTGTTGTTTCGGCCTCAGTGAGGTTGCCTGGATGGGATCTTTATTACACTTGAGTGCAGATCCCTTGTAGCACTGACCCAAGGTGTTCTGTTTTGGTACTGTACCTGTCCAGTCACTGGTTCTCTCCTCTGGCCCCATGAGGTTGTGTCGTGTCTTCTAAACTTTGTAATAGTGCTTCTTGCCACCTGGTCACCAGACCACCAAGTACGGTTACTGCCACCAGGACCTTTCCAGTTATTCCTTACATGTGTTTTTGGAGGGGCAGGGAAGAGGTGACACTTCTGAGTGTGTGTTGGGAAGGGTCCCTTCCCTTTGGATTTCATCTCACTTTTAAGTTATTTCCTCCATTTTACTGGAAGACCTGTTTTTAATCAGTATCAGGCTGACCAGAGCCAAATACTTCTGAGGACTCTTGCAGGGATTAGTCTTGGTTACAGCATATGATCTGAATGAGAGATGGAGAAAAGAATTGAGAGGTGGTGATTCTCTATTTGGATTTGAGTTCACCTGTGGGCAGTGGGCAATATCTTGGTGAAAGGGAATGAAATACTTGCCTCACAAGAAAGTGCCCAGTAGTAAATGTTTTCTTCTCTTTACTTCCTGCCTCTTTTTACTTTTGCAGGTGCCAAAATAATTTCCAGTTCTCCCTTTCATGCTGCATGATAACCGGTTAATTATATTGCAGAAACCTTTCACCAGTACCGGTCTGATATTGCACACCTAAGTTGCACATAAGTTGCATTGCTTTTGTCTGAACATCCTTGGAGAAGTGATTGAGAATGACTTCCGTATCTCAGCCCATGACTCAGCAAGGCAGAATGACCACCCCTGCCAAGGTTTGCTTTTCTTTTCAACAGTGCCTCACCCTCCCTCTAAGGACTAAAGTGCTTATGCCCTTCCAAGAACTCCATTTCCTTTTTGGGATTTACCACCATCCCCCCATTCTCTGGTCTCCTCTATTTTTGGTGTTAAGTGAAGGAAGAGATGCTCCCTCTAATTTTTCTCTAGCCCATTATAACCTGCTATCTTGGGGCAGCTTTTGATGTATGACATGTCACCCTTCCCAACTTGGTCTCCTGCAACACTGCTGTCTTCATGTGGAGCCCTCACCACAACCCCAGCTCTGGTCATTTGTGCCTTTCTCTTGTCATCTTTGTACACTACTTACATTCACTGTGGGTTGGGGGGAGCTAACTTAAGCATGTTCAGTGGCAGCTCCCTGCCAGTTTCAGTGTCACTGTTACAGTTTACCCAAAAGCAATTTCACTGGGAGTTTTCTTAAGGGGTAAAGGCCTTTTACAGAAGCTAACCCTTCCCCAAATGTGGTAGAATGTGCTGTTCTATATCTACTCTTCAATAAAGCATGTTCTCTGCTGAAATTTGTTTCACCCAGGAGCTCTCATTTGAGTATGACATGGTGCCACTGGCCTACCGCTAATAAGAAATGCACTTGGGGTTTATTTTCTTTTTTTGTTTTATTTTGTCTTGTTTTTCAGAGCTAGCCTTATTAAGTTTACTAGTGAGTGAGTGAGTGAAGTCGTTCAGTTGTGTCTGACTCTGCGACCCCATGGACTGTAGCCTACCAGGCTCCTCCCTCCATGGGATTCTCCAGGCAAGAGTACTGGAGTGGGGTGCCATTTCCTTCTCCTGGGGTTTATTTTCTAAGCAGTAAGCTGACTGTTCAGGGACAGGAGTTGTGGGTGGGGAAAGTTGTTTTTTCCTCTGATGCAGGCTATCTTGAGGGTGTGCTTAACTCTGAGCTTGTCTAGTTGATGGAGTAAATTCTCTGTGCCACGCTCTGGTTCCAGCTAACAGGTATGCATAGCTGTGAGTAGTTTCTGTTATCCATTCAAAGACCCAGCAGGAGTTAAGGCTAGGTGGGATAGCTGTGGGGAAGTGGGAACAGACGTGTCCTCTTTTACCTCCTGGCTTTCTTGCCAATAGTGAGCAATGCCATCTCTAATAATCATTGTCTCTCTCAGGTTGAGGTGATTTCTGAAAATAGCTGCACTTTCCTGTAGCGTTTACCTAGTGTGAGAAACAGCAGACCGGGCACTTAACTGGATGGTAGAGAGGAGGGGGGTGGAAATTGTACTTGTTGGAGTGAATTTGCCCCCTCTGGCCAGCATGGTGAGAATCTCTCCTGGCAGAAGAACTAAGTGTCTTCCTTGGTAAGGTTAGGAGTCCTGCATGTCGCCTACTAGGGTAGGAAATGGGATGAGAAAAACTCAGGCTTATAAAAAGACCATTCTTACACACATCTTAGAGAAACGTGTGCCCTGATTTCCCTCTTCTAGGTGCTTGCATCAAAGGGAGATTCTGTCGTCTCTCCTGTTTTGGAAAATTGAGGCAGGTAACGTGGACCATGATAGTGGATAGACAGTGCAGGCCACAAGTCCTTGGTGACTGCCGTCCCTATTTCCTCACCTAGAAATCAAGGGAAGATTTCTCTGCTTTAAATCCTTACAGGTGCAGGAACTGGCCGTTCACTTCCTTCGCTGTTTTGAGTCAGACTGTTCCCTCTGACTCCTTTTGTACCTGCACAAAAGAAGTTTAGCTTCTTAGGCTCCTTCGTTAGAAGAGCAAAAGTCTTGAGTCATTCCTGCCTCTCTGAGACTCCATAAGTGAAAGCACCAACCATTTCTAGAGGAAGAAAGCCTCAGCATGTGCTGGTTGCTTCTTTTCTGCCCAGCACTGTGCTGGGTACTTTAACACTGCCTTGTTTGACCCTCCCCTCTGCCATTTGCTTTCTTGGCTTTTTTGATTCCCTGATGATTTACCTTCTCCCTTCTAGTTAGTTTTCTTTGCTTCAGCCACAGTCCTCCATGCTTCTAGTGGCTTTCATTGCCAGAAAAATGACAAGACTGGTGAAAACTTTAAAATGAAAGAATTGAGTTCAGTTACTCCTGTAGGCAGCGTTTGTAGGTCAGAGACCTAAACCAGGGTACAGAGATGTGCCTCATTCTGGTTCTGCTTCTGATTTAGGAATAAACTGTTTAGTAAGCACTGTCCCTTTACTTTTGTTGTTTCCTTCAGTCCTTACCACATCATCACTGTAAGGTAAATATTGTAGCCCTCTTCCACAGGAGAAAATTTGAGGCTCAGAAGTCTTACTGCTGGGTTATAGAAACAGAATGAGAGCGTTGCTTCTCGAGTCCAGATCCCATGCTTCTGACAAAACTAATGTGAGTCATCTGATGCCTCGGTGCCTGCTTTTCTGTTTCTCGCAGGGGGAACAATGAGTCACATTAAGTAGTTTTTAAGAATATGGTGTGCCCTTTATATGGCAAGATGATTCTCTTGACATGACCTGAGCTTTGGTTTATCCCTGTGGTTCTGGGCAGGTTGCCTGACTGGGGTTAGGAATGGCCTCTAATGGAGTTCATGTGAAGCCAGTATAAAAAAATACCACAGCTTGCTTCCATCATACATTCCTTCTGGAATATGAAATGAGTGGAAAGCAGTTTTTTGGAAGTATATTAGTAACTAGGCATAAACACATCTGCCTTTTCCTCCTTTGAAGAGCAGTTGATATGCCAAACATTGAAGGAGCATGGTTTTTATGATCCCAGGTGCTGGGATCAAGCAGTGTTGCTCTCCATGGTGATCCTTACCCATTTTACTTAACTTCTGACCTTTTGAAAATCTAATAAAAGTATTGGATCTTTTAAAAGAAAATATACAGAAGTGCAAATATGCACACATTTGTCTACAGTTCAGGAGATTGAGGGTTTGAGAAAGCTCCGGTGAAAAGGTAGATGGGAGCCCCCTGCCAGCCTTCACTCAGCCCTTGGCTTGTGCATGGTTTGTGCAGGCCCAGGTGACAGGTCCCATTAACTGAGGTCCAGTGACGACCAAAGAGAAGTCCTTACTGAAGGTTAACATGCTGCCTGCCCATGGTTTCACAGATGCACTTGTATAAACAGTGCTGTATAGAGTTTTGCATATTCAGAGAATAGGGTGAAACTTTGCTAAATATAATGTAAGGAGTTCTAAAAACTACTTTTTGCTCTTCATTGGGATCATGGAGTTATAGAATTGCACCACTGGTTTTACTCCAGCACTTTCTGCTACAAACTTGTATGACTGCATCTCCCAGACTGTCTTCTGCTGATGAGGGCAGTTTAATTGCCCACTTCCTTTGTGGTATTTTCAACAAAATGCCAATGAATGTCACTAAGAAGGGGGTAAAAAAGGACTGCCCAGTGGTGAAAAACGTCCCTTGTGCTGAAATATCAGTTGTCTCCTCTGTCTTACGTGATACCTGTAGATGCTACTGCCGTTCTGGGGCTTGGGGTCTGTTGACTTGTGCCCGAGTGGAGAAAATAGCCTGTGCTATTGCACAGCTTTGGCTCCGCTGCTCCCCCTGGCAGTTCTGTGTGAGAACATCTTTACCCTGGACAAGTCATGTCCATTCACAAAACCAGTGTTTCTTAACTCGTACGTGTTTTGGAAACCACTCACGTTTTATTCAATCATATACAAAGTTTTCTGAAATCTATACCCTTATTGCCAAAAAAAAAAAAAAAAAAAAAAGGTGTGGTANCTGAGTGACTGAACTGAACTGAACTGAAGTTTGTCATAACTTTTCTTCCAAGGAGCAAGCGTCTTTTAATTTCATGGCCGTGGTCACCATCTGCAGTGATTTTGGAGCCCAAGAAAATAAAATCTGTCACTGTTTCCAGTGTTTCCCTATCTATTTGCCATGAAGTGATGGGACCCGATGCCATGATCTTTGTTTTCTGAATGTTGAGTTTTAAGCTAGTTTTTTCATTCTCCTCTTTCACTTTCATCAAGAGGCTCTTCAGTGCCTCTTTGCTTTCTGCCATAAGGGTGGTGGTATCTGCATATCTGAGGTTATTGATTTTTCTCCCTGCAATCTTGATTCCAGCTTATGCTTCATCCAGTCCAGCATTTTGCATGATGTACTCTGCATATAAGTCTTGCTCTAAGAGATAAGGCAAGACTTAAAAAAATTACAAGGAGGAATTGGGATTTGCCAGAAAAATGGCCTCCTGCTCAAATGTCATCACCTCTAAAATATCTTCCCACTGCTGTCAAAGTGGTCTTTTCAAAGCCCTAACCTGATCCGTCTCTCCCTATTTACAACCTTCCAGTGTCTCCCCGTTGCCCATGGTGTAAAGTTCAAGCTCCTTAGCATGGAAATCAGGGCCCTTCTCCACTTAGTCCAACAGATATAGATCAAGGGCCCTGTGATCGGAGAGCTGTGAATTCCATCCCCAGGGCCCTCACTAAATAGCTGTGTGACCTCAGGCATGTTACTTAGAATCCTCCCCAGTAAAATGAGATTATTAATAGCACGTATTTCCAAAGTTGTTTGAGGATGAAATTAGATAATGCATGTGGAGCACTTAGCACGGTGCATGATGGTAAATATTTAATACCCATTAACTATTATGGACGCTGGGTGAGGCACTGGGCGACAGAAGATGAATAAGGCACCATCCCTGCCCAACAGCATCTCACAGCCTCTAGGAAAGGAGAACTCTGGTTGACAGATAAGCTGCATTCAGTTTGCTTGTGCCAGCAAAAGAGTGGGGGGGCGGGGGGAGAGAAGGCTGTGCTCCATGCCCTCAATCTGCCCATTTCCTGCCCGCAGACAGCTTCCCCACCTGCTTCCATACAGGACAAGATTCCTCGCTCATATACGCTGTCCTTAGCTGGTTCTCTGCCTGGACTTCCTTTTCCATGTGGTAAACTCCCACTTGTTAAAGGTCTGCTTAATGGTCACCCCCAGTAGAGTTTTTCTCTTTCCTGACTCCAGCAAGAATTAACTGGCCCCTTCCCTAGGCTTTCCCTATGTCTCCCACTCATATCTCTCGCAGCTCTGCACAGGATGGGGTCAGAGGCTGTGCATGTTGTATCCTGTATCCTGTGCTGAGGAGGCTGCTGACCGGGGGAGTGCAGGCAGAACCTGGCCCTCGCTCTCTCATGTGCTTTACAGCCTGGCATGAAGCTTCACCCCCTGCATGAAGGTGTCTGGCTCCACTTCTCCCACAGGGTCAGCTGGGCTGAGGACAGCCCTGCCACGCTGCTCTATTATCCCACGAGCGCTCTGAGAGTGGGGCTGTGATATATGTGTGCTTGGCACACAGTGGGTCCTTAAGAAACATGCAGTCACTCCACGTCCAGGCCAGTGAAGGCAGAGATGTTATAAGGGCGAGTGTGGAGGTTTGGTCAAGGACATGCTACTTTCGCTCCTCTTCAGGAATCTCCTTGGTGAATCCCAACCTGATAGTTTAGGCACTTCCTTGGTGGTCCAGTGGTTGAGAAGCCTACTTCCAATGCAGGGGACACAGGTTTGATCCCTGGTCAAGCAACCAAGATCCCACATGCTTTGGGGCAACTAAGCCCGCGCCACGACTACTGAATCTGCTCTCTAGAGCCCATGCTCCGCAACAAGAAAAGTCTGAGTGCCACAGCTAGAGAAGCCAGCACATAGCAACAGACTCCAGGCACCACAATGAAGAGGCAGAGCAGCTAAAATGAAAACAGCTTCCCCCCTACCAAACTCTGACGGCTTCAGAATCCCTGCATTTGCTAAAATGCAGGTTCCCCAGCTCAGCCCCTTCTGACCTAGTCAACCCTAGTTTGTGGGTCTGAATCTACACAGCCCCCAGCTAACTTACCCACAGGCAGGGCATTTAATAACTTACAATCCACTTTGGTTCTCCACTTTTGTTAACAAGTTTTTCCTTACAGAGGTGAATGGCCCCTTCACTTTACAGACATGGAAACTGACACTGGATTTCACAAGCCAGCAGGTTGGGCTTGGTCTAGGTCACAGTGAGAATTACTGGATGACTAGCATCCCAGGTCCCTGGGCAGCTGCTTCCCACTTTCCCACAAGAGCAAGCAGTCCATGGCTGGAGGCAAAGTAACAACATTCACCTCTAGGTGGGGGAGATGGCTTCCCTTTCTGCAGGATGAAACCCAGTGACCTTAGGACCCAAGGACCCTCTCTGAGCTTCAGTTTCTCCATCTGCAAATTGGAGCCAACCCTCATCTGTGGTGGTAAAGGCTTTATGAATGCCCACCCTTAAAGAGCTCAGCACAGTGACTGGCGCATAGTATGTGTTCAATTAGTCCTAACAAGTTTTGTGATTATTCTACCTCTGGAACGCTGGTCCTTAGCGCTGGTCTCCTGGCCCCAGTTTGACAGCGTGTGGTGGGGGCACAGCGGGGAGGGGGCAGGGGTCACCGGGCAGAGGAGAGGGCGGCAGGAAGAAGGGAGAGAAAATCCCAAAGGTCCGGAAGGCTGGGAGGGAGGCCGGGCACCGGCTGGAAACCGCGGCTATTTGCAGCTTTGCCCTCGGGCTGCGGTCAGGCTGGCGCTCTCAGCCCGACCGCCGAGCCGGCCGCCCCGCCCGGTGCCCTCGGCCACCCGGGCACTTCCCTGGCCTGCGGGTCCCTCCTCGCCCGATCCTCGCGGCCCGGCGGGGGGTTGGGGAGGTGCTGCTGAGCCGGGCCGAGGCCTCTGGAGCTGGCCGAGCGCGGGGCTGGGACTGGGGCGGCGCCGGGGGCGGGCGGGCAGCGAGGTGAGTCGCGGCCGCGGCGAGGCTGCCCGGGCGCCGGGTGGGCGCGCACGGTTTTGTTAAAGGCTGCGGTTTGGCTAAGATTGCGGAGCCGAGAGGAGAAAGGACGCAGGAGGGAGGACTGCTAGGAAGAGGGAAACACGAGCCGAGGGCGGGATGCGGGCAGGAAGCTGATGTTTCCTGAGCGCCGAGTGCGTCCAAAGGAGGTGGAAAGACTGGCCCCACTTTACCGGCCGGCTCGGGGAGGCTGGTGGCCTCGGGGGAGGCCGTCCAGCTGTGAAGCCGCGGAGCCCGGAGCCTGATCAGCCTCTTTCCCTGCGGCTGAGAACGCAAACGCAAGCCGGGGCAGGGGCGGGGCGGGGCGGGGCGGGCCGGAGCGGGAAGGGGACCGGGGGCGCTGGCTCTCTGGGTTCCCCAGCCCAGAGGACGCCACAGAGACCCTGCTTCAGTCTTTCCCGCGCCCTTCCAGCGCCCCCATGTGGAGGCTTCTTCTGAAGCCCAATCCACTCTCCCACCCCACCTCCGCGCGCGCGTTTCTAGAACTTGGCGTTGGCGGATCCGGAAGGGGCCAGAGCTGGGTCCTAGTCTCACGGCCTGCCCCTTGGATAGAAAGACGCGAGAAGAAAGCGAGGCTGGGCCGCCAGATGAGGCGAGCCTCCTTGGAACGCGCAGCGCAGTCGTTCCAGTGGAGGGGGCAGAGTGGTTCCTGGTACAAGTAGCCCAGAGTGTGGAACTGGGGCAATAATCTTTGCACCCTGTACTTGGACCCTTTCAGCGGCAATGGCTTAGTTTCACTGCGAATCTTTGAGATTACATTAATGCATTCATTCACTGATTCTGGATTTGATGAGACCTTACAACGTGGGAGTTGCCCCACAACACAGCTGAAAAAACAGCAAGCATTGTAACATTTTTAACTGTGGAAAGTGCCGTGGCAGTGGTATCTGGGGGAGAGAATAAAAATCCTGGGCCCTCTTTACCCATATTTACAGTGTGGTTACAGTATGGGTACAATTCAGAATCCGCCTACCAATGCAGGAGACGAGGTTCCATCCCTGGGTCGGGAAGGTCCCCTGGAGTAGGAAATGGCAACCCATTCTAGTATTCTTCCCTGGAAAATTCTGTGGATGGAAGAGCCTGGCAGGCTGCAGTCCATGGTGCGGGAGAGAGCTGGACACGGCTGAGCGACTGAACACACACACTTCAGACACTTGACCTAGACAGAACACTTTGGGTTTGGAAAAGAGGGTCGCTACACATGGATTATAGGTCGAGCAAATGAAGCCATAACCCTCTGTGCCCACAAGTTGTGTAGGCATGGCAGACAACTTGGCCCAAGCCTGCCTTGCCTTCAGCGTTTGTAGCCTGTCAAGAATATCCCAGGGATTTCTGAGAGGGCCTGAAGGTATAGGTGGCCCAGTACCAGAAATTCTTGAGTCCTGAGAATGATTGAAAACAGCCCCTGTTCTTGCCCTTTTCATCAGACCCCTCGCCCACCACCAAAGGTGCTTCTTGGCCCAGGCCTATGGCCCTGGGACTTCTTACTCCATCTCCCTTCCCTCTCTATCACCTTTCTCCCCAGGTCCCTGGCCCCCACCTACCCACATCTTTTTTGTAATTAGATTCTATGAGGAAAGACAAATGTGCACAGTAGTTGGCGGGGGGGTGCAGTGTTTATCCACAAGAAGGATAGAAGTCAAGAGAAGCAAATTAATTAAAGAAAAAACACTTTTATTAGGGAAAAAAAGAGTAGAAGCAAAGTATAGTGTCTAAGAAGATGACTCCGGGTTTGAATTCTGACCCCATCACTTAACAGTGTGTAAACTCAGACACCTAACCTTTCTGACCTTCACCATAAAATAGGAATAATACTATACTTCCTTCAAAAGGTTGTTGAGATGTTTAAATGAGATAGCGCATAAAAGAACTTTGTGCAGCATCAGGCACATATAGGCCTTAGTCAATGGTAGCTATTATGATTGCCATTAATACTATAGTTAATAACAGTCATCCCTATTTTACAGGAAAACCAGATTAAAGAAAGTCATTTTCAGCATTCCCTGATATTTTGTCATCAGGTCAAGAGTTTCCTAAGGACAGGAACTGGGTTTCTCTCAGACTAGAAACTCCCTGTGGCCAGGTCTCTCCGACAAGGTTCAGTGTGCCCGGCCTTAAAGTCAGGGTTCAGAAGCTTCAGGCCTGGATGCTGAGGGAGGTATGTCGATCCCCCACATTAGGGAATGTGGGTTCTGCACAGCCCTTGCCTCATAAGTGGTGGTGAAGTCTCGCCTGTGTATTTCCGTCTCCCGGAGCCTCTGTGCAATAAAGGCCGCCAGAGCCTGACCCCATTAGTGGGAGAGGCGAAGCTCATGAATCCAATTGGCATTTTCTTCCTGAATCTTAGTTAGCGAGTGTGGCAGAGAAGTGAACTGCTAAGTGAAAATATAATTATAATGCATCATCCTTTGTCTACCAAGTGGAGCCTCCAGACCCCACTGTCTGCAGAACAGTTTGTTTCAGGGAGGACACTGGAGCCAGCCTCTCAGAAGTGGAAGTGGCACCCATGAGTGGGCTAACTTGGCTAGTGCGGGTGGGGCATGAGACTCAGGATTGACCCCTGTCCTGCTCTGTCTGACCGCGGTCTGGAACACGTGGGCTTTCAGAGGAATGTTGGTTCAAGTGAGACCCTGTACAGGCTGCCTGGGAACTGGGGAACCGAGAGATGAGGCCCTGAATGCCAGACTGGGGAGTGTGGCTTTTATCCAGCAGACACTGGAGTCACTGAAGGTTTTAGAACAAAGGAGTTATGTGGGGTTGTGTTTCTTTCCCTTCATGGGTTCCCAAATCTTCCTCACTTCAAACATGCATATGTTAATATCTAGAAAAAGGGCTGGCAGAGTACACATAGGTGGTCATGGTGGTAAATTTTGAGATGGAGAAGTAGGTAAAGGGAGGTGTCCATTATTTATTCAGTACCCTATATGATTTGAATATTTTACAGTGAGAATATGTGCACTTACTACCTTTACAATTTAAAACAAGATGAGAAATAATCTAAATGTCCATTATCAGGAAAATAGGTAAGTCCATTGTGGCAGTAGAATACTACACAGCAGTAAAAGGGAATAAATTAGAGTGTGTATATCAACATGGATAAAACTCATAAAGTGTTGAGCTAAAAAACCCAAGTTATATCAGGATACCTAGACTATGGGTCCATCTACATAGAATGTAAAAGCATGAGAAACATATATCCGTATTATAAATGGACATACACATGTAGTGAACATATACATGGGGAGGAGGAGGGAGGGAACACAAGTGGCTTCAATTTTCTTTGTAATGATTCCTCTCTTAAACTAGGTAGTGAGGGAATTCCCTGGCAGTCCAGTGGTTAGGACGCCATGCTCTCACTGCCAAGGGCCTGGATTTAGTCCCTGGTCAGGAAACTAGGATCCCACAGCCTTGTGACCAAAAAACAAAGCAGTTCCCCAAAACCAACCTAGGTAGTGAGCACTGAAGTTTGCTGTAATATTATCTATACATTTTTATGTGCTTGATATAATTGAAGCATTTTGAAAAAAAAGAGGGATTATAAGTAAAAAGGGGAAAACAAAGTTGAAAGAAGGAAATGTTAACAGTCTGTAAAGTGGAGGAAGTTTTTTTTTCTTTTGAACTTTTTTATTTTGTGTTGGGGTGTAGCCAGTTAACAACGCTGTGATAGTTTCAGGTGAGCAGTGAAGGGATTCAGCCATCCATATACATGGATCCATTCTCCCCCAAACGCCCTTCCCGTCCAGGCTGGAAATGTGGAGAAAGATACAGTGAGAGTTGGGGGCAGAAATTGGGCCGACCCGGGGTAGGCAAGCTCCCACCAGTGTTTTGAGCCCACAGGCACAGGGTCTGCTGTCAGTTTCCTGTTAAGAGTCGTGACAAGAGGGTCCTGAAGGCCCATCGCCAGCCAGTGGTCCACCTGGGGGCTTCCTGTGGTCTGGACGCCGCTGCCCTGGGACCCGTGAGGGGTGCTGACAGTCTTTGCTGTTGCTGCTGCTGCTACAGTGAAGCTGTCCTTGTTTCTTACCAAAGAGTAAATGGAGTCATCACCCTGGGAGGGATTCATCTGAGGACCCAAGGGTGACAGTGGCTGGACCAGTCAGTGCTGTTGGAGCTGTAGTTGGGCCCTGAGGCAGGGGGATGACCATGCTGACTTTGGCAGGAGTCAGCAAGTCTCTGGCACCCAGGGGGCCGGGTGGGCGAGGATAGTGTTGAGGCTTGAAGGCTTGGGGAGGCAAAAGCCAAACCCTGGTGCCTAGGCATGGAGAGTGGGCGATGCCCAGGCTTGGCAGACAGCAGGCTGAAAGATGCTGTGCCAAGATGGGGAGAGGGGCTGCCAGGGTTGGAGATCAGAGGAGTGGATGGGGGAGGGCCAGTACACTGTCAGGGCTTGAAGCGGGAGGCCGCCGGGGGCAGGGTGGCGGTGGGTGGAGTATGAGGATCAGTGAAGCCAGAGGGTGGCCAGGAGGAAGCGGGCAGTGCCAAAGGAGCAATGGGAAAGAGTCAGTGCCAGCTTGGGGCTGGGGGGCAGGGAGCCTTCACTCTTATTCTTTCCTTAGTTCTCATTCAGTTTTGTAATAAAAAGAGATGCCTCTGTCGGTGAATTACAAAACCCTAGAGTTCAAGGTTCAGAGAGACCTCTGGGGTTATCTTTTCCAATTGCTTCTTTGTACTGGTGGGGCCAGTAATACCCATGATGAGGGACTGGCCTTTCTGAGGCCACCTGGTGAGTCTAGTGACATGACCTGGATGGAACCTGGCTTTGTGTCCTTGTCTGTGCCACACCAGTGGAGGGTAGCGTGGAGAGCTGGCAGGTGAGGGGCACCAAGAATAAAGGACTCTGGTCTTGACTAAGGGGGCTAGTGGTCCTTGGGGAGGTGAGGTCAATCCCAGCAGCAGTGGAAGACCACCTGTGCTCCTGGGGAAATGTTTTGAGTCAATAGTGGAGAGCATCTCCTGTGAGCTGGGACCTTTGGGAGGGATCTCATGGAAATTGTAGTTTTGGTGGAACTCCAAAAAATAGAGAGGTGTTAAAAATCATTAGGAATTTATTTTCAATGGAAATAAAATACCTGCAGTACTAAAAAGGATTTTACAAGGCAAAAATACATCATGAAGGTGGATACCTGGAACTGACCTTGGTTACTCTGCTGTCAAGGGGGCTCAGTCTGTAGTCTTCCTGTTGGCAGATAATCCTAAGGCCTGCAGGTCTGTAGGGGGCCAGAGCTGAGGACTTTCTCTCAGCTTCCATCAGCTGCAGCCCCCCAAAGACATACTGCAGGCCAAGGCAGGTGTCAGTTGGGAACTGCCCCTGGATGACCTTGATCCCTCTTCTCATTTCAGAGTGTGGCAGACTGAGACTCAGGGAGAAGTATAATCTCCAGCACAACCGTTTTTGCATCATTCCATTTATTTCTGAGATGTGTTTGGGGCCTTGCGCATGACTGAAGGAGTGCTTGGCGTCTGGGAGGGCGTTGGTCTGAACCAGGATGTCCCAGAGGGAGGTGCTGCTCCTGGATGGGTTTTCAGGGGACCAGGCCTGGCTGGGCATAGATCGAGGAGGTCATCTGCCCTGTTGTCCTCTGGTCAGGGTAGGGGCCAGTTGGGGCCTGAGCCTGGAAATCCACCCCCCCTCCACCCCATCCTGATTGCCTTGGAAGGGCGGCCCACCATCAGTGAAAGGGCGGGGTTGCCAGCAGCTCCTGGGGGCTGCAGGATGGGACCCATTTAGCCTCTGCAGTCATCTGACCCCCATGACTCAGGCCTGGCCCTGCCCGTGGAGGGCAATGGGCCAGTCTGAGCTCATCACCACTGCCCAGAGCAGAAATGGTAAACAAGTTTGCCCTCTGCCTCCCCCCCACCCACCGGCCCCGAGAGGAAGCAGGGAAGAGGGTGAGGTGGGGGCCTCCAAGCACTCCACCCAGCCCAAGCCATCTGGGTAACACAGGTGCGTGTCATGGGCGTCCACGGGGCCTGTAGGGTGTGTGCTGGGCTCTTACATGTGGGCAACATGTACAGAAGCATGTTTACCTTCACACGCGTCCTCGGGGGAGCTGTGGCCAATCTTTTCCAGGGACCACTTCACTCCATCGCTGGTGTCTGGGGGCCATAAGCTGAAGGCCCATGGGTGGCCTTAGAACTGGGGGTCCCTGTGGAATAACACCTGGTTTGACCTGCTGGATCTCAGCCTCCTGACCTTCAGGCCTCATGGCTCAAACTCATGCTAGGGCTGGAGGCTCGTAGTCTCTGGGAGCCTCTCAGAGGCTGCAGGTCTTTCTGGGCTGTTGGTCTGGGCTGCCTGGGGCCTGTGGCAGCATCCAACGGGCCCAGTCCTGGGCATCCCCCTTTTGCTGTCGGCCCTGGCTTGCCTCCCTCTTTCCACCTCACTCCCTCCTCCCCTCTCTCCTGGGTGCCCTTCTCTGTCCTTCCTTTCCTTTTACACCCACTTTCCTGCTTTCCTGTCCTTCCTCTTCTCTCAGCCCAGTAACTAGCATTGCTATCTGGAGCCACCAGATGGCACCAGCGTACCGTGTGTCCCATCCTAGATGAGGGTACACCCACCCATTCCATGCCCCTAGCCCAGGGTGATTAACCACTCGTAACCCTTCACAACATCCACACCCTGCCCAACACCTCCCTGAGACTTTAAACATGGAGGAAAACAGATGCAGCAAAATATGGGCAGGGCCAGGGTAGGGGCCAGGAGCTCCTTGGAGAGGCTCTAATGCCCCTTTGGGTCACCCCTATCTCACAAAGGGTATTCGCACACATCACAGGGTTTCCACCTCAAACCCGGGAGCTCCTGGGTAGTGTGCACTGGACACACAAAGAGAATGAAACCAAAGGAATGAAGTCAGTCACCCAGGGTGAGACGGCAAATGCAAGGGAGCTTGGACCTCAGCCTTGCAGGTTCCCAGACCTCGGGGTTCCTGGCCTGGCAGCAGCTGGGCAGGGCTCAGCAGAGCAGGTAGGGCCCTTGAGCACTCTCTCTGGTGTCTCTTTCAAACCTGACACAGAACTTCACCAGGGAAGTGCCCGCTATTATTTTAGTCTCTGGGTCTTCTCAGAATTCAGGCATCTTTACCCTAACCAGTTTCTTCTTTTCCCTTTGGCCTCTCTGTGTATGTTCATGCTCTGTTTCTTCTAGTAAGGCTGAAATGCAGAAGAGGCAGCCCCTCTCTGCCTTCTGGGAGCCCCCAGGATGGTGGGAATCACAACCTTGCCCCGGAGCCAATCGAAAAGGGGACACAGAGGTGCAGCTTTCCGGGAACCTCTCCTGGTATAGAGCCAGGGCCAGGTGAGGGTATTCCAGGCAGGCCTCCTGGAGGAGGCAGGGCTCAGGACTAGGGAAAGGTAGGCTGAGTGAAGGCAGCACCCTTTGTGCTGAGTGATCCTCCTGAGTGAGGAGCAGCGGGGGTGGGCTCTCACAGCCCTGGAGTCAGGGGAGGGGACGACACTGTCCCTAACTTGGGCTCAACTTCCCTACTGGCCCATCCCCCCACCCCAGCCCTCACCCACCCTGTCCCACTGGGAGGCCTGTTGTGGGCTGGGGACAGGAGGCCCAGGGTGGGGTCCCTTCCCCAGGGCCGGAGCAGGATCCTGGGCCGGCTGTGGCAGTGCCCAGGAGCCAGAGAGGAGCCGCCGCCCCCCACCCCGTTGGGCCCCTCTGTAATTAGGGCTATTTTTAGGCCCTTCTTCCTTCCTATTTCAGGCCTCTGGACTGGGCCAGAGAGTGGGCTGTCCTGGGGCCGCGGGCTGGAGCCGCTAAACTGGGCCGTGGCGTGGGAGCTGCAGCCACAGCACAGACCACAGCCCGGGGCGGAGTTCTGGCAGGGGGAGGGAAGTGGGGACGTGGCCAGACCTGAGGCAGGGCCCAGTGGGGGCGTGTCCTTGGCTCATCTGACCCCTCCTGGGGCCCCTCACTGATCTGCACCCCCTCCTACCCCGCAGGGTCCATCCTGCTGCCCCCTCCCGGCAGCCCTGCTGACTCGAGGTTGTTAGCCCTGGGGCTGTCCCACAGGGGTGCCCAGAGTGTGTATAATAGTTTACCGGGCACTTACTGTGTACCAGGCACTGATCCAGCACTTTACCTGTATGAATTCATTTACTGTGAACAACAACACTACACAGTCAGTGATGAATTATCCTTATTTTACAAATAGAAAACCTGAGGCTCGAAAGGAGCCCACTTTTTGTGTGCTGGGCTCAGGGAGCATCCTGTGGAAGGATGGGGGTTGGGGAAGGGTGCTTCATCCACTTCCTCAGATCCCAGTGCTCTGTCAGGCGTGACTCCCAGGAAGTGGCCTGCTGATCTGCCAGTCCCTGCTCTGATGGCTCCTGGCCTGTCCTGCAGGCGGAAGGGTGCGTCTTGCCCAGCTGGTTCCAGTTAGGCACAAGAAAGCTGGCGAGGGGTATATTTAGCCCTGGTTTCTGGAGGAGCCAGAGGTCTTTCATCCTTGGAGGCGCTGGCCACAGCGGGACTCAGCTTGCCAATGCTGGGCTCCTGGGCTGCAGGGCAGACAGGCTTCGGGCAGGGAGCGGGGTCAAGGAGGAGAAGGGGCACATGCGATCCTGTGCATCTCCATGGCTGGCGGGGGCAGTGTGAGTGCCAGTCAGGGGCTTTCAGCTCTGAATGCCATGCTCAGGATGTGTCTAGGTTTGCAGACTCTAGAGAAGTGGGCTACAGTCTATGGAGTCGCAGAGTTGGACACGACTTAGCAACAAAACAACAGGCATTGGAGGGCTGGCCTGGAGGTAGCCCTGCTCCCTGCCCCTGTGAGCCTGGGTCTAGCTAAGGCCTAGCGTGTCTATGGCATGGGGTTAGCCGGGCCTGGGTGTCTGGGGGCCTGTCCTTAAAATTAAGCAGGAGAGGTGCTCAGGGGGCAGAATTGCAGGGACAGGAAGGGGGTGGCCTTTCCATTCTCTCTAAGGAGACTGACATGTTTGGGCATTGATGTTCTGGAGAAGGTGGAGGGTTGTGGGGGGCAGGTATATCTGTGTAAGAGAGAAAGAAACAGGCACACGGAGAGGCAATTACTTGGTGCCAAGTGGTGCTAGGTGGTAAGGGTTTGGGGCATGCAGAAGGTGTACGTGTGTTTGACTCAGTGCCACAGGCTTTAGGCGGTGGCACCCTCTGTGACGGGGCTGGTGGGCTGGGGCCTGTGTGGTGTGGGTGACCATGTTGCTGGGATCTGGTGGTGCCTGGGTGTGAGATGACACACCAGTGGCTGTGGCATTGCTCCGCTCTAAGTGACTAGGACAACATGTAACCCCATCGTGATGTTTCTGGGGGGCAGCCTATGAGTATGGTGGTAGATGAGGGCTGTTTTAAACTGTCCAACTTTGATCCTGTGGGGTTGTGTAATTATCCCCCTGGATGTAGGGCTCTGTGCGAGTGAGCCTGGGAGTAAACACATGTGTGGATGCAGAGTTTGGGATTCAGGCTGTGTGTGTGTGTGTGTGTGTGTGTAGGTTGTCATTCTGGGTGTGACTGGGTGTGTGAATGTGGCAGGGCTGCCAGCTTCCCACTGCACATGAGTCCTGCTCCCACTGCAGGTCATGGCCCACTGCCCTTCTGGGGACCCCTACCCCAAAGCCACAGGCCCTCTGGGCGGAGGGAGGGAACCCTACAAGTCATAAGCGCCTGTCTCTCTCCTAATCCTCTCACCCTCACTCCCTCGACCATCCCCACAGACGGCAGGCTTCTACCTGCCCTGGGGCGGGAGGCAGGGGAGAGAAAGAGGAGCCTGCCCGCCTGCCCGCCGCCCCTCTGTCGTCTCTGCACTCAGACAAAGAGCTCACCCTGGTCTCTGTGGGCGTCTGGGAGACGCTGGGGGGATTAGCTGCCCGCGCCGCCCTCTCCCCACCTCATGCCAGCCCACCCGGCTGGCACCAACACCTCCGAGCCCAGGGGCGGTGCCCTCGCCATGGAAGCCTCTCCCGCCTGGCGGGTGTGTGTGTGTGTGTGTGTGTGTGTGTGTGTCCCCTGCCCCACACCTTGATGGGAGCAGGGGTGCAGCCTGGTGAGAAGTTGGGGTGCCCACCTCCCACTGCTGATGGCTCCACCTTCTCCCCTGGGTTCCCACTTCTCTGTCGCTCAGCATGTGCTTGGCAGGCCTACATCTGGGGCGGCACCCCTATGTCTTTGAACCTCTCATTCCTGGCTCTTGCACCCCTCCCCCACAGTTGACTGCAGCTCCGACCTCCCTATCCTTCTCTCTGCATTCCTGGGGGCGGGTGTGATCTGGCCAGTAAGTGCTGGGAACAAGAGAGAGATGGCGGTGGGCGCCACTGGGTGCCCCTCTGGGGAGGGCTCAGCCCGCCCTAGTGAGGTGAAAGTGAAAGTCACTCAGTTGTGTCTGACTCTTTGCGACGCCCTGGACTATATAGTCCATGGAATTCTTCAGGCCAGAATACTGGGGTGGGTAGTCTTTCCCTCTTCCAGGGGATCTTCCCAACCCAGGTCTCTTGCACTGCAGGTGGATTCTTTACCAGCTGAGCCACCAGGAAAGCTCAAGAATACTGGGGTGGGTAGCCTATCCCTTCTCTAGGGATCTTCCTGACCCAGGAATCAAACCAAGGTCTCCTGTATTGCAGGCGGATTCTTTACCAACTGAGCTGCCGGGGAAGCCCTAGTGAGGCCAAACTGTGTTCAAAGGAGCTCAGTGCAGGAGGCACGGGGATGACACTGGGTCTCCTCTTTCTGGAGAGCCACCCATGGCTTCTCCCTGGGGAGGGTGACTGGTAGACTGGTCTGGTTGCACCACCTAATGTTGAGGCTTTAAGTCTAGCACTTTCTTTGTACTGTGCAAAATCAGAAATGATTTTCAAAGTTCTTTCATATTTACCTTCAAGGATTTTCTCAACAGGTAGGGCAGGTATTGGGGTTTCCCTGGTGGCTCAGTGGTAAAGAATTGGCCTGCCAATGCAGGAGACGTGGTTTCGATCCCTAGATTGGGAAGATCCCCTGGAGAAGGGCATGGCAACCCACTCCAGTATTCTCGCCTGGGAAATCTCATGGACAGAGGAGCCTGACTACAGGCTACAGTCGGGTTTTAAAGAGTCAGACTCAGCTTAGTGACTAGACAGTCACAACAGAGGATGGGTATGGCTACGTTTCCCAGTTCAGAGGTGTTTAGATTGAGGCTCTGAGAAGTTAAAGGATTTACTCAAATTTACACAACTGGTGAGCAATAGATACGGCCAAGATCTTGGTCTGTAAGTGTCAGGGGAGACCCTTTGGACCCCTCCTGATCCCTGTGGCTGGGCCTCTGCCTCGTCAGTCCCTGCCACCCCTGAAGACTCTGCTGCTTCGGGAGACTTTGGAATGGGGGCAGGCCAGTGGGAGCTGGGTGAGCTGACCTGGCACCGCCCTGAGTCACACCCCATCCTGAAGCAATTGGGGGCCCGTGGCGTGGACAGTCCTTGCATCCATCCTGGGATTTGCAGGTATTTACGGATGCTCTCTTCCTCCTTTTGCCGAATGGGCTGGGATCTACTTTGTCCCATATTCTTCTTTTCTATCAAAACATTATTCCGAGATTTAGTCCCCTCCTATCTCCTTTTATTCAGTCTTTAGTGGAGACAGTGAGGCACCAGCCCCATTCTGTCCATGGAAGGGAAGCTGCCAAGAAGCTGGGATTTCCCAATAACTGCAAATGGTCATGGAGGTTAGGGATCTGGCTCCATGCCTTCAATATAAGAGATGATCCGTGTATGAAGATGGACGTATAGAGGTGAGTGGGTGGATAAATATATAGAAGAGGGTGAATGCACAGGTGAGTTGGGTGGGGGGTGCTTGTGTCAATTGGCAGGTAAATGGATGGACGGATAAGTAAGCAAGTGGAATGTGTGGATGGGTGAGTGGGTGGTATTAAGATGGATGGGTGGGCAGATATTTAGATAAATGGATATATGAGTGAATGGTTGAATGGATGGATTATTAGGTGGGTGGAGAATAGTTGGATGGAAAAGTAGGTGAATGGATGGATGCATGGAAGGATGGATACAGGGATAGAAGAGGAGATGGATGGATGGATAAATAGATGGATGGATGAAAAGGTAGAGATGGGAAGGTGGGTAGATACGTGTGTGAGTGGATTTGTGGTGAAATTTGAGAGCCTGAAGGAGCTTTTGAAAGACAGGCTATATATAGAAAATGAATTTTTCACAAGTAGTTTGGTTTTGGTCAGCTCTCAATCATCTGATGGAGAGAAACAATATTTAGAAAAATCTAGAACATGCTGGTTGGTTGCAACCTGATTTATATCACACTCAAGGGTAGGTTTTGTCTCTCTGCTCTGAAGTCTGAGGGTCTGAACGCTGGTGATGTGTCAGTGTTACGCGCAGGTATGGCTCACCTGGGGAGTCTAGACCTCATGTTCCTCTCAGCCTGCCATCATCTTTCTCGCTCCCATGCTGGGCAGGACAGCAGCTCCTCCCGGGTGGTTACAGACTGCAGACAGGGTGGTGTGATTCTCCTGCACTCTCTGGTGGGCTCCTTCCTTCTCTAATGACAGTGGCTGTACTTCCTGGGGATCTAGGGCTGCTCCTCCAGGTTTCCCTGAGGTTTAGGCAGCACTGGAGGAGCCCATGACTGCAGAGATTAGCCTGGCATCTGCTAGGTGGTGTGATGCTGACATGAACTTGACAGTGCAGTTCTGCTCTAGCGATGGAAGATGGCCACTGACCTGCATTCCCGAATGAGAGGAGGCAGATGGAAGCTGTAACAAGACACGTGGAAGTCAGATGCCAGGAGGGGGTGTGCTTGGTGGGGGGATAGGTGCAGTGGACTGTGCAATCATTTCTTTGCCCCTTCCCAGGTGTCGGGCCTCTTCTTGGCTTCAAGAGGATTCTCATTTGCCTTTCTCTTGGGGAAAATCTTCCCTCTGGAACCCTGGATGGCCTGACTTCCATAATTACAGGAGCCTCATGCATCAAGTACCTGTTGGAGGCCGGGCACTTTACATACAGCATCATGTTCAATTCTCACAATATGCTTTCAAGTGAGTATGTCTCGCATTTTATAGATGAGGAAACTGAGGTCCCGAGAGATTAAAGAATGTACCTGGTGTTGCCCATTTAGGAGGCTGTAAAATCAGGATTCTTATTCATGTTGGCCTGGCTTCTCTGCTGGTGCCACTTCTTATTCTGAGCCCACCACCCCTTCTCTGCATCCTGCACCAGCTGGTTAGAACAGGTTTAAGGAACAGCAGCTGGGAAGACACACCAGAGGGATGTAGGTGATGCCCCAGAGAACGAGAAGGCTTGAGACCAAGGAGATGGTCTCTAGCAAGGACCTTCAGATCGTGTGTCTCTATCTAAAACATGAGGCAGTATGAAGGATTTGGGTGAGAACACCAGAAGGCTTTTCTGGCCTAGAGGGCTGTAGAACTCTGGAAAGAGCAGAAGCGGAAGGGCAGAAACATACCTTCTTCGGGGAAGGTGATGTATTGTGGCTCCAGCACAGTTGATTTGCTGCCCTGAGACAAGGGGGTGGCCCAGAGGTCATTTCGGGACATCCTATTGCAGCCAAAGAGGCCAGGATGACCTGGGTGGGAGTTTTCCTAAGAACTTTCCCAGCTGAAGGTGAGACCATCATGGGGACTGGTGCTGAGATGCCGAAGCTGGAACGGTTTAGAACTCATCTCAGGATCCCAAAAGTGGGGGTCCCAAAAGATTCCAGGACATACTTTTTGGGAGATAGGGAGGGGATAGCTGCAGGAACCACAAAGGAAGCCCCCCCACTCCCGAGTCCAGGCAGTCCCTGAAGCCAGAGCCTGCCCTCACCCTGGGGATGCTGAGAAGGCAGCAGGGATTTGCAGGAGCCTGGGCCCCAGGCTGGTGACCAGGTGGCCGGACCTCTGGCCAGTCCTGAGCAGATGGCTGGCGGGGAGCTGGGGCCTGGGCAGGGTGGGGGTGGAGACTGGGAGGTCCAGGTGGGCCCGAGCAGAGGGTGGCCCCTCCTGTGTCTCCCCTTCGCCCTGCTGGCCTCCCTCCTTTCCCTTTGATGCTCCTCACCACAGACTTCAAACAGGCTGCCCTCTGCTCCTGCCCGCCCGCCCATAATTAGAGCCTGGCTCAGGCTGCCTCTCGCCCTCACTCCCATCCCTGCTCTCAGTCTGGCTCCAGCTCTCTGACTCGTCTTTATCTCTCCTCTCTCTCTCTCTCTCCCTCTTTTCCTGGTCCTCTGGCTCTCTGTGTCTCTGATTCTCTGTCCCAGGCAGGGACCAGCCTGGTCCCCATGTTGCAGTTTCCACGGACGCATGCTCTCTCCCTTGTGTGTGTGTTTGTGTGTGTATGTGTGCACGTGTGAATTGACTTGGGTCTCTAATGTGAGAGGATCTATGTATACACGTTTAAATATAAACGTGAGTGAGAGCAGGAGGGAGCAGACAGGTGTGACTCTGTGTGCACACGTGTGTGCATGCGTGTGCATGCGTGTGCTGCTGTGTGAGCGGCGTCCTCCTCTTCTCTGTCTCCTGTGTATTCTCACTCTGACTGGAGACTTGACTTCTCTGTCTTTATTGCCATATCTTCTCTCCATCTCTATAAGCTGTTTCCATCTTTCTCTTTTTCCCTTCTTTCTAATGTGATCTGCATCCCCTCCCCACACTGAAGGCTGCCCTCCTCTGCGCCTTTCCCACTCAGAACCTGGGGCTCAGGCCCTACCTGCTCCCTGGTGGAAACTGCCACCAGGGCAAGCCGGCAGGGCAGTGAGCTAGGCCAGCTCCAGGCTGCCCACCTCCTTCCTGGTTGTGCCCTCGGCTCCCTGCACAGTCCCCGGGCCTCCTGCCCCTCCCTGGACTTATTTCGGGCCCTCCCAGAGTCTGCTTTTTCTGGGCCAGGCTGACCTCCCACTCCGTGGGCCCCCTTTGCAGCCCTGTGGCAGGCAGCACCATGTCATTCTCTTTCCTGGGGGGAAGGAGATCTTGCCAGGAGCCTCTCCATGACCTAATATGGGAAGTAGGGGATCAAGACCCCTACAAGTCCTGCCCCTCCAAGGCACTGGGCTCAGGCTGCACCTTGGCCCATGACGGAGCCCACATATCTCAGTAGCATCTGCCCTCTGGTGTAAGGGCTTCATCCCCATCAGAGAAGAGGCTGACGCTCTCCTCCCTGTTACCCCCCAGGGCACCTGGCGGCACAGACCTGGGCCCTTTTGGAGGGACTGATCTTGAGCCTTGAATGGTCTGGGTGTGGATAGACCCCCAGGGCTGAGAAAGCCCTCCCTTCATGCCGCAGCTCTGGACTAGCCTTGGGGCCTCCCTGGGCCTGTTTTGCAAGGATGCCACGAGGAGGGTGATACCAAGAAGGAGATGACTAACCTGGAGGTTAAACTTGATGTTTTCCAGCTGACGGTGCCCTTTCCTGGTCACGTGGGAGCCTTGTGACTCCTGACAGGAGCATGGAACGAGGTGACCCTATCTTTTTACAGGTGAGGACACTGAGGCACAGGGATGTTCTGTGCCCCCTTCTCAAGGGGAGGCAAGTCTGCTGGGCTTAGGGCTCAGGGCCTGTGGGAGTCCAGGCTCCAGAGAGGGGTGGGGAAGCAGGACGCATGTCCCTGGCTGGGGCCTCACCTCCCTCTGGCCTCGGTAGTTCTAGCCAGTTTTAGGTTCTAGGCAAAGATGGGCACCTGTGGGTGGATGCGTGCTCGTGAGTCAAGGGCTTCAGCAGGGATTTCAACTTGGGGCATTTCTGGGCAGGACCCAGGAGGTGCCATGCCTGGGGGATGCTTAGGGGATCAGGAACTCCAGAGGCTGGGGGGCACCCCCTCTGAATTGGCAGCCCAAGCATGTGTGATTGTGTGTGTGTGTGTGTGCATGGCCATGAGAGAGTGATGCTGGGTGTGTGTATGAGAGTGTGTACACAGGCATGAGTGACTGTGGGTGTGTGTGCACACGTGGTATGCCTGAGAGCGAGGGTTTGTGACTCTATAGACAAGTGTGTGAGAGGCTGTGGCTTGTGCCTGTAATCCTGCGAGGTCATTTCGAATGTGAATGAGGGAGAGGGTTGTGTCTGTAAGTCCTGAACACACGTGATGTATGTGTGGATGTGAGAATTGACTTGGGTCTCTGATGTGAAAGGATCTATGTAGTTTCTGTGTACACACATTTACACATAAACATGAGCGCGAGCAGGAGGGAGCAGACAGGTATGAGTCCAGGTGCAAGTGTGTGTGGATGCAGGCGCTGCTGTGTGAGAGGCGTGATGCCCCGCTTTCTCCGTCTTCAAGGTCAGCACCGCCTCCTCCCTCTCTGCCCTGTTGTCTCTCCCTATCCCCTTCTCTCTCCCTCTCCTACTTAGTGCCAGGACCACTCCCCAGTTCCAAACGTGCCTGGGGACACTCTTTTGTCCCTTTGCTGACAGGAAGGGGGTCCTCAGGGCCCAGGTGGGGGTGGCTGGTTCACAACGGAGGGCGTGGCAGCCCCTGTCTCTAGGCCTGGTTAGAGGTGGAGTAGAGAAGTGCCTCCTGGCCTCTTCTCCCGAGCACCATCCCATGGCCCAGGGCGGGAGGGGGATGAGATGACTGTCCAGCGTCAGCATCTGGGTCCCGGTGGTTGGTGGTCGTGGAGGCAGCTCGCAGGCCCAGACACTGGCTCCAGCTCGGCCTGAGTTTCACAGCCCGCGCGTCTCCGAGCCTCCGCTCCTCACCTGTGAATCTTCTCCTGAGTTAACACCTGGCTGCCTGGGTCTCACCCTCTCCCCACCTGACAACCGTGGCCTGGTTCTCCAGCTCTGCCAACTTGGCAGAACCCCCAGTCTGAGGTTCTTGGCTGAGGAGAAGC
>SJYW01054139.1:19409-32373 GCA_006410735.1 Raphicerus campestris | reverse complement strand
GTCCCTGGGATTCTCCAGGCAAGAACACTGGAGTGGGTTGCCATTTCCTTCTCCAATGCATGAAAGTGAAAAGTCAAAGTGAAGTCGCTCAGTTGTGTCCGACCCTCAGCGACCCCGTGGCCTCCAGCCTACCAGGCTCTTCCGTCCATGGGATTTTCCAGGCAGGAGTACTGGAGTGGGGTGCCATTGCCTTCTCCTGTGTTATATTTCGTAGTGTGTATATGTTAATCCCAAGCTGCTAGTGTATCCTCTCCTCCACATTTCCCCTTTGGTAACTATCAGTTTGTTTTCAAAGTCCGTGGGTCTGTTTCTGTTTTGCAAGGAAGTTCATTTGTACCAGTAGTGAATTTTTAATGTGTTTTAGTTTGTTTACTTATTGGCCACGCCTGTGGTATGTGGAATCTCAGTTCCCCACCAGGGATCAAACTCATGCCCTCTTCATTAGAAGCATGGAGTCTTAACAATTGGACTGCCAGGAAAGCCCCACGTATCAGTAGTGAACTTATAAAATGGAATCATGCGGTATGTATGTCTTTCATCTGACTTTCCTTCACTGGGGATAATTATTTGGAGATTCACGCATGTTGTTGCAGGCAGCAATGGTGTCTTTCTCTTTGTTCTAAGCACTATTTCACTGCGTGGACATCCCAAAACACATCTATGCATTTACTTGTTGATGGATATTTGGGCTGGTTTCCAGTATTTGTCTGTTAAAATGAAGCAACTAGGGGTGTTTGTGCACAAGTCTTTGTGTGGACCTAAACTTCCATTTATTTGGAGGGGCGGGTGTGACCTGCAGGTGAAACAGCTAGATCAAAAGGCAGGTGAATGTGTATTTCCTTAAGAAACAGCCTGTTTACTATCATGATTGTACCATTTCACGTTTGCACCAACTCTTCTCTACCAGGTGGAGGCAGGAGCTTGGGATCCCTCCTGGACCTCCCTCCAGTGACACCCAAGGCGGAGTCTCCTACTTATTGCTGGGTGGGATGGGGTCCTGGCTGCCCATGTGGTCTCCACTGACCTGGGAAGGGAGAGTTGTGCGTTATTTCCAGTGGGCAGGCATGACAGCTCTGTCTCCCTATGTGGCTGTGATCCTAGTGAGATGGAGGGGGCCATCAGCACAGCCTCCACAGGGTGGAGGGACTCTGGCTCCACATGTTGGTGTGGGTGGACGGCCAGTTTTATCCAGGGGTGTTTGTATGGCAGAGGGTGGTTGTTGTCTAAAGGGTCTCTCTCTCGCTAGGCTGCCTCTTTGCTGATCCTTTGGCTAGAAGGGCTTTCATTGGAGCATTTTGGTTGCAGCCATTGGGGTTTCTGAGTTGCTGTTTCCTTCAGCTCTAAATCTGAGATACATGAGGCATAAAGAAAACCCAGGGAGAGCCCTACCTTCTCATTCTTGGGGTCCTGAGTTTCCTACCTGGCCTGCCTTCTCCCCGTGGTTCAGAATCCTTCTAGGTTTGTCTTGCATATAATGTCAAGCTCATTCTCAGGTTGCAAATGGTTTTTGTTTCTGATTAGTTGAGTGTTTTTATCATAACAGGGTGTTAGATATTGTGAGATGCTTTTTCAGCACCTGCTGAGGTGATCATGTGGTTCTTTTCCTATATTCTATTAATATGGTGTATACATTGACAGTTTTTGATTGTTAAACCAATCTTATACTCCTGGGATAAAACCTCACTTGGTTGGGTTGTATAATCCTTTTCATATGTTGCTAATTTGGTTTGCTGGTGATTTGTTGAGGATTATGCATCTACATTCATAAAGGATATTGATCTGTAGTTTTCTTAAGATGTTGTAGTTTGATTTTGGTATCAGGATAATACTGGCTTCACGGAATGAGTTGAGAGAAGTGATATATTATTTTTTTGCAAAAATTTGAGAAGAACTGGTGTTAATTCTTAAAATGACTGGTAGACTTCACCAACGGAGGTTGTTCTGGACATTTTGTTGAAAAATTTTTGATTACTGATTCAGTCTCTACTTGTTCGAAGAGAGATTCTTCAGTCAATTTTAGTAGTTCTGTTTTCTTAGGAATTTAACCATCTAGGATGTTTAATCTGTTGGCATAAACTTGTTCCTGGGATTTTCTTATAATCCTTTTTATTTCTGTAAAGTTCATAGCAGCATCTCCTCTTTCGTTTCTGACTTTAGTTATTTGGGCATTTTCTTTTATTATTATTTTTGGTTAGTCTACCTAACCAAACTGTCAGTTTTGTTGATCTTTCCAAAGAACAAGTTAATAATTTTCTCTCTTGTTTTTGTGTTCTCTATTCCACTGATTTATGCTAATCTAATCTTCCTTTTGCTTGGTTCATTAGCATTTACTTCTCTACTTTCTTAAGTTCAGCTACCAACTTGAGGTCTCTTTTTTAATAGAGCAGTTATAGGTATCAATTGCCCTCTAAAGACTGCTTTAACTGAATCCCATAAGCTCTGATAGGCTGCGTTTTTGTTTTCACTTATCTTGACGTATTTTCTAATTTCTCTTGTGATTTTCTTTGACCTCTTGGTTATTTAGCAATGTATCGTNTTAAGATGTTGTAGTTTGATTTTGGTATCAGGATAATACTGGCTTCACGGAATGAGTTGAGAGAAGTGATATATTATTTTTTTGCAAAAATTTGAGAAGAACTGGTGTTAATTCTTAAAATGACTGGTAGACTTCACCAACGGAGGTTGTTCTGGACATTTTGTTGAAAAATTTTTGATTACTGATTCAGTCTCTACTTGTTCGAAGAGAGATTCTTCAGTCAATTTTAGTAGTTCTGTTTTCTTAGGAATTTAACCATCTAGGATGTTTAATCTGTTGGCATAAACTTGTTCCTGGGATTTTCTTATAATCCTTTTTATTTCTGTAAAGTTCATAGCAGCATCTCCTCTTTCGTTTCTGACTTTAGTTATTTGGGCATTTTCTTTTATTATTATTTTTGGTTAGTCTACCTAACCAAACTGTCAGTTTTGTTGATCTTTCCAAAGAACAAGTTAATAATTTTCTCTCTTGTTTTTGTGTTCTCTATTCCACTGATTTATGCTAATCTAATCTTCCTTTTGCTTGGTTCATTAGCATTTACTTCTCTACTTTCTTAAGAAGTTCAGCTACCAACTTGAGGTCTCTTTTTTAATAGAGCAGTTATAGGTATCAATTGCCCTCTAAAGACTGCTTTAACTGAATCCCATAAGCTCTGATAGGCTGCGTTTTTGTTTTCACTTATCTTGACGTATTTTCTAATTTCTCTTGTGATTTTCTTTGACCTCTTGGTTATTTAGCAATGTATCGTTTCATGTCCACGTACTTGTAGATTTCCTAAATTCCCTTCTGCTATTGATTTCTAATTTCATTCCTCTATGGTCAGAAAACATACTTCGTATGATTTCACTTTTTAGTTTATTCAGATTTGGTTTACAGCCTCACATGCGGTCTGTCCTGGAGAATGTGTGCTTGAGATGATGGTGTATCTGCCAGGGTTGGATGGAGTCCTTTACATAAGTCTGTTAGGCTCAGTTTTGGTTTATCATGTTCAAGTCTTCCATCTACTTGTTATCTTCTGTCTAGTTGCTCTGTATGTTATTAAAAGTGTGGCATTATTCAGCTGTTTTGTTAAATTGTCTATTTCTATCTTATATCTTTCAATTTTGCCTTTTATTTTTGTCTTACCCTTCACTGCTTAATGAGAATCTCTGGAGATGGATCTCATAACTACAATTCTTAACATGTTCACTGAAGTTTGAGAACCACAGTTCAAATTTGAATAACATATTTTAGTGATTGACTGAAGCCCAGAGAAGGGAAGAGATTTTCTCAGTCTGTTGGCATCTAATCCAGACTACCCCAGTGAATTGTATCAGAAGTGGGGTTAGCAAGGTTAAAGGCTCTGCTGTTATGGGCTTCTCTGGCAGTCCAGTGGGTTAAGACTCTGCATTCCCAATGTAGGGGCACAGCTTCAATTCCTAGTTGGGCGGGGAACTAAGATCCACTTGATGCATGGTGTACAGCCAGGAAAGAAAAGAAAAAGGCTATGCTCTTACTTTGAGAGAATAGCAAACTCCTTAACGCAGCAACAGAAACAAAGAAAATTTATAACTCAAATGCCAAAACCCATAAGAAAACAATGAAATTCAAAATGACAACACTAATATGATAGGTGAAGTTATTTTGCTGGAATGAAATGCTGATTGTAACATGGATGATCACAGTTGCTACAGGACAAGTCTTGTTGAATTTTTCACGCCTTTACTGCTCTTTGCCACATACAGACTTAATTTTCTCTATGTGTCTCAGTCTGAACTATTGAAAAATCTTGTCTCATGCAGCTCACTAGCATTTTCTTCTACTGATCCAGACATAAACACATTATTTACACAATAATCTGCTTTATTTTTCTCTCATTAGTCTGAGACAGTTAATGCAATATTATTAGCCACTCAATGCCAATATGGTCATAAACAAAAATGATTATGCCTTGATAACAGGTTTCTGTAGATTAGTATTTCAAAAGTATGCCTGTATCCCCACAGCATTGGGGATGAAGAATCTAATCCTCTTTAATATATTCATGCAATCAAATCAGATATCAAAGCAGGAGAAGCTAGTTAAGCAAATGGGTATTAAGAACAAGTATACAAACAAAAGCACAGTTGATTTTCTAACTGTTCTTCCCTTTGGAAAGCCTACATTACAAAATAAGTTTGCTTCATATATTGAGTGGCAGAATGGTTTTAATCAGCTTTTACTACATATAGATCATCTCAAAATGTAGTGGTTTAGCATAACATCAATTATGGATGTTGTAAGTCTGTGGGTCAGTACTTAGGCTGGGCTTGGCTAGGCTGTCTGCTCCTTTATCCAGGCTTAGCTGACCTTGACTGGGACTTACTGGTGAATTTGTTCAACTCCCAGAATGGCTGGGGACCAGCAGAAATTGAACAGGGGCACCAGGATTCTCCTCCATGAAAAATCCTCCAACAACAACAAAACTAGATCCGTTGCCATGGAAACTGAGGTCCAAGAGTGACAGAAGAAGCGTGCATCTCCTCTTGGGGCCCAGGCTTAACTTGACATGACATTAGAGCAAAGCAAGTCAGAGGATGGAAAAATAGACTACACTCTTGTGGGGAGAAGCTGCAAAGAATTGGGGCTGATTTTTAAAAAAATCTACCACAGAGTTCTACCTAAGAAGTCAGAAAAGTTCTGAATTCCATGACAATTGCCCATGTGTGCTCTGATTTCTAGATTTTGAGCAGATACCGGAGGGTGGTGAACTACAGTCTGTGGGCCAAATTGAGCCTGCTGCCTGTTCTTGCAAATAAAGTTTTACTGGAACACATTTTATATTGTTAATCGCAGCTTTCATGCTACAACAGCAGAGCCTAATGGTTGCAACTGAGACTGGATGGCTACAAAGTCTAAACCTTTATTATCTGGCCTTTTACAGAAAACTTTTCTGACCTCTGCTCAAGACCCTCATGCATTTTAATCTGTGACCATGTTGGCACCTAGTGGCTGGTAATAGTGAATTACTATTTAATACAATTTAAATTATTTTAGACTTATTACAGTTGCTACCTGGAGAGGCAGTTTCTACCCAACATATTTTTTTTAATATATTGGCTAATATCCTATGCTTATTTAATCCAGATAAACTTTAGAAGCCCTTTGTGAAGTTTTATAGTATCACACTAAGATTTATGTTGGAGTTATATAAACATAAGTCAAAAAGACTTTGTCAGATTTTAGTCTGGGGGGTGGCTCTTTTGGTTTTCATCATTTTGTTGGTTTTCAACTCACTTGTGTCCATTTATTTTAAGCTTGTCAAGGTATTTCATCCTCTTTATTGCTCTTAGGAGAGAAAAAAATGTTTTAATGTACTTCATAGTAAATATTCAGGCACATTAGAAGAAGCCATTAAGAAATACTTAATGGGTAACTTTAATTAAAGCCAGTTCTCTGAGACTGTTTGCTCTCTTTGTTAGCTTTCTTTGCATATTTGCATACATTTGAAGGTAGAAAATTATACAATACTTAAAAAGTATTTGAAAATACATATCCCTCCCTGTGTCATCAAATAGTGACAGCTAATATTATGTCCCTTAGATGCCTGCACATCAGTCACCTAAACTCTTCTGCTCTACACTCAAGCATTTTCAATGTATCTTTTGGTTCCAGGTTGCACCCTCTGGTCCTTTGGCTGAATCAAGTCAAAATTGTTCAGTGATGTTTACACAGGGCTTGTGTATCTCTTTGGGCTCCAACGTAGCTCTGAGAGCATCACCTTCCCTTTCTCTCCATGGTGGGGACCTTGACATGGCCTTGACAATGATTTGGAATGACTTGAACCCTGGAGTTGAGGCGATGACAGCCAGGGAATGGGAAAGATGGAGAGGCTGTCACATGTCACTCCCTACTGTTACAGCATCTCGACCCGAGCCAGCATCCTGGGAGCTCTAGCCCCACGGTGCACGCTCCCCTTGCCATGTGCTGGAGTGCATGGTGGGGATGGAGTACCTACGGACTTTTCCTCGCCATGGTTTGTGCAGGCGCCCGTCTCGGGGTTCTGCTTTGAGACAAGCCGCTTCCTCCAGCTTCCTCTCAGCGGCTCTCATTTCCACTTAACAGATGGTGATTTTCACTTCATTGCTTCATCCACTGGCAGCCTGAGTCCATGCTCTAGGTCACTCCCAATATGTCTTTGGCTCAGGGAGAAGGCAAACTGGTGGTGAATAATTTCCTGTGCCTATGAATTGGTGAGGATGCCAAATTACACTCATCTCAAATCATGCTTGTCCATTTTTTAAAGATGGCTTTGCTAATTGGACTAGGCAACTCTCTGTTGACCTAATTTTAGTGTTATAAAGAAAGAATTTGGAAATATTATGACATGAGGATGATTTCATGATTTTGCCATTGCTTTGTTTTGAGAAGAGAGAGACAATACAGACAGAGCTGTCCTCTAACGGAACTTGAAGTACTTTCCAGGGACACAAACAATACTTCTTCCATGCTGCTCCAGAGAGAGAGATGTAAAGTACTGCGTGAGTATTCTCAGATGACATTTGTTTCCCATATAAGGAAGATTTATTTTTACATGCTCAGATGTTCAAAAGTGTAAATGGCTTCTTTAATAGGTGGTGAGCTCTCTAGCAATGGAGGTATTTAAGGCATTTGGTGGGACGTTTACCGAGGGAACAGTTGGCCCGAGGATCTCAACTGTTATTTCTTACAGTGCTTGAAAATGGCATCCTGCACTTAAGAAGCAGCACAGAACAGAAATAGTACACACACTAGCATCAGACTGACTTGGTTCAAATCATCTTTTATCGCTTACCTTGGGGCAAATCCCTTAATCTCTCTGAGGCTTAGGCTCCCCTTCTGTCAAATAAAGATCACCTAGATGTCACTGCTCCTCTGTCTTCATTTGCTAGGGCTGCCATACCAAAGACTGGGGTGGTTTAAACAGCAGAAAATAATTTTCTTATAACTCAGGAAGCCAGAAGTCCAAGATCAAGCTATCAGCAAGGTTGGTTTCCTCAGAGGCCCCTCTCCTTGCTGTGTAGACAGCCATCTTCTCCTTGCGTCCTCCCAGGGTCTTTCCTTCCACTTCAGTCATGTCCGACTCTGTGTGACCCCATGGACTGGAGCCCACCAGGCTCCTCTGTCCGTGAGCTTCTCCAGGCAAGAATACTGGAGCGGGTTGCCATGCCCTCGTCCAGGGGATCTTCCCCACCCAGAGATCGAACCTGCAGCTCTTACATCTCCTGCATTGGCAGGGGGATTCCTTACCCCTGGTGTCACCTGGGAAGCCCTTCCTTTGAGTGTCTGTGTTCTAATCTCTTCTTATAAACACACCAGACAGATGCGATCAGGGTCCACCCTGGCAGCCTCATTTTAACTCAATTATCCTCATAAGATTTCATGAGGGAGAAGGAGGACAGGCTCCAGGATTCTACCCTGTCTGGGGCACGATTCAGAACCATGAGTCAGTGTTTCTCTTTTTGAAACAAGTGAATCCCAAGCTAATTAATCCCTCAGTGAGTAACCCTTCACTGCTTAAATGCCTCCACTACTGGTGAGCTCATCACCTAATCCAAGCAGTAACTTCCATTTCTGAACATGTGAGTGTATAAAAATAAATCCCCCCTATAGGAAAGAGAAATGTCATCTTAGAAATTTCACCTAGTTCCTCGCTGCTCACCCTTTGGAGTGGCATGGAGGGGCTATTTCTTTCTAGCATCTGTGCCTCTCCTGAGATTGTTTAGTTGTGTTTTTCCTCTGTTCTCTCCACCCGCTCCCTCAGTAACATCAGTCTCTGAGAAGCCCCTCTTTTTTTCTAGATTCCATCCCCTATTCTATTATCAAAGTCTCTCTCGCCTCTGCCATTAAGCAGAGCACGTCTCCTCGATACTTCTGTGTACAGACTCACCTGGTGCTCTGCAAACACAGGGCCCACCTCTGAGAAGTGCACCTCCTTCTTGGAAGGCAATTTACAAGGGCCACTAGAGACTAGCCTCCTGTCCAGAAGGCTTATGGTGGGATTTCTCCTGACTACACACAGGGCTACCTCACTCTCTTACTGGGAGGAATTGTGCTGAACAAAAGTTTCTCTGTCTCCTTCAGCTTGCTACTAATTGCTTGCATCTCAGGTGGGAGAAGGGGAGGAATGAGAATCTTAGCCATGCTCATAAGGTTTTTTTCCCCTCAAATGAATGCATGAATAGATGCATGCTGTAAAGAAATTCAAGGATTCAAAAGGGTATTGTACTATGTGAGCTGGCTCTGAGATGAATGTGGTTTTCTGCTCCCAAGGGGTGTTGTATAATTCAGAATTGCTCATTCTGACTCATTTTCTTTCCATTTCTACACAGCTCTATGTTAATAGTGCACGTTTGTGGAATACTCACTGTGGGCCAGATAGATACCTGTCCAGGAGCTTTAGTTATGTTGACTCATGGAATCTTCACAACCATCCTGTATGGACAGTCTATTTCCCTTTTATCCTAGAGAAACTAAGGCAGAGGAGGTTAATAACCTGCCTAAGCTGGTAAGGCCAGTTAGAGGCAGAGATGGTTCAAATTCTTACATCCTGGATCCAGAGCCCACAGGTGAAGCCAACACCACTCTTTCCCAGTGATGGCAGATCCTGAATTCACTTCAAGGTCTGTCTATGATCAGGGGTGTCTTGAGTCCCAACTAGTGATAAGCTGATTAAATGACAGCCAAGAGGAAGCAGAGGTATTCTGGAGAAATAGATTATTAATGGGAGCTGGTTGACCACAAAGACCACAGAATCCCAGGGCTCTACAGATATCATCAGATCACTTAGTCTAACTATCAACTGGCTGTTTGGTCCACTTTGCATGGTGTCTTCTTGTAGTGTGTGATAGAGTCAAATCCTAAGCTCCATATTTCCCAGCTGACTTTAAGATGCTACTTACATCATCAAGATTCAGCCTTTCATCATTAAGATGATATATTGATGCCTGCCTACTGGTTGTGGTGAGTGTTTTAATGAACAGAATAAAGCTATCAGCACAATGTCTAGAATACAGCACATGGTTAATATTGCTGGCTGTAGTTATCATCATGCAGTCAGCATGTTGCAGTTAACAGAGAACTTTCACATCTTCAGTCTTGTTGGAACTAAAGGATAAATCAACCAAAAAGCAATACTATGGGGCTTCCCTGGTGGCCCAGTGGTTAAGAATCAGCCTTGCAATGCAGGGGACCTGGGTTCAATCCCTAGTCCAGGAAGGTCCCATGTGCCACAGAGCAATAAACCCCGTGTGCCACAATTCCTGAAACCTGAGTGCTGAGAACCTGTGCGTTGCAGCAGAGGAGCCACCACAGTGAGAAGCTCGTAAGAGTAGCCCACCCACCCACATCCCCGAGTCACCGCAACTAGAGCATAGAGTGAAGACCCATCACAGCCAAAACATTAAAGAATTCTTTTACTTAAAAAAAAAAAAAGCAATACTGTGTATGAATATTTTCCTCATTGCAAGTAGCAACAGAATGTTAANGAGGAATGAGAATCTTAGCCATGCTCATAAGGTTTTTTTCCCCTCAAATGAATGCATGAATAGATGCATGCTGTAAAGAAATTCAAGGATTCAAAAGGGTATTGTACTATGTGAGCTGGCTCTGAGATGAATGTGGTTTTCTGCTCCCAAGGGGTGTTGTATAATTCAGAATTGCTCATTCTGACTCATTTTCTTTCCATTTCTACACAGCTCTATGTTAATAGTGCACGTTTGTGGAATACTCACTGTGGGCCAGATAGATACCTGTCCAGGAGCTTTAGTTATGTTAACTCATGGAATCTTCACAACCATCCTGTATGGACAGTCTATTTCCCTTTTATCCTAGAGAAACTAAGGCAGAGGAGGTTAATAACCTGCCTAAGCTGGTAAGGCCAGTTAGAGGCAGAGATGGTTCAAATTCTTACATCCTGGATCCAGAGCCCACAGGTGAAGCCAACACCACTCTTTCCCAGTGATGGCAGATCCTGAATTCACTTCAAGGTCTGTCTATGATCAGGGGTGTCTTGAGTCCCAACTAGTGATAAGCTGATTAAATGACAGCCAAGAGGAAGCAGAGGTATTCTGGAGAAATAGATTATTAATGGGAGCTGGTTGACCACAAAGACCACAGAATCCCAGGGCTCTACAGATATCATCAGATCACTTAGTCTAACTATCAACTGGCTGTTTGGTCCACTTTGCATGGTGTCTTCTTGTAGTGTGTGATAGAGTCAAATCCTAAGCTCCATATTTCCCAGCTGACTTTAAGATGCTACTTACATCATCAAGATTCAGCCTTTCATCATTAAGATGATATATTGATGCCTGCCTACTGGTTGTGGTGAGTGTTTTAATGAACAGAATAAAGCTATCAGCACAATGTCTAGAATACAGCACATGGTTAATATTGCTGGCTGTAGTTATCATCATGCAGTCAGCATGTTGCAGTTAACAGAGAACTTTCACATCTTCAGTCTTGTTGGAACTAAAGGATAAATCAACCAAAAAGCAATACTATGGGGCTTCCCTGGTGGCCCAGTGGTTAAGAATCAGCCTTGCAATGCAGGGGACCTGGGTTCAATCCCTAGTCCAGGAAGGTCCCATGTGCCACAGAGCAATAAACCCCGTGTGCCACAATTCCTGAAACCTGAGTGCTGAGAACCTGTGCGTTGCAGCAGAGGAGCCACCACAGTGAGAAGCTCGTAAGAGTAGCCCACCCACCCACATCCCCGAGTCACCGCAACTAGAGCATAGAGTGAAGACCCATCACAGCCAAAACATTAAAGAATTCTTTTACTTAAAAAAAAAAAAAGCAATACTGTGTATGAATATTTTCCTCATTGCAAGTAGCAACAGAATGTTAATTACATTTTTCTAAGGAAAAATAAGCTTGTAAGTGGTGGAGCTTGTGTGATTTTAGGGCATCTGCTTAAAAATCTGAGCCCTTTGCTCTATTTGTTGTTGTTTATTCACTCAGTCATGTCTGACTCTCTGCTTCCGCATGGATTGCAGCACACCAGACTTCCCTGTCCTTCACTATCTCCTTGAGTTTGCTCAAACTCATATCCATTGAGTTGGTGATGCCATCCAACCATCTCGTCCTCTGCCGTCCCCTTCTTATGCTGCCTTCAATCTTTCCCAGCATCAGGGTCTTTTCCAATAAGCTTTGTCACCTTCCTCATTTGTTTATTTGATAGGTATTTATCACCAGCTGCTATCCTAGCTGTTGGAGACACAACTGTGAAGCTAGCCGTGAGATGACCTGGGCAGAGAGAACCTTAAGCTGAATGGAAAATGCCTGCAAATTCCCTGAGTTTATTTTGAGGAGCAGAAAAAAAAAATGCTTGTCCTGGAGTTAAGTGAACAGGCTGAGCTCAGAGAGATGCAAGAGCTTGGAGAATGCAGAACCTTTCAACTAAACACTAAGGACCTGTGTAGCTGCTAAATTTGGTATATACTTGTCAAACGCATATTTTCAAGTGTCAGAAAGCCAAGTCAAAGTGACTTAAATTTTAAAAAAAGGAAAGGAATTTATCATCCCACCATTTGGAAAGCAGTCTGGAGCAGCTCAGAGAATCAGGAAGGACAGGAACAACCTCTCTGACTCTCCTCTCTGTCCGCTCTGGAAGCTCTGGTGGTCTCTGCATAGCCAGTGGTCCTGGTGTTGCCCTCCACTCCATGGGACAAGTCCTAGCTCAGCACTCTTGGGGGAAAAAAGGAGGCTTTCTCATCCAGCACCTGGAATAGAGACCCCCTCAAAGGTGAATTCTATGTGGGTCATATGACCTGTCCTTGGCTAAAGCCCTGGCCTCAAGATGTAAGCGATAAACTTGATCAGCACCATCTGTGTTGGGTTATTGCAGGAGGAAGAGAGGGATGGTCAAGCTGAATGGACTGTCGCTGTAGTTGTTAAAAACAAGGCAGCAGGCCTAGCATGGAGTTGCTTCTGCTAAGTCCACGTCACCAAACCGAGATTCACCTCCATTACAGTTTCTGCTCTCCCAGAAACAGAATCATAAATCAATCAGGAAGTGTCTGATCAGGAATAGTTAGGTCACCTGGCTGAGACATCCCTGCTGTCCCTTAAAGAAAAGTGACCTTGTCATAGCCCAATCTGCTCTTTTTTGGTCTAGCAGAACGTTCATGTCCTGCTCTCTTCTGCCCATAAAAGTCTTTCATTTTGTACAGCTCCTTGGAGTCTTTCTATCTGCTACATTGAATACTGCCTGAAAATTGTTGAGTGAAGCCAATAAGATCTTTAAAATCTAGTCGGTGGAATTGTGTTTTTTAAGACAGTCCAGGATGACTGCAGACCAGAGGAAACCCAAACCACAAGAAGACAGGTCCATGTCCAGACACTCAAAACTGCATCCCCTCCACTGGGGGAAACGTTTGCCAGTCCCAGGAAGGGGGGCCTGCTGCCCAAACCCAGAGGCACAGAGGG
>SJYW01054136.1:8968-24265 GCA_006410735.1 Raphicerus campestris | reverse complement strand
GACTTAGCTTGAATTCAAATCTCAGCTCTGCTTCTTAAAATGGCTGTGAGATGACAGGCAAGTTACTTAATTTTTCTGGGCCTCAGGTCCCTTATCTGACAAAAAGGGATAAGGTTAACAGTACTGCTCTCAGTGATGGTATGAGAATAAAGCAAACTGATAATAAGTAAAGTCCTTAGAACAGCATCACAAAGTTAACAACTGTAAAATTGTTGGAACCACTGTCAACACCACTATTATTATTTGTTGCTGCTGTTGCTATGGATGTACAAATTGAATCTTTGATTTATAGACATCTTTAAAATGATGTAATGTGTGTTTTTCCACTTTCAGCTATTTGTAAAATCTGTGAATTATCATTTGAAACTGAACATATTCTTCTGCAACATATGAAGGACACTCATAAACCTGGTGAAATGCCATATATTTGCCAGGTATACAGACATTTTATTGTGTATCTAGGTATTTGTTTAATTTTCATGAAATAGTACTGTTCTTTTTATTTTTTTTAATCGTTTAAATAAAAATGAGCGAAATGAAGAACCTCTTTAGTATTTGAAACTCGGTTTAACCCATGAATGTGTGGTGGTGGGTTGGATTTGACCTTTCGGCCATAGTTTGCTGAGCCCTGTAGTAGGCAGACAAAAAGCCCTGCTGGAGAAAGACAAACATAGGCTTTCTTATCCTCTAGGGAAGACTATAGACATGATAGAGAAATAGGAATTTCTGTTAGTTATGAGGAACTCAAGTAAACGTTTTTAGGCTGGTATTTTTCCAAAATTTGAAGTGGTTCCCAATAAGATAGCAAGATAAAGATAAATTGCCTCTGTTATAGCCTGTATGCTGTTTAAAATCCAAAGAAGATAATGCTCCATTTCATGTAACAGGAAAAACTTTATAAATCAGGGGTGTCAGAGCTTGAAAATTAAAGTCAAGCCTGGGAGATAGTAGATTTGAAAAGAAGGAGGGAAGCTATGGATGTTTAGAAATATATCCCTAAACTTTACAAGACAATTTTTCTGTTTCAGAAATCATCTGTATTACTTGTAGTATCAGGATCCATGGTTGTATAGACAGCAGAGCTGAATTTGTAGTACATAATATTACTCTAAACAAATGAATTATTGTTCCTACTTTTATATAATTGCATATCAGTTATAATTTTTCAAGTTAAATTAACTCTTCTTTGTATTTCTAGGTTTGCCAATATAGATCATCATTATTTTCTGATGTGGAAACTCACTTTAGAGCATCCCATGAAAATACTAAGAACTTGCTGTGTCCATTTTGCCTCAAAGTTAGTAGGATGGCAACTCCCTACATGAATCATTACATGAAGCATCAGGTAAGATGCAGCAGTTCTTATTTGTTCATTTTGCCTTAGTGAAAAGCTTATATACCTAAAACTTAGAACATTGGTTAGATTCGTTCTAGAAGGAAAGCAAGTGAAAGTGATAGTTGCTCAGGTGCCCAACTCTTTGCGACCCCATGGACTATAGAGGCTGCCAGGCTCCTCTGTCCATGGGATTCTCCCGGCAAGAACAGTGGAGTGGGTAGCCATTCCCTTTGCCAGGGAATCTTCCCAACCCAAGGGTCAAACTCAGGTCTCCTGAATTGCAAGAAGATTCTCTACCGTCTGAGCCACCAGGGAAACAGAAGGAAAGCAAAGTTGTTCCAAATAACACAATTAATTTACAATTTCTGCTGAAATACTTGTGAAGCTTCCACTTCTTTTCCTTGTCTGCTTCCTTGTGGTGATGAGGCTCACTAATAGTGAAATTTATAAAAGGTAAGTAGAAGTAAGCAGCCTAAAGTGGAGGGGAAGAGGAAAGATGAATGGGATATTTATGTTGGATATTTCAAGGGTTTAAGAATGGTTAGAATAGGAATGATTTTAAAGGTAGTTAATCAAGATCATGGGCTTCCCTGGTTGCTCAGACGGTAAAGACACCATCTGCAATGTGGGAGATCTAGGTTCGATCCCTGGGTTGGGAAGATCCCCCTGGAGGAAGGCATAGCAACCCACTCCAGTCCATGGGGTTGCAAAGAGTCAGACATGACTGAGCAACTAAGTACAGCACAATCAAGATCAAGGAAAAGGATAAGTTTTTAACTGAGGAAGATAAGATTGAGGATTCATAATCTGTTTTCCTCTTTTCAAACTTTATGTCCACTTTCTAACCCATTTTTAATTATGAGAAGACACGTGGTTGTCATCAGAGATCCAGAATGGTCTCTTATAGCAGCCAGTGGCAAAGGAAACAGCAGTGACACATTTGTAGATGTGAACTATGACAAAAAACTGTTTAGGTTGTAACTTGTTTCTTGGATGACTTTGAATACTTCTGTTTGGTAATTTCTGGAATATTGGTACTAGTGCTTACTCCTTTCCCTTAAATTTTCATTTTATGCTTACTAGTGATTTTCCTGATGCAATTAGACTATCTTTTATATGGGCTGAAAACTTTGATAAAACAGTGAGCCTATTTTTAAGTGTTTGAAAGAGCAGTCACACATTTGCTAAAATCAGAAGTCAATGAATTTACTGAATCAGATTATATAATCAGGTTTTGTCTTCTCACTGATCAGTTCATCACAGTTTCTTATTATCGAATGCATTATCCATGGTCATTTTTTTCAGCACTTGTGTTAATGTTGCTTTCAGTTCCACTCATTAGATGACCATGAAATCAACTTAACAGGTGTTAATTGGAAAAAAAAAACATAAAAATAGTGTGTCCAAATACATTCAGGATTGCCTTTGTTGTGTCAACAAGCTTGTTTTTTTTTTTTGGTCCTGGTATGTCATTTCACTGTTATTTGCTATTTGGATAAGGTGTCCTACACTGGGTGTGACTGGTGGTTGGGTGATTCCAGGTCTTGTAATCTAGTGGTTTACTTTGTGTGAGTGAGTTCTCACTATTTGATACTCCCTAGGGTTAGGAGTTCTCTGGTTGTATAGGGTCTTGGAGTCAGTGCTCCCACTCCAAAGGCTCAGGGCTGGATCACTGGACAGGAACAGTGTTACAACAGGTGCTTTGTTACAGCATTGTTAGATTAAAATAAATATCCAAAAAAGAGAAACCAAAAGTGAACCCCAGACAAATGGCAGTTACACTGTCACGCAAATAATAATTAAAATAATGGAATATACACATATATTCCAATACTGTTACAAACCTATAGCAAAATCTTTCTATTCAACTTTCCCCAGCAGTGTTCCATCTGATATCAAGTAGATAGGTGTTCTACTCTAAAATTGTTCCTGGAAAAAGAAATTCAGTAATGGCTGAACTTAGAAAATAGCTTTTTATTTTTCATAGAATTTTTCAGAGCTTTTCACATGCTAAAAAATACTTAAAAGATCATAAATTTCCAAGCAAAGAATATGGTATATGTTGTTTCCAAAACTTATTTAACCATTAAATCCTTTATTTGCACAATACATTTTAACATCGCTTGAGTAAAGCTTGTGAAACATTGATCTTCACGCTCTGTATTTTGTCTTTTGACCTTTGATTTTGAAAGAAAGACTCAATGAACATGAGTTTGAGCGTATTCTGGGAAATAGTGAAGGACACAAAAGCCTGGGGTGCTGTAGTCCATGGGGTCTCAAGGAGTCAAAAACAAGAGACTCAACAACAAAGAGATATAAAGCAGTAGCTTTATTTCATTGTGAAACTTTTAACGTAACTCTTTTTCTTGTGCTTTACTAAGCTCCAGAGTGAGGTAGAAAGGTAAAGAGATGGATGGGCCTGTTATGTGGACTATGTCTCCCAAGTGGTTTAACCTGATCTGTAATCAGTCTTTATAGTGTGAGTTGTATGTCTTAACTTGCCACATAAATAGGAAAGTGTTAACCCAGCAAGTCTGAGTTGCTCAAATCATGCACATTTTCAGAAGGGCCTACTTGTATAACTGGCCCTTGGCTAACTCCTGGAAACTGAGCCTTTATTATTAACTGATAAGTGTTTTACATGCCTGAAACCTTGAGCCATGTTGTACCAGCTTTTCTAGATCATTTGTGCAAGAATATGATTGTGGTGAATTCCTGCTTTTCTTCTGGGATTCTGAAGAGTTGATGATTGAAGCTCATAAAAAACCTGGACTTTTAGACTCAAAATATCTTCCTTAGAAGACAAAACAAAACCCCCAAAACTTCACACTTGTTACTATAATTGGTTGCTGGGGGATTGATGAACGTGTCCTGTGCAACTCCATTAGGAGAGGGCACTTGGAAACTGGTATCGGTATTCACCAGATTTCACCTCATGCACTTTTTTCCTGTATTAATCCTGTTCTGTATCCTGTCACTATAATAAATCATAACTGTGAGTATAACAACTTTTAAGCCCTATAAGTCCTAATATCGAGTCATCAAACCAGGGAGTACTGACACACCACGGGTGCCCATTTGTTTTGTAAGTTTGGTGTACCTACCAGGTAGGCGGTCAGCAGTCAGTAGAGGAAAGAATATTAATAAGAAGGGTCATCAGACATCCTTCAAAGTATTTGCAGTTTGTATAATTGTTCATGAAAGACTCGAAAATTATAGCTGAGCAAGTTTATAAGCTTGTAATTAAGATGCTATTATGGCAATTTTAGACAATAAGAATTGCTGAATTCTCTATATAAATGTGGGTCATTTTGAAGACTTTGGTTGTAAGTTTTTCCTTAAAATAATATGTTATGTATTGAGTGATAAAACTAGCAACAGTTTGTACAACTTTTAAGAAATAATGAAGGATTTCATTTGTGTTTAATAGCCTCATTAGATCTTTATAGTAATAACAAGCAGTTAACATATACTTATCACTTGATGTGTGACAGTCACTAGTGCTTTTACTTGGATTATCTTGTTTAATCCTCACAACCACTTTATGAATCAAGTATGTAATCATTTCCGTTTCACATATAAGGAAACAAAGCTTTATAGAGAGTAAGTTAATTTGCCCAGTGTCATGTTCTCTAATAATTGGCAAAGCCCAAAATTGACCTAGTTCCCAAACTTTTACTGCATAGTCATTCTTTACTGGCATTAGATCTAAAGCCAGGTATTACAGATAGTCAGAATTAGCCTTGAAGACCCTCAGATCACCCAGACAATATAATATCTTTGTCAAAAAGTTCAATACAGTTTTTTCTCTATTCCTTGGGATAGGTCACCATTCTTTGGTTGAACATCATGTTATTTTAAAAATGTACTGCATTATTCACAAGCATACATGTAATAAGAGATAAGAAAGACTTGAGTCCATCTAAGGGAATTGTCAATTAATGTCCTTATTTCAGGGCTCTGGGCAAATGCTCAATGAATGGAATGGCAGATAATTTCGAACTAGTTTAATTGTGCCTGCTTCTCGTATGTACTGTCATTCTTTTGCTGCCTGCCTCACTGTTTATTTAACAGATATTTATTTAGTGCCTAATATATGCCAGGGACTGTTATACAGAAGTGAGCTAAAGAGTTTGTGCCTTCTGAAATTTGCATTGTGGGGGGGGAGACAGAATGAGAATGTGTATTATGTCCAAATGTATGTGTATTCAAGCACGTGATATGTATCATAGGAAGGAAATAGAGGAGGCGAGGGAATGCCAGGGCTTAAGAGGTGAAAGAGCAGTTTCCAGGTTGTTGTTGTTTTTTTTTTTAAATATATATATGGGGTGGTCGAAGCAGTCTCTCCCGAGGAAATAAGGGAGTAAGCCATGTGGCCATCTGGAAGTGAATGTTGCAGGCAGAGAAACCAGTCGGCAGTGAGGTGAGCATATATCTAGATGTTGAAGGAGCAACAAGGAGGCCAGTGTGTCTGGCACCTGGTAAACAAGTGAGAGGAAAAGTAGTAGGAAGTGAGGTGGTAGCGAGAGAATGTGGGGAAGATATTGTAGGTCCTTGGAAGCCACAGTCAGGATTTGAGAGTGTTACAGAAAGCCATTAGAGTGTTTAAGCACATGAGAGATGATTCTGGCAGCCGTGGAGAAAAGAGATTGTTGGGAGAAAAGAGTAGCAACCGGGAGAAGGTAGGAAACTGCTATGAGAGTCCAGGTGAATGACTTGGACTGATCTGGTGGCAGTAGTAGGAGGTGATGAAAAGTGGAAAGACTGTTTATCAGTGCAGTGTGTGTGGGGCATGAGAGAAAGAGTTGAGTGACCAATGTTCCCATATATTGAGATACTGGAGAGACTAGGGAAGGAACAGATTTTTTGCAGGGTGGATGGGGGAAAATCTGGAGTTTAATTTTGTTCATGTGAATGAAATGCACGCTAGATATCAAATAGTGATGTTGAGTAGGCATTTGGATGAATGCTATTTGAAACCATGAAATTAGATGAGATATAAGTACAAGCAGAGAAGAGATTTCTGGCAGCTATATCTGAGCAATTTTCTGTCATGTTGTCTTGCCATCCGCTTCTTGACTTTTTTCCCCTCTTAAGCACATACAGGTGAATTTGTTTACGTTGGCTGTACCTGTGATATGATCCAATTAACATTACTTCTAAATAAGATGAAACCAAAATAGTAATACAAATACATTATAGTTATATAGTGCTTTGAACTTAGTAAAGAATTTGTATCTCTCCAATGCCTGTTATGCACCAGTAATGTCTAGATACTTTCATATACATGATCTCATTGGATTTTCCTAAATGGTTACTTGTGTTTTAAGTGGAAATGATGAGCCTGTGGAAACACACTTCTAGAGAAAACATTCTTTTATATTTGTATGTTGTTCCAAATTTACAAATAAATATAAAATGCATCTTTTAATGGACAAGTGCATGTACATAAAAATTGCATTTGCTAATATGTAGTAGAAAAACCACTAAGTAGCTATGAGCAAGAGTCTTACATCTCTTGGGTCCTGTTTCCTATTGGTAAAATAATAAAAGGACCAGCTTTGAGAAAGAACATGGTCAAGGAGTTAGTTCTCAAATAGTAGATTCAGATCAGTTGTTCTGATTTATGCTTCTATAGCCATGCTGTCCAATATCACTAGCCACATGTGTCTATTTAAATTAGTTTAAAATTAAAATTTAATAAAATTTAAAACTCCATTCTCTGTTGCACTTGCCACATTTCAAGTGCTCAATAACCGCGTGTGGCAGTGGATAGTGCAGCTGTAAAACATCATCACTGTTTAAAGTTCTGTTGCACAAACATGGCTTTATACAACCATTTCTATAACATAACTCTTTTGGGAGTATCTGGTTAAATTTGCTTAATTTTAGAAGGTTCAGTTTATTTTACCAACTTGCAAAACAAATGGAAATAACATTATTGATCTTTTCAAAAATAAAATGTAATATAGCTAGCTCATTTTCACATATCATATGTTTGAATAGTTTATACTTCACATTTATATTTAAATAAACTCATACTACAAATAGCATAGGACTTGTCCCATTGTAATCTAATTGATATAATTATCATATTGATTACCTGTATGATAACAAATATACTTTGAAACCCAAATACTAATGTAAGAAGTACTTTTTAAAAATGAAATGTTTTGGTATTACTTATGATACGATGTGGTAAAATTCTGGCTTTAAAATTTTTAAGCTCTTAGAATTAAGAGCAATTTCTGATCCCGGGATTTGTGGTGGTGGAAATTATTCTTTCTAATATTATTTCTAATATTTTCTGTAAACAGAAGNAGGTATTACAGATAGTCAGAATTAGCCTTGAAGACCCTCAGATCACCCAGACAATATAATATCTTTGTCAAAAAGTTCAATACAGTTTTTTCTCTATTCCTTGGGATAGGTCACCATTCTTTGGTTGAACATCATGTTATTTTAAAAATGTACTGCATTATTCACAAGCATACATGTAATAAGAGATAAGAAAGACTTGAGTCCATCTAAGGGAATTGTCAATTAATGTCCTTATTTCAGGGCTCTGGGCAAATGCTCAATGAATGGAATGGCAGATAATTTCGAACTAGTTTAATTGTGCCTGCTTCTCGTATGTACTGTCATTCTTTTGCTGCCTGCCTCACTGTTTATTTAACAGATATTTATTTAGTGCCTAATATATGCCAGGGACTGTTATACAGAAGTGAGCTAAAGAGTTTGTGCCTTCTGAAATTTGCATTGTGGGGGGGGAGACAGAATGAGAATGTGTATTATGTCCAAATGTATGTGTATTCAAGCACGTGATATGTATCATAGGAAGGAAATAGAGGAGGCGAGGGAATGCCAGGGCTTAAGAGGTGAAAGAGCAGTTTCCAGGTTGTTGTTGTTTTTTTTTTTAAATATATATATGGGGTGGTCGAAGCAGTCTCTCCCGAGGAAATAAGGGAGTAAGCCATGTGGCCATCTGGAAGTGAATGTTGCAGGCAGAGAAACCAGTCGGCAGTGAGGTGAGCATATATCTAGATGTTGAAGGAGCAACAAGGAGGCCAGTGTGTCTGGCACCTGGTAAACAAGTGAGAGGAAAAGTAGTAGGAAGTGAGGTGGTAGCGAGAGAATGTGGGGAAGATATTGTAGGTCCTTGGAAGCCACAGTCAGGATTTGAGAGTGTTACAGAAAGCCATTAGAGTGTTTAAGCACATGAGAGATGATTCTGGCAGCCGTGGAGAAAAGAGATTGTTGGGAGAAAAGAGTAGCAACCGGGAGAAGGTAGGAAACTGCTATGAGAGTCCAGGTGAATGACTTGGACTGATCTGGTGGCAGTAGTAGGAGGTGATGAAAAGTGGAAAGACTGTTTATCAGTGCAGTGTGTGTGGGGCATGAGAGAAAGAGTTGAGTGACCAATGTTCCCATATATTGAGATACTGGAGAGACTAGGGAAGGAACAGATTTTTTGCAGGGTGGATGGGGGAAAATCTGGAGTTTAATTTTGTTCATGTGAATGAAATGCACGCTAGATATCAAATAGTGATGTTGAGTAGGCATTTGGATGAATGCTATTTGAAACCATGAAATTAGATGAGATATAAGTACAAGCAGAGAAGAGATTTCTGGCAGCTATATCTGAGCAATTTTCTGTCATGTTGTCTTGCCATCCGCTTCTTGACTTTTTTCCCCTCTTAAGCACATACAGGTGAATTTGTTTACGTTGGCTGTACCTGTGATATGATCCAATTAACATTACTTCTAAATAAGATGAAACCAAAATAGTAATACAAATACATTATAGTTATATAGTGCTTTGAACTTAGTAAAGAATTTGTATCTCTCCAATGCCTGTTATGCACCAGTAATGTCTAGATACTTTCATATACATGATCTCATTGGATTTTCCTAAATGGTTACTTGTGTTTTAAGTGGAAATGATGAGCCTGTGGAAACACACTTCTAGAGAAAACATTCTTTTATATTTGTATGTTGTTCCAAATTTACAAATAAATATAAAATGCATCTTTTAATGGACAAGTGCATGTACATAAAAATTGCATTTGCTAATATGTAGTAGAAAAACCACTAAGTAGCTATGAGCAAGAGTCTTACATCTCTTGGGTCCTGTTTCCTATTGGTAAAATAATAAAAGGACCAGCTTTGAGAAAGAACATGGTCAAGGAGTTAGTTCTCAAATAGTAGATTCAGATCAGTTGTTCTGATTTATGCTTCTATAGCCATGCTGTCCAATATCACTAGCCACATGTGTCTATTTAAATTAGTTTAAAATTAAAATTTAATAAAATTTAAAACTCCATTCTCTGTTGCACTTGCCACATTTCAAGTGCTCAATAACCGCGTGTGGCAGTGGATAGTGCAGCTGTAAAACATCATCACTGTTTAAAGTTCTGTTGCACAAACATGGCTTTATACAACCATTTCTATAACATAACTCTTTTGGGAGTATCTGGTTAAATTTGCTTAATTTTAGAAGGTTCAGTTTATTTTACCAACTTGCAAAACAAATGGAAATAACATTATTGATCTTTTCAAAAATAAAATGTAATATAGCTAGCTCATTTTCACATATCATATGTTTGAATAGTTTATACTTCACATTTATATTTAAATAAACTCATACTACAAATAGCATAGGACTTGTCCCATTGTAATCTAATTGATATAATTATCATATTGATTACCTGTATGATAACAAATATACTTTGAAACCCAAATACTAATGTAAGAAGTACTTTTTAAAAATGAAATGTTTTGGTATTACTTATGATACGATGTGGTAAAATTCTGGCTTTAAAATTTTTAAGCTCTTAGAATTAAGAGCAATTTCTGATCCCGGGATTTGTGGTGGTGGAAATTATTCTTTCTAATATTATTTCTAATATTTTCTGTAAACAGAAGAAAGGAATTCATCGTTGTACACAGTGCAGACTACAATTTTTGACCTACAAGGAGAAACTGGCTCACAAGCTCGAACATCGGACATTTATAAAGCCTAAGGAGCTAGAGGGATTGCCTCCTGGGACAAAGGTGAGTTGTTTTGTTTTTTTTTTTCTTGTAGTATTCTTTTTTTATGATGTTTATTTTTGGCTTCTTTATTTTTAATTGAAGGATAATTGCTTTATAATATTGTGTTGGTTTCTGCCATATATCAACATGAATCAGCCCTAGATGCTGCTCTCTCCGTTTGTCCCACCCTCTTCTTTCTCCTATGTCCGCAATTCTGTTCTCTATGTCTGCATCCCCCAAAAAGTGAATTTTAAATAGGTTGTATTGTACCATTATATGACAATAGAAATAAACCCGTTATTATATTAATAATTGACTTGTGGTTGTCATCGGAATTTTTTTTAGGTTTTATCATTCTTATACTTAGAAAGAAAATTTTCTACCCATTGTTTTTTGAGTTGATTGAAATGTGCTATATTGGAGCATATTCATTTGTAGTGAGTGCAACTAGATTAACTGTAGACTGAGTCTGTGTTGTTTCAATATTCTATAGTCTGTTTTGAGCTTTTCCAGTTGGCAGCTTATATGTCTGCTTCAGCTGGTGAGGAATCATGTTTAATTTATCTTTGTGTCTCCAACATCTGTTATAATGCCTTGAATGCCATGGTTTGTTGAAGTTAGTATTTCTGAAACTACTCTTAAGAGAAGCAAGTTCTCTTAACATTGCTGTGTTAAGTGAGCAAACATTTTCGTTTTCCCTATTTACCTTATGTACATCTGTTTTCTCTCATTTTTAAAAATTTATTTATTTTAATTGGAGGCTAATTACTTTACAATATTGTATTGGTTTTGCCATACATCAGCATATCCACCACAGGTATACACGTGTTCCCCATCCTGAACCCTCCTCCCTCCTCCCTCCCCATATGAAGTCAGCTTTTGACTGTTTGCTCCAGTGGAGAGATACATAATCTAAAGTGAAATAATTGCCAAACACTTAGGTATTTTGAGTACTAACCTTTGAGTGTGAGTATGTCTGCTGTTTGAGTTCATTAAAATAATGGAAAGCAGTGCTCCCAAGCTCTAGAGGGAGAGAAGCTATCCAGTATCTTTCCCTATAGGCCATTCATTCCATGCTGGAGGAAGATAATGCAGAATTCTAATATTAGTATAAGCAGTGCAATCCTCTCTCATACCTTCCCTTATTAATAATAATAGTAATAATTAGTATAATATTTAAAATGATACTAAGTGTTTTGTTCAGTTCGGTCACTCAGTAGTGTATGAGTCTTTACGACCCCATGGACTACAGCATGCCAGGCCTCCCTGTCCATCACCAACTCCTGGAGCTTGCTCAAACTCATGTCCATCAAGTCAGTGATGCCATCCAATCATCTCATCCTCTGTTGTCCCCTTCTCCTCCAGCCTTCAGTCTTTACCAGCATTAGGGTCTTTTCCAATGAGGCAGTTCTTCACATCAGGTGGCCAAAGTACTGGAGTTTCAGCTTTAGCATCATTCTTTCCAAAGAAATCCCAGGGCTGATCTCCTTCAGAATGGACTGGTTGGATCTCCTTGCAGTCCAAGGGACTCTCAAGAGTCTTCTCCAACACCACAGTTCAAATGCATCAATTCTTCGGTGCCCAGCTTGTTAGCACTTCAGAATTATGTTTTCAGTGTGCTTTTTCATTCATTCTATTATTTAATCCCTGTAACAAACCAATGAGGTAGAGAAGGCAGGTATTATTCCCATATTACAGATGAGGAGGCTTAGGATAAGTTACTTACTAAAGGTCACATGGCTTGGAAGAGGTAGTATTAAAAGTTAACTCAGGTTTTTTGACTCCTATTTCAGCGCTTTTTGTATGATACTAAGCCACAAGTATTTCATAGGCCCTCCTCATTTGCTGTTCCTTAATAGGTAACTGTTTTTCACTATTAACCAAATGGGTATAATCAAACATTTATTTTTCTGAATATTAAATGATAAATTTTTTATTAGCTCCCTCTAAGAAAATTCTGAGTATTAAAGTCTCCATGCTGTATGATGAATTGCTGTAACCGCCACAGTAACCTTTGGAACCATAAATCCTGCTTGATGAACTCCCAGAGAGAGCAGGTCACATTTACTGGAGATCTGTTCATTTGTTTTTAGAGGGGTGTAGGTACTTTTTTTTTAATTAAAGTATAATTGATGTATAATATTATATGTTTCGAGTGTGACATAGTGATTCTGAAGATCTGTTTTATAGTTACCAAGGAGTAATGCAGGCCTTTAAAGAGTTATCTCAGGATTTGAGATTAAAGACTTGACCTCTAGCTATTCAGTTAGAGTTATATCAGAACATAAAATAGCCATAGGATGAGCTCTTTTGACCTGTTAAACTATCTGTTAACATATAAATGCCATCAATACAAAACCAGTATTACAATAGTAAATAAATACTGAGGTGAATTTCATTTAATTGGTATGACTATTTATAGAATAAGAGCTGACTGATTGGAAAAGACTCTGATGCTGGGAAAGATTGAGGGCAGGAGAAGGGGGAGGAGGAGGAGACAGTTGAATGGCATCATCAAATCACTGGACATGAGTTTGGGCAAACTCCAGGCGATAAAGACAGGGAAGCCTGGCATGCTGCAGTCCATGGGGTTGCAAAGAGTCGAACACGATTCAGTGACTGAACAACAACAAAAATTTAGAATAAATGGGAGACTTCTTTGATTGTAGTTTATACTACTTAGATATTTAACTTTTTGTATGGCGGTGGTTTTTTTCCCGCAACAACTTTATTAACATGTAATTCATATACCATGCATACAATTTACCCATTTAAAGTATACAATTCATTGGTTTTTAGCATATTCACAGAGTTGTGAAAACATCACTACAGTCTATTTGAGAACATTTTGTCACCGCATATCCAGTCACTCCCAATTTCCCCTCAACAACAGACAAATTTTAACCTGTTTTCTGTCCCTATGAATTTTCCTGTTCTGTATATTTCATATAAATGGAATCATATAATATCTACAATATGTGGTCCTTTATGGCTTATTTCTTTCACTTAGTATAATGTTTCTGAGGTTCATCCATGAGGTTCATCCTGCACCTTGTATCAGCGCCTCATTCTCTTTTAAGGCTGTATTAGTACTTACGTATCAGTACCTTTATGGCTGAATATTATTCAATTGTATGAATATACCATATTTTATTTATTCACTCATCAGTTGGCGAGCATTTGGTTTGTCTTTATTTTTTTTACTATAATGGATAATGCTGTCAGGAAATTTTCATGTGCCAGTTTTTGTATGGACATTTCCCTTGAGTGAAATTGCTATGAGTGGAACACCTAAGGGTTATGTAATAATTCTTATGTTTAACATGTTAAAGAACTGCCAGATTTTTCCAAAGCTACTGTACCATTTTGTACATCCCCACCAGCAATATATAAAGGCTGAAATTTCTCCACATCCTATCAGCACATGTTGCTACCTGTCTTTTTCATTATAGCCATTTAGTTGGTCTAAAGTGATACATTACTAGAGTTTTGATTTCCATTTCCTTACTGACCAGTGATGTTGAGCATCTTTTTGCATGCTTATTTCATATGTATATTTTCTTTGAAGAAATACCTATTCAGATCATTTGCCCATTTGTTAATTGGGTTGTCTTTTATTGAGTTATAGGTTATGCTGTATACATGTCCCTTATTAGAGATATGATTTACAAATATTTCCTCTCATTCTGTGGTCATCTTTTCACTTTCTTAACAATGTCCTTTGAAGTACAAAAGTTTTCATTTTTATGAAGTCCATTTATCTGTTCTTTGTTTAGTTTCTTGTGCTTTTAGTATCAGACCTAAGAAATCATTGCCTAACCCAAGGTCATAAAGATTTACTCTATGTTTTCTTCTAAGTTCTATAGTTTTAGCTGTTACAATCTGGTCTTTGATACATTTTGGATTAATTTTTGTATTTAGTATGAGGTAGGGTCCAAATTGATTCTTTAAGCTGTCCTAGCACGATTTGTTGCTAAGACTGTTGTTTTCCCCCTTGAATTATTTTGGCACCCTTGTCAAAAACCAATTATGCTTTGCATAGAGTGTGGTTTTTTAAATATTAATGTGCTGATTAATTTTCTAAAAGTATATATTACCTTTATTTTTATAGGTAACTATCCGAGCTTCAGTTGGATCTCTTCATTCAGGACCATCAACTTCCAAGAGTATTCTATCTCCCAGTAGTTGTGCAAGCACTTCTCTGCAGGTCTCACCTTCAAAGTCTAAAACTACAACTACTGGAAGTTCTCCAAGATCTAATGCAAGTGAATATAAGACAAGGAAGTTTCGTGCAACTACGTCCACTAGAAGTAAACCTAGTACAAGCAAGCAAGGAAGAGGTGCGGGTAAATGCAGAGCAAAAATCTCTTACAAGCCAAAGAAAAAGCGCAACAGGAAGAGTAGAATCAGCAGAGCTTTGAAGAACTTACGGTAATATCTTTTATTCCTGATATGCATTCCTATTTCAATATTAAATATTCAAGGTTATTTTAATATAGCTTACCGTATCACCAGATAATGCTCATTTACATGATAATCACTTATCTGGCATAAAGGCCAAGAAAATAATAAAAAGATACTTTTTACTAGTGCTGAACAGAACTTGAATTACTGTACTTATTTTAAAATTGCCATCTTCTACACTAATCTTACAATTTGTGCTTATATCTTATGATAGTTGAATTGGTTTATTTGATCCTTTTTATTCCAAGGAAACGTTAACTGATATTAGAGTTTTTACTTACTCTAGCTTATTGTTTCAAAGCAGATTTTCAAATTCCAAGTCTCTATTTAAAGATTTAATTAAAACGTCTTGGCTCCAATTAATAAAACATGAATAAGTCTTTACCTTGTTTTTTGGTTTTACATATATTTTTATCACTTTTTCCGTCTCCATAAGGTGTCGTCGGGGAGTGTATACGTGCATT
>SJYW01054135.1:0-15392 GCA_006410735.1 Raphicerus campestris | reverse complement strand
TGAGGAGGATGGTCTTGTTCACCTTTGTACTCACTGGGAACACAAGAGGTTCATGTTGACGGGGTGAAGGCCCTGGGGACTTTATAAACCAAGCAGTATCGCCCAGGAGCGTGTGTCCGATATAAAATCTAGCACCACCCCAGCAGCCAGCCCGGGCCGTGCCAGCCCCTAAAATAGGCCTGAGTGCAAGCTTGCCCACAGAGGGCATCCTCAGGTCTGCACACCCACCTCTCCTTTCCTCTAAGAGCCTCATCGATTGATTTAAAATGCAAGCAAGTATTCCCAAACATCTTTGCTGCACCAGCAAAGCCAACTACCTAGATGGTTAACATTCCTATTAAAAACCCCAGCAAAGGCATCCTCGTTGTGTGTCTGAGTGGTGAGCTTGCCTTTCTCCATGGCCAGTGTGGAGTCAAGCCCAGCGTGTGTGTCCTGGGGTGTGACATGGGCCCTGGACGGGAGGAAAAGCTCCTTTAGGAGACATGTGTCCCCCGTCACCACCTGGAGCTGGCGAGGAGGTCGCCCCGATTCCCGTTCCCCCGCCCGGTGTCTGCTCCTGGAATTGGAAAGGAAACAACAAGAGTAGGATTCTGGGAAAGGTGGAAGGGTTTTATTTTTTTTTTCTTCAGGCTCCAAAACAGCTCCACAGGCATGTCTATATAGATGCCAAGAAGCTGCCTGAAGGAAGAAAAAACAATCTCACAAATCGGGAGATCAGACCTCATGATGGCCAGAGCTAATGTTTATCGGGCACCCATCATCTACCAGACGCCGGGCTGAGCCGGGATGTTCCTCCATAGCGGCTCTCGGAATCCTCCCAGGGACGCTGTGGCCTCCCTGTTCTGTAGATGGGCAAGTCGAGGCCAAGGAGCGGACATGACAGACCAGGGCCGCAGGCCACTGAGAAGCAGAGGCGGGATTCAGTTTCTGGTCTGACCCCCAGACATCATCCTTTGGGGAGGGAACCAGAGATGAGGGACTCCTGTGCGGCCTGGACCTGCTTCTAGGGGTGACACAGTACATTTTCCACCAGAATCTCCCTGCTGGGCAATACTCCTGGGTTATAAAGCCTTCAAGAAGCCCCAGACCATGGCCTCAGCCCCTTCACCAACTTCTCCCATGCAACAGACGCCTCCTCTGCCCTCCTGAAGGGGCCTTGAGGGGTAAGGGCGGGCCAGCACCAAGATGGTCACTGTGTTCTTCCTGTTGTCATCAAGGCTTGTGAAGCTAAATGGCCAAACAAGACCCACCCAGCTCCCTTTCCATTTTCTCAGGGGTAGATTACAGTTTGTTTTCATTTAAATAATTTATTTCTTTTTGGCTGGACTGGGTCCTCACTGCTGTGTGGGCGTTTCTTGAGTAGTAATGTGTAGGCTTCTCACTGTGGTGGGTTCTCACTGTGGCGGCTTCTCGTTTCAGAGCATGGGCCCTAGGGCACTCAGGCTTCAGTGTTTCGGCTCCCAGGCTCTGGAGCACAGGTTCAATAATCATGGCGCACAGGCTTATTTGCCTTGCAGCATGTGGGATCTTCCTGGACCAAGGATCGAGCCTGTGTCTGCTGCATTGGCAGGTGGATTCTTTAGCACTGAGCCACCAGGGAGGTCCTAGACTATAGTTTTAACTTGGGATCCTTGAGGAGTCTCTGAACCCCCATAAAATGGGGTGCAGAATTGTGTCCTAGGGGCCCTGGGAGACATGGACCCCTCAGCTTTCACAAGATTCTTAAAACAGTGACAATGCAGTCCACTGTATGTAAATAAGACCCCAAAAGGAAAGTGAAGATAAATTGAGCACTAAATAACTTTTTTAGAAAAATGAAAAAGAGTGGCTCCCTGCTGAGGGAGGAACAGACATGTATGGGAGGATTGGTCCCCGACGTCTGAGCTCTCATGGGCCCTGGGTGCAGTGGTCTTGACCACAGAAGGGAGGGCCGAGTGGCCCCAGCCCTCAGTAACCTCTTCTCCCTTGGTCAGGCAGGGGTGTCCAGACCTCTGCCCACCCCTGGGTGCTCACAGTGTGGAAACATGCAGGAAAGGGCTGGGTACAAGGGAACTGATTCCTAGGCACCCACAAGCACCGCTGCTCTGGCCCACTCTGTGCAGCTGGCCCTCTCGTCTTGTGTTCGTGGCAGCTGCGGAGCAGGACCAGGTGATCGTGGGGTCTGCCCCATGCGGCAGTGCTGAGACACCCTCTCCACGCCGCCAGTTCCACACCTTTGAAGATGTGGCAGTTGACCAGACTGTGGCCGAGGTCACAGCTGCTCCTTCTGGGGCCCTTTCCATCCATCATCCGCCCATCCTAAGAGCCCAGTTGGGACTTTAGTTACCTGTTTACAGATGAGGCTCAGACATGCAGCTGATGGCTCAAGGTTACTTGGATTGCATATGTGTAACTGAATCACTGTGCTATACACCTGAAGCTAACGTGATCTTGATACTATGAATCAATTATACTTCTATAAAAAAGGAAAACACAGCCTACAAAAGATGACTTAGATGCTGTGTGTAGAACCCAAATCCAAAACCAGACCTTTTTTCCTGGAGGTAAGGAGAAACTCCCTGTCCCCCGTGACATAATATAGACGAGAGTGTGAGGGTCCTTGAGTCTGTCTTATCTGGGAGACATGACACTGCTGACCCATGACCTTGTTTCGTTTTATTTTGCTTTTAGATATTGCTTATTTGGCCGTTCCAGGTCTTAGTTGTGGCATGCAAACTGTTAGCTGAGGCATGTGTGATCTAGTTGCCTGACCAGGGATTGAACTTGGGGACCCCTGTACTTGAAGTGCAGAGTCTTATCCACTGGACTTCCAGGGAACTGTGCCCCTTACCACAACCCTGGCAATAGTGTTCTACACACCTGTTTACCAAGTTGGCAAGGAAAATGGGAGATGTATAGGATTAGCTCTGGGTGATTTGGAAAGTTCTAGAACTGTGGGCTACCCATCCTCCAGGGAGGGCAAGCTTGGTGGTGGGCAGTGGGAGGGGTGTGGAAAGGACTAAGGAAGAGGAGGCCCTCTCCAACTCCTGTGGAGTCAGACCTCACAGGTCTGACTGTGAGGCTCGTGCCAGTTTCAGAAGAAATAGTTGTGTTTTCTCTGCATGAGAGCAGCTGGTGAGCACTTCCCAGCTCCACGGACTAGTAGTAATTACATCCCTTATGCATCTTTCCTTCTCGCTTCCCCCACCCCCACGCCGACAGGATAATTTTTTTGTGAGTTAATGGTCCCCAGAAGGCAGCATGGAACTTAATCACTGATCAGATATGCCATACGGCCCAATCCTACAGACAGAATGTCTCATGTGTTGTTGCTAATATGCTGCTGCTTTTGCAAAGCACTTCAGTATCTATTATCTCAAGCCCAGGGAACACAGTGTTTTTTGGCTCTGGGGTACCCACTGCTTTGGGGAGATAAGGTGGGGCCCCTTTTCCCCAGGCTGGAGAGGCCAGGCAAGGTGACAGAAAGGAGCCTGGCACCCAGGGGCTGCCAGCCATCCTGTCACCGGCGCCAGCTTTATTATTAATTCATAAAACCAGAAGGTCAAGTGGGTGATTTCCGCTGGTGGTGGCGGCCACCGTAAGGGCCAGGACAAAAAGGCCCTTTGTTGTCCCAGCCCTGTGACCTTTGTGGACTGGTAGGCTGTCAGAAGTGGGCCTGAAGTTCTCTGCGCAGCTACCTGGGAGGTGAGAGAGCGCAGTTTCAGGGCTCAGGTACCTCTGGGAGGGAGGGCAGGTGGCCAGGCGGGAGACATCAGCAGGGTTGGTGTGACTGAGTCATACAGGAATGGAAAGAGAAGGGTGGGGGGATCCCTTCCAACTCCCAAGTACCGATTCCAGGGTCCCAGTAATCCAAGCACCGCGGGTGAGCACCCAGCACTTCACAGACCTCGCCCACCTGGGAGCTCTCAGGGTTTCCCTTATCTTGTCCTCTCCTGTACCTCTGAGACCTCAGCCAGAATCCCATGTGGGCATAGACTAGCCTCCCACCACATTCGCCTTTACCAGCAGCAGACAGGTATGGGTTTGAATCACGGCACTACTTCTTAACTGTCTAAGCAAGAAAATTTGCCTCCCTGAGTCTCAGTCTCCTCATCTGTAAAATGGAAATGTGTCCTAAGCCTGCTGTCAGGATTAAATGAGAATTTGAGTAAAGCTCTTCACACACCATCTGTGTTCAGTAGCTGTTGGCAGGTGTGAATCATTTTGATTTTTGTAAACCTTTCAGAAGCTGGCCACATATACCCCTTTTGAGGGTATTCTGTAACTTCCTTCAGCAGTTCATATCATCTTTGACATGTCTGCCATCTTTGACATGCCTTAAGTTAGTCGTTATCTTGCCCTTGTGCTAATGATCAGGGACCTCCAGTTCAGTCTCTCAGTCACGTCCAGCTCTTTGCAACCCCTCAAACCGCAGCACACCAGGCCTCCCTGTCCATCACCAACTCCCGGAGTTCACCCAAACCCATGTCCGTTGAGTTGGTGATGCCATTCAACCGTCTCATCCTCTGTCCTCCCCTTCTCTTCCTGCCCTCAATCTTTCCCAGCATCAGGGTCTTTTCAAATGAGTCCGCTCTTCGCATCAGGTGGCCAAAGTATTAGAGTTTCAGCTTCAACATCAGTCCTTCCAATGAACACCAAGGACTGGTCTCCTTTAGGATAGACTGGTTGGATCTCCTTGCAATCCAAGGGACTCTCAAGAGTCTTCTCCAACACCACAGTTCAAAAGCATTAATTCTTCTGTGCTCAGCTTTCTTTATAGTCCAACTCTCACATCTGTATGTGACTACTGGAAAAACCATAGCCTTGACTAGATGGACCTTTGTTGACAGAGTAATGTCTCTGCTGTTTAATATGCTGTCTAGGTTGGTCATAACTTTCCCTTCCAAGGAGTAAGCATCTTTTAATTTCAGGGACCTTAGCATACTTGAATTTGCATCACTCTGTAGTTTTTTTCTTCCTTTATTTTTAAAACCTGTATTTTTATTGTTTTATGCAGTCTCTATTACTTCTTNCTTTCCCTTCCAAGGAGTAAGCATCTTTTAATTTCAGGGACCTTAGCATACTTGAATTTGCATCACTCTGTAGTTTTTTTCTTCCTTTATTTTTAAAACCTGTATTTTTATTGTTTTATGCAGTCTCTATTATTTCTTGCAACTGTTCTTCCTTCCAGATTCAGTTTTCTTCCTCTGTAACACACCTTTCCATAGAGTTTGCAGTCACTCAGTCTCTAAGTTGTCATCTTTGTCTGAAAATGTCTTTCTTTTCTAGCCCATAGGGCTTCCCTGGTGACTCAGACAGTAAAGAATTTGCCTGCAATGCAGGAGACACAGGTTCAATCCCTGATCTCAGGAAGATCCCCCTGGAGAAGAGAACGGCAACCCTCTCCAGTATTCTTGCCTGGAGAATCCCATGCACAGAGGAGCCTGGCAGACTACAGTCCATGGGGTTACGAAGAGTCAGAGACAACTGAGAGACTAACATGTCCTTTCGTTCATAGGAGTGGTCTTTTGGCTAGGTATAAAATTTGAGATTGCTACATGTTTTCTCTCAGGACTGAAGTTTTTGGTCGTTTTCTGTTGTTGACAAGTCAACTCTTTTGTCTGACTGATAGTCCTTTGTGGAAATCTGTGTTTTCCCCTGTGTTTTAAAAATATCTTGTGGGTGGTTTTGTTGTTTGTTGGGTTTTTTAAAAAATATACTATGCTTTTGTCTCGATGTGGATTTAATTTATTCTANTAGGTATAAAATTTGAGATTGCTACATGTTTTCTCTCAGGACTGAAGTTTTTGGTTGTTTTCTGTTGTTGACAAGTCAACTGTTTTGTCTGACTAATAGTCCTTTGTGGAAATCTGTTTTTTCCCGTGTTTTAAAAATATCTTGTGGGTGGTTTTGTTGTTTGTTGGGTTTTTTAAAAAATATACTGTGCTTTTGTCTCGATGTGGATTTAATTGATTCTGCTAGGGAATGGTTGATGCCATATTATTTTAAAAGCAACTCATGTCTTCTATCATGAAAAATTCTCTCTCCCCTTTCTCCTTATCTTCTTCCTCAGTAATTCCTTTAGAAAGGTGANATGCTTTTGTCTCGATGTGGATTTAATTTATTCTGCTAGGGAATGGTTGATGCCATATTATTTTAAAAGCAACTCATGTCTTCTATCATGAAAAATTCTCTCTCCCCTTTCTCCTTATCTTCTTCCTCAGTAATTCCTTTAGAAAGGTGATGAACCCTGTCATTCTGTCCTGAACACCTCTTTACCTTTCTTTCATATTTCACAGCTTTTTGTTTGTATTTTAAGTTGTTTACTTAAGTCTGTCTTCTAATTCACTATCTATTACAACTTTGCTGCCTTGGCTTTTTTTTTTTAAGTCTATGGATTTAAAAAACTATTTTGTAAGTTCTGTATGGTTTTCAGAGTCACCACTTTTGTCATAGGGCACTGTTCTTACATTATTTGAGATAATTTATAGTTTCTGCTGTCTCATCATCTTGGAGTTCCATTCCATTTATTATTTGTGTCTGCTGATTCTCCCAAATGCTGATCGTTTGCTTGTGTTGTTTGGGTTTGGAGTCTGAGCTCATCTCTGGGCTGTCTGCCCCTGGTTTTCATGTCTTTCTGGGTCCCTTCACCTCCACATTCACGCCGAGGCCAAAGAGATGAGCTTAGCTTAGGAGCCTCCCGGACGAGAGTGCGCTGTGCTCCGGGCTATGGACGTGGCTCGCACAGAGCCTTGCATTTGTTGTTCTGGACACCTTATTAGGGTTTTCACTGGTTTGGAACCACTATTTACACTAATTCCTCGATTTGGTTTTCCTTCACTAGAGAGGTTTGGATTTTTCTCTCATGCATGTCACACACCCAGAGTTTTGATTCATCACAGAGTCCTCCTCCTTCCTCTGCACCATCCCAGCTCTTCGGCAGAGTCAGCTTCCCTGTTGATTCTCTGGGCCAGTGGGAACATTTTTCTGTCCCTCCTTATATGGAGAGGCAGCCCTTTGTGTTCTAGCCTTTGTTAAGAGTCTCACTTGTAACTCATACAGACCCAAGGCCACTGCTGTTACTCAGCGGGCTAGATGCCTCACACTTAGCTGTTAGAGCCCGAAACTGTTCTGGTACCCCTGGGCCACCTCTTAATGCGACTGAGTTCCCTCCTTGCTTCTAGTACCTGAAGATTTCCCAGCTTAGTGATGTCTTAAATTTTGTTCTAATTTAATCCAGTGCTTCATGGGTTTGTAATGAAATAGAGTCTGTGTTAGCTCTTTGTAGAAGGAACTAGAGTTCTTTTTTTTTTCTTTTTATATATTTTTTAAATTTTTTTGGCTGTGCCATGTGACATGTGGGATCTTAGCTCCCCAACCAGGATCAAACCTGTGCCCCCTGCCTTGGAAGCATGGAGTCTCAACCATTGGACCAGTTCTAATGGAACTGGAATTCTTTACTAATGTCCTACCATAATAAACCCTTGTACTTTTGGTAAATCTGGAACTGAAAATAGATCTGGAAAGATCTGAAAACCAGTTCCCTATAGGCTCTGAAAGGTGCCCCAGTCTCCCCTGATTGACTGTTGTTTTTCTTCCTTAGCTTTAGCCTTTTTAAAAAAATATAATTTTTATTTATTCATTTTTGGCTGTGCTGGGTCTTTGCTGCTATGCGGGCCTCTCTCCAGTTGCAGCAAGTGGGGCCTACTCTCTAGTTGTGGCTCCCGGGCTTCTCACTGTGGTGCCTTCTCGTTGCAGAGCACAGCCTCTAGGCTCTCGAGCTTCAGTAGTCATGGCTCCCAGCTCGAGGGTACAGGCTAAGCAATTGTAGCGCGTGGGCTTAGTCGCTCCACAGCATGTATTGAACCATCTCTCCTGCTTTGGTGGGAGGATTCTTTACCACGGAGCCACCAGGGAAGCCCTAGTCTTTTTATTAAAATGGAGACATCTTTCTCTCTTTAGCAAGGTAAGTGATGATGTGTTTGTTGTCCTAGTCATTTCTTCATTTTGGCTGACAGCACCGCCGATGGTCATGAGAGCAGATTCTGGAGTCACAGACCTCGGTTCAAATCCCAGTTCTGCCACTCATATCTGTGTGACCTTCAGCGAGTAACTTAACCTCTCAGTTTCCTTATCTGTAAAATGGGTGTGATAATCATGAGAGACAGACACTGTGTTGAGGATTAAATAAGATAATGTGTATCAAACATTTGGCTTAGGTCCTGCCTCTGCATAAATGCTGACACACAGCAGTTAACGATCGCTGCTGTAAGGCAAACGGGAAAGGCCAGACCCTAGCCGTGGGAAGATGAGCGTGGATGAGCAGGCCATGGTCTGTGTGATTTTGAGAATTGTCTCGTCTCTCCTGGGAGGAGAGTGTTTTCTAAACTCATGTCACTTTACTCTCTCCCAGCATCCCCTCCGGTTCTGATATTTGAAGGGTTCTTTCTGAGCAGGAAAAACAAAACAAACGCAACCCCAAATATCTAACAAGACCTTCAGTACCTTAAATAAATGCCATCATGCAGGCTGGTGCAGGGCTGGGGCAACCTTTTCCTGGGAACTCCGCAGCTCTTGCATTTACAAAGTGGGTTGAAGTTTGTGTAGAAAGGATTTAAAGGTGCTGGAGGAAGGCCAGCCATCAGTCTTCTTGTGGCTGCTTCAGCTGTGGAGAATAGAATGGAGTCTGAAAACTTCCTTCTCCAGGCCACGTGCTCCCAGGTGCATTTTTTTTTTTTTAATTCCCAGCAGTGAGGTGTGGTTTGTAACATGCCCAGCACGTGGCTTCCAAGTGGCCGGCGGGTGGAGGACAGAAGCAGGGCATCTCACACCACTGAAGCATCTTCTGTGCACCAGGCATGTGAGAGCGGGCCCCTTCCAGGCTGTGAAGGCCAGTCCCTCACTCTCCCCGCCCAGGCCCTGGCTTAGTCAATGCTTTGGCTGTAGCCCCAGGCGGCTCACAGCACGTTCCTTCTTCCCTGGGAGCCTGGAGGCAGCTGAAGAGCTGAGTAGGTACCACGAAATGAGTGCTTTGGGGGCATAAAAATAACAATTGTGGTGACTCCAGGGTCTCATGCCCCTCCTACCAGTTGCAGTGCTGAGTGTGTAATATAATTTCTCTTACAATTGGGGCAAAATTCATGTAACATGAAGTTTATTATCTTAACCATTTAATTTTATTTATATTATTTCTTTTTGGCCATGCCCTGTGGCATGTGGGTTCTTAGTTCCCCTATCAGGGATCAAACCTGTACCCCTTGCAATGGGAGCATGAAGTTTTAACCTCCGGAGCACCAGGGAATTCTCTTAAACTTTTTAAAAAATGTTTTAATTTTGTGTTTATTTATTTTGGCTGCACCATGCAGCTTTCAGGCTCTTAGTTGCCCAACCAGGGATTGAACCCAGGCCCCCAGCAGTAGAAGCACAGGGTCCCAGCCACTGGACTGCTGGGGAATCCCCCGTCTTCACCATTTGAAAGCCTACAATTCAGTAAGCCCTTTCAGAGCGGTGTGCCGCCGCCACCTCTGTATTTCCCAACCGTCTTTGCCACCCCCAAAAGAAACTTCCTGCCTATCAGCAGACACTCTAATCTCCCAACTAACTGGCAGCCCCTGGCAACCACTAACCTACTTTCCGTCTCTATGGATCTGCTTGCTTTGGGTGATTCATATGAAAGGGAGCATGCAGTAGTGGCCTTGCATGTCTGGCATCTCTCACTTAATGTCACGTTTTCAAGGTTCATCCAAGCTGTAGCAAGTATCAGTACTTCGCTGGTCTTCTGGTGGAGTAATATGCCATCAGGTGGAGATGCCTCATTTTGCTCATCCATCTACCAGTGGATGGATGTTGGGGTTCCCACGTTTTGATGATTATGCATATTGTGTATGGGGTTTGATTGTTTTTCATGGTATGAACAGCCTCCTGTGGGCGGTGCTATTATTATCTTCATACGGAGGAGGAAGTTACAGTCTCGGGAGGCAGTTTCTTAGGACGTGAAGCTGGGGTGGAACCGGCAGCTCTTGGCAGCAATGGGTTTAGCTCCCCTTTCTGTCTGATCGGTCACACCTCTGTGTTTTAGGACTTCGGCTGATGCCAGGGCCTGAGTCCTGGTCAGTCTGTCAGGATTTNTGTGGGCGGTGCTATTATTATCTTCATACGGAGGAGGAAGTTACAGTCTCGGGAGGCAGTTTCTTAGGACGTGAAGCTGGGTGGAACCGGCAGCTCTTGGCAACAATGGGTTTAGCTCCCCTTTCTGTCTGGTCGGTCACACCTCTGTGTTTTAGGACTTCAGCTGATGCCAGGGCCTGAGTCCTGATCAGTCTGTCAGGATTCNAGTCCTGGTCAGTCTGTCAGGATTTAGCAGGCCCTGAGAGGCACCAAGACCTTCCCAGTGATGCCATTTGGCATCTTGGCACCTGCATCCAGGCTGGCACTGCTGGGGGGACTGGGAGCCACTGCTGTGGCTCGAGGGCACCCCCCAAAAAAGGAGCCAGCATGCTCTGTCACCCCTGCTTCTCGCAGCTGTGTCTTGAGCTCCCTTCCCTGCCAGGAGCGCTGCACCTGCGGGCCTCTCAGCAGGAACCCAGCTCCATCGNGAGAGGCACCAAGACCTTCCCAGTGATGCCATTTGGCATCTTGGCACCTGCATCCAGGCTGGCACTGCTGGGGGGACTGGGGGCCACTGCTGTGGCTCGAGGCCCCCCCCCAAAAAAGGAGCCAGCATGCTCTCAGTCACCCCTGCTTCTCGCAGCTGTGTCTTGAGCTCCCTTCTCTGCCAGGACCGCTGCACCTGCGGGCCTCTCAGCAGGAACCCAGCTCCATCATCTGCATCATCGTCCTTTCGGTTGCCAGGTGCCTGGGCTCTTGTTCTGTGGCTTAGCGTCCTCTGGAAACTCGGGGTCAAGTCTGAATGCTGAGTCTGCTGTATGTGCCCGCCCCCCGCACCCGGCACCTTTGTTCTTAGTCTGCCTTCCGCCCGTGCTCAAGGGCTTGGGGCTCCTTGAGTTCCTCCCATCCTGCCTTCACCAGCCCCGCCTCCCGCACCAGGCCCTCAGCCTCTGGGATCCCAGTGGCATCACCTCCCAGCCCGTCCCTGTGGACTAGCAGCCCCACTCCTGCCTTGATGCTCCTTGTCCAGCAGACGCCCCTCCTAGGGTCCCGGATCGCAGCGAGGTGAGGGCTCTGCCTTTCGTGTCTTCGTCCTTGGCATCCAGCAGGTGCCCAGCAAATCAGAGGCACTCAGTACCTGTCTCTCAAACAGTGGTGGGGCCACCCGTCAGGGGATGAAGCAGACACAGCTGTACCCTGGGGGGTGCCTGTCAGGCCCCCAACTCCCCTGAGACCAGCACAGATTCTGGAGGAAGGAGCAAGTGGTATTCTGTACCCCTGCCACCAGGCTTGAACAGTCCTGACCACCCCATAGTGGGTGTGGGTGAATGCGGGGCTCCCGTTTCCTCCCGAGTCATGTAGGGGAGAGGCTGGACCCTGCGGGGGATTTGGGGCTGGCTTCTCTGCTCCTAGTCTCCACCTGCCCTCCTTCCTGACTGTTGTCTCTGGCCTGATCTGTGCGATTCTCCTTCCCCCAGTGAGCACAACCCCTCCTAGCATAGCAGGGGGCAGGCTGAGCAGCGGGGCCAGAGCCAGGCCGAGACCCCATGTCCGTGAGCAGCCTCTCCTCACTGCTCCCCTGCCCCAGGCAAGCACCCATCCAGTCTGTGTCTGTAGATTTGCCTGCTCTGGCCATTTCATATAAATGGAATCACACACCTGTGGCCTTCTGGGTCTGGTTCCTTGCCTTCAGCAGGATGTGTTCGGGGTTCGTCCATGTTGTGGCTGGCGTCAGTAGTTCACCCTTTCTTTTGGCCAAATAATAGTCCACTATATGGATAGACCACACATTTATTAAATCACTTTTAATCAAATATTCTTTGTTTCCTTAAATATGTAGAGGTTTTTTTTTAGTAAACAAACAAACTATGGGAGAAAAGAAAAGATTTGTGTTCCTGGCCTTTTTCCTCCTTCAGTTTTATTGACACATAGTTGATATACAGCAGTATATAAGTTTAAGGTGTACAGCATAAAGATTTGGTTTACATAGATCATGAAGTGATTATCATAATAAGCTTAGTGAACAGCCATCATTTCATATAGATTCAATTAAAGAACAAACAGAAAAATATTTTCTTGTGATGAAAACTCTTAGAACTTGCTCTCAATAACTTTCATGTATAACATACAGCAGTGTTAATTATATTTATTATGTACTATCATCCCTAGTACTTATTTTTAATTTTTATTTTAGAGTATGGTTGATTTACAACATTGTGTTTCAGGTATACAGCAGTGTGATTCAGTTATCCATGTACATTTTTTTTTTCAGATTCTTTTCCCATATAGGATATTATAGAATATTCAGTAGTTCCCTGTGCTATATACACTGGGTATAGGATCTATATAGTAGGTCCTTGATGATTATTTTATATATAACGGTGTGTGTATCTTCATCCCTAGCTCCGAATTTATCCCTCCCTTCCACCTTTTCCTTTTGGTAACCATATCTTTGTTTTTGATATCTGCAAGTCTTTCTGTTTTGTAAATAAGTTCATTTGTATCTTTTTTTTAGGATTCCACATGTAAGTGATACCTATGGTATTTGTCTTTCTCTTTCTGATTTCACTTAGTATGAAGGTGCGTCCTTGTCACAGTAAGTGGCATTATCTCGTTCTTGTTTATGATTGATGACTATTCCATTGTATGTGCCCANCGGCCAGAGCCAGGCCGAGACCCCATGTCCGTGAGCAGCCTCTCCTCACTGCTCCCCTGCCCCGGGCAAGCACCCATCCAGTCTGTGTCTGTAGATTTGCCTGCTCTGGCCATTTCATATAAATGGAATCACACACCTGTGGCCTTCTGGGTCTGGTTCCTTGCCTTCAGCAGGATGTGTTCGGGGTTCGTCCATGTTGTGGCTGGCGTCAGTAGTTCACCCTTTCTTTTGGCCAAATAATAGTCCACTATATGGATAGACCACACATTTATTAAATCACTTTTAATCAAATATTCTTTGTTTCCTTAAATATGTAGAGGTTTTTTTTTAGTAAACAAACAAACTATGGGAGAAAAGAAAAGATTTGTGTTCCTGGCCTTTTTCCTCCTTCAGTTTTATTGACACATAGTTGATATACAGCAGTATATAAGTTTAAGGTGTACAGCATAAAGATTTGGTTTACATAGATCATGAAGTGATTATCATAATAAGCTTAGTGAACAGCCATCATTTCATATAGATTCAATTAAAGAACAAACAGAAAAATATTTTCTTGTGATGAAAACTCTTAGAACTTGCTCTCAATAACTTTCGTGTATAACATACAGCAGTGTTAATTATATTTATTATGTGCTATCATCCCTAGTACTTATTTTTAATTTTTATTGTAGAGTATGGTTGATTTACAACGTTGTGTTTCAGGTATACAGCAGTGTGATTCAGTTATCCATGTACATTTTTTTTTTCAGATTCTTTTCCCATATAGGATATTATAGAATATTCAGTAGTTCCCTGTGCTATATACACTGGGTATAGGATCTATATAGTAGGTCCTTGATGATTATTTTATATATAACGGTGTGTGTATCTTCATCCCTAGCTCCGAATTTATCCCTCCCTTCCACCTTTTCCTTTTGGTAACCATATCTTTGTTTTTGATATCTGCAAGTCTTTCTGTTTTGTAAATAAGTTCATTTGTATCTTTTTTTTAGGATTCCACATGTAAGTGATACCTATGGTATTTGTCTTTCTCTTTCTGATTTCACTTAGTATGAAGGTGCGTCCTTGTCACAGTAAGTGGCATTATCTCGTTCTTGTTTATGATTGATGACTATTCCATTGTATGTGCCCATCTTTCTTATCCATCCCTCCGGTGATGGACATTCAGGTTGCTTCCGTGTCTGGGCTGCTGTAAATAGCGCTGCAGTGAACACTGAAGTGCGTATGTGTGGTTTTCTTCAGAGATGTGCCCAGGGGTGGCCTTGCTGGATCATATGGCCGTTCCGCTTTTAGATTTTTAAGGAATCCCATACTGTTCTCCATAGGGTACGTCAACTTGCATTCCTGCCAGCGCTGGAAGCGGGTTCTGTTTTCTCCACACCCTCTCCAGCATTTATTGTTTGTAGACTTTCTGACGATGGCCATTCTGACTGTTGTGAGGCCACAGCCTCACTGTAGCTTTGATTTGCATTTCTCTGCTAATGAGCGGTGTTGAGCATCTTCTCATGGGCCTGTTGGGCCATCTGTATGTCGTCTTTGGAGAAATGTCTGTTTAGATCTTCTGCCCGCTCTCTGCGTTGTTGTTTCTTTTTTATGTTGAGCTGCATGAGCTGTTTTTTTAACCCACTCACCTGTTGAAGGACATCTGGGCTGTTCCTGCATTTTGACTGCTGTGCACAGGGCTGCTGTGAGCATTTGTCTACGGGTTTTTGTGTGGATGCACGTTTTCATTTATCCTGGGTACATGCTTAGGAGCAGAATTTCTGGATTCGGTGTAAATCTATGCTTAATTTGAAGAGGAATCACCAGACTGTTTTCCATAGTTGCTGGATCATTTTCCACTCCCATTTGCAATGTCTGAGGGATCCACTTTCTCCATAGTATCACCAGTGCTTGATATTCTCTATTTTATTTTCATTATAGCCATTGAAGGAAAAAAATTTAAACAAGATTACACAAGTAATCCCTATTAATTGCAGGAAACTTAAAGGACAGATAAAAATAAGGAGCTAGAGGAGACAAGTGTCCTGTCATTCTACCATCTGGAACAATCTACTGTTTTGTTGTAGCCTTTTCCTAATTTTTCCTTTGTGCACACTTGTATATCAATGTGTTAATGAGATCTTTCATGTAACTAAGATCTTTGTTGCCTATTGGTGTTCCCATATAATGATATTCCATGAACATTTTTCTGTGTCCCACAATACTAAAAATTTTTTTCAGCATTTATTTAACCAGTTTTCTGTGGCCCAGCATTTACCCAATTCTTTTTTTTTTTTTAACTGTTCGAAATAGGCAATGGTTATTACTCTTATGTATTTATCTTTGTATATTTGTCTCTTCTTTAGGATTCATTCCTAGGGACAAGTTGCTGGTTCAGAACACAAATGCCAGGCACTGTTCAGCACAAATATAATGTGAGGTAGAATAATTCTAAGTTTTCAGCGAGCTATAGATGGAACATAATTCTAGATTTTCTAGTAGCCACATTAAAAAAAAACTAATGAAACTGAAGTTAATTTTAATAATGTATTTAACCTAACTAAAATATTTTAAATATAATTAGCTGCCAAGTCACTTCAGTCGTGTCCAACTCTGTGCAACCCCATAGACGGCAGCCCACCAGGCTCCCCCGTCCCTGGGATTCTCC
>SJYW01054133.1:0-12389 GCA_006410735.1 Raphicerus campestris | reverse complement strand
CATCTGTGTCCTTGCTGACATCCTCAATCAATGTTTATTCAATGAAAAGGTGAAAGAAAGTAGTTTGCCGACAAATACAGAACATTATCTCTGTGTTTGGTGTTTTTTTTTTAAATCCCCAAGCCCACTCTTTGGTCTTATCACAAGAAAAACATCAGATAAATCCCAATTGAGGGACATTCTTCAGAAAGTCTGAACAGGACATCTCATAGCTGTCAAGGTCAACAGAAAGCAAATCTGAGAAATAGTCACAGACAACAGAAGTTAAAAAGACATGATGATTAAATGTGATATCCTGAGCAGGAGCCTGGAACAGAAAAGGGGGCATCAGACAAACATTAAGGGAGTATGAGTGAGTGTGGACTTCAGTTAATAATAATATTGGAGCACTGATTGTGACAAATGAATGAAGCTAATGTCAGGTATTAATTACAGGGGGAAACTAACCACGAGACACCTGGCACTGTCCTGTAAACTTTTTCTGTAATTCTGAATCTATTCTCAAACAGAAGTTTTATTGAAAAAAGATGGATCGCCCTCCTTTCTCTGTCTGCCTCGCACTCCAGTATGCTCCAGAAGCAACTCCCTGAATCCCCATCAGATGACAAAGGGAGACACAGTGCCAGGCATGGATGTCATGGACCTCTGTGGGGTTTGGAGATACCCAGCATCATCCTCTTCCTTAAAAGCAAACCACTTTTCTCAGGAGGTAAATACCACCTCCCCTGGGATGTGCTCTTAGTGACAGGTACTCCAGAAGCCCACCTCTCATTCTGGAAGCACATCAGGCAACTCTGCTTCCCTGGACTCAGACAGCAACTAGGCCTGCGAGCCACTGGGAGCTTCCCAGGAGTCTTTTTTAAAAATCTGAGTGAGTGTTTTATCTTGTTTTATTTTGTACCACCTATTTTATTCTGTATTTATGTGACCCAAGATTAAGTAACTTGCAAGACTGTCTTAATCTCACAGAATCTAATTTACTATTTTCCTGCAGGCACTACCTATATTTTCCAGATATATTTTTCCAAAGCAAATAACAAATAAAATGAAAGCTGTTTTCATTCTTAAAATATACTGGAGATCTCATCTCTTCTTGCTTTCTTTATGATCTAAATCAGTTAAACTTCATTCAGGTCTTAAAGCAGTAATTTTTCCACATCATGAGTTTTCTTACTTGACAATATTTCATCCATGTCCACTTTGCCTTGTAGTTGTTCTTAAATTGCTCAGTTGTTTCTGAACCTTTGTGACCCCACAGACTGCAACATGCCAGGCTTCTCTGCCCTTTGCTATCTCCCAGAGTTTGCTCAAACTCATGTCCATTGAGTCAATGATGCCATCCAACCATGTCATCCTCAGTCATCCCCTTCTCCTCCTGCCTTCAATCTTTCCCAGCATCAGGGTCTTTTCCAGTTTGCTTTTTGCATCAAGTGGCCAAAGTATTAGAGCTTCAGCATCAGCAACAGTCTTTCCAAAGAATATTCAGGGTTGATTTCCTTTAGGATTGACCTGGTTTGATCTCTTTGCAGTCCAAGGGACTCTCAAGAGTCTTGTCCAGTACCACAATTCAAAAGCATCAGTTCTTCAGCGCTCAGCCTGCTTTATGGTCCAACTCTCACATTTGTATATGACTACTGGAAAAACCATAGCTTTGACTAGAAGGACCTTTGTCAGCCAAGTTGGTCTAGTGGTTAGGATTCTGCACTCTTATGGGCGCAGCCCCCATGGGGTTCTATTCTCAGTCAGGGAAGACTTTTGTCTCCCTCTCTGCCTCCCACATTTCCTTATTTTGCACTAATCCCTGAAATTTTGGACTCTATTCAATACATTTCTTTGTTGTCAATGCAGTTCATTTTAATGTTCAACTTCATCAATGGGATTAACTTTTGTAAACATCCTGCCATAAAGTAGGACATATTTAACATTTAGCACATGAGAACCCTGAGTCTTGAGATGGTTGTGAAATTTCTACAGCCCTTGGCAACAAAACATATTACAGAGTCAAGCTAGACTACAGCTCCTGACTTTTAAAAAACTTTTTATTTTATATTGGTGGANGAGATACCCAGCATCATCCTCTTCCTTAAAAGCAAACCACTTTTCTCAGGAGGTAAATACCACCTCCCCTGGGATGTGCTGTTAGTGACAGGTACTCCAGAAGCCCACCTCTCATTCTGGAAGCACATCAGGCAACTCTGCTTCCCTGGACTCAGACAGCAACTAGGCCTGTGAGCCACTGGGAGCTTCCCAGGAGTCTTTTTTAAAAATCTGAGTGAGTGTTTTATCTTGTTTTATTTTGTACCACCTATTTTATTCTGTATTTATGTGACCCAAGATTAAGTAACTTGCAAGACTGTCTTAATCTCACAGAATCTAATTTACTATTTTCCTGCAGGCACTACCTATATTTTCCAGATATATTTTTCCAAAGCAAATAACAAATAAAATGAAAGCTGTTTTCATTCTTAAAATATACTGGAGATCTCATCTCTTCTTGCTTTCTTTATGATCTAAATCAGTTAAACTTCATTCAGGTCTTAAAGCAGTAATTTTTCCACATCATGAGTTTTCTTACTTGACAATATTTCATCCATGTCCACTTTGCCTTGTAGTTGTTCTTAAATTGCTCAGTTGTTTCTGAACCTTTGTGACCCCACAGACTGCAACATGCCAGGCTTCTCTGCCCTTTGCTATCTCCCAGAGTTTGCTCAAACTCATGTCCATTGAGTCAATGATGCCATCCAACCATGTCATCCTCAGTCATCCCCTTCTCCTCCTGCCTTCAATCTTTCCCAGCATCAGGGTCTTTTCCAGTTTGCTTTTTGCATCAAGTGGCCAAAGTATTAGAGCTTCAGCATCAGCAACAGTCTTTCCAAAGAATATTCAGGGTTGATTTCCTTTAGGATTGACCTGGTTTGATCTCTTTGCAGTCCAAGGGACTCTCAAGAGTCTTGTCTAGTACCACAATTCAAAAGCATCAGTTCTTCAGTGCTCAGCCTGCTTTATGGTCCAACTCTCACATTTGTATATGACTACTGGAAAAACCATAGCTTTGACTAGAAGGACCTTTGTCAGCCAAGTTGGTCTAGTGGTTAGGATTCTGCACTCTTATGGGCGCAGCCCCCATGGGGTTCTATTCTCAGTCAGGGAAGACTTCTGTCTCCCTCTCTGCCTCCCACATTTCCTTATTTTGCACTAATCCCTGAAATTTTGGACTCTATTCAATACATTTCTTTGTTGTCAATGCAGTTCATTTTAATGTTCAACTTCATCAATGGGATTAACTTTTGTAAACATCCTGCCATAAAGTAGGACATATTTAACATTTAGCACATGAGAACCCTGAGTCTTGAGATGGTTGTGAAATTTCTACAGCCCTTGGCAACAAAACATATTACAGAGTCAAGCTAGACTATAGCTCCTGACTTTTAAAAAACTTTTTATTTTATATTGGTGGATAGCCAATTAACGTGGCAAAGCTACAGTCATCAAAACAGTATGGTACTGGCACAAAACAGAAATACAGATCAATGGAACAAGATACAAAGCCTAGAAATAAACTCATGCACCTGTGGTTAATTAATCTACAACCAAGGAGACAAGAATATAATGTTGGAAAGACAGTCTCTTCAACAAATGGTGCTGAGAAAACTGGATAGCTATAAGGAAAAAAAATTAGATCATTCTTTAAACACCCAAGAGTCTTTGCAACTTTGACTATAGTAAGAACAGAGGGCACTATTGGAGGAATTCATTACGGAGGTGGGGAAGAGGTGCTGGGCAAGCAGGCTGTTGCATCTAAGAGCATCCTCCTCCTCCCACACTAGCATCCTCCTCTTCCCACACTGTGCATTGTCAAGGCCAGTAGTCCCATACCTTATTAATGCTTAAGACCAACAACATACATTCAACTAACCCTTTCATTTATTTATGTTCTTAAATTATGTAGGCTGGGATTTATGGCATGCAACTAAGAATATTATTTGGTACACCAGGGCATACTTTACCTGAAATAGAATAAGGAGAGACTTTTTCTGCTTCAAGGCAGCTTCAAAGGCTATATCATTCAAGTGACTCAAGTTCAGAGCCAAACCACCAAAAAACACCACATATTATTTCTAACAAGCTCAAAACCTTCTGCAAAGCAAGCTTCCCAAACCACCATAAAGTACATTTGAGCCTTATCAACCCCAGGCCCACTTTGTCCTCTTGTCAATTATTCTTATTTTGTTTTTTCCCCTCTTTTATATCTCTCATTTTTGCAAGAATAGTGAATATCTACTTCCTAATAATGCCTTATTCAGAAACCTGCTCTGAGATCTGACCATCTTCTGAGCACAAGATTCGTAACAAATTCTTGAGTATTCAGCATATAAAACTGCAAAGACTTCAGCAAAGTATATGCATTTGTTAATAATTAACAAAATGTCTAAATTTTCCAGGTAGCTCAGTTGGTAAAGAATCCACCTGCAATGCAGGAGATGTGGGTTCAATCCCTGGCAAGATCCCCTGGAGAAGGAAATGGCAACTCATTTCAGTATTCTTGCCTGGAGAATCTCATGGACTGAGGAGCCTGGCGGGCTATAGTCCACGGGGTCACAAAAGAGCTGGACATGATTTTGTGACTAAACCACCACCACCAAGACAGCTATTCATTCATTCATTCATTTAACCAATCTAAACATATCTCTGACTTTGAGAAAGGCACCCACACAGTTCTGAGTGCTATATCTCTGTTTTGGAACTTTCTACCTCCCTTTCCCGGATTGTCAGAGAACCAAGCTAATACTATGCAAATATTTGGCTCCAGGCTTATATTCAGATCACACAACCAGAAGCCTTTGAAACTGACTTCTTGTGGGAAGAAGCAAGGGAAGAATAGGTAGGGGAGAAGAGCAAGAAAGTGTTCTTTGATTCTCCAGACACATAATCAGGTGACAAGAGGCCTCGGATGCTTCTGAAATTGACTCTCTGTGGGAGAATGAAAAGGGATGGAGTGGTGAGAATGTGCAAAAAAGGTCCACGTGCTGGGTGATGCTTTTGTTGTCCACTGGAAGGAAAACATTTTCTGAAATTAAAAGGGATCCTTAGATGTTTAAAGAATGAAAGCGCTTTGCTTTTCCTCCTTTGTGGAGGTCTGCTTTGGAAGATTTGGGCTCCAGGAGAGAAGAGAACTTCTAAGATGACAAACAGCCCCATTCTGGTTTTCGTCTTTGCAATGGCTAATGCACACACGTGCACACACCCAGCTCTTTTTGTAAATTGCCCTTGGAGATAATTTGCCCCACAAAACTTGATTCTCAAGATAGAAGACGAGCCTCTGTGTGTCAGCTAGAAATGACAGGCAGAGAAGTGACAGGGAAGCGGCAGTTTTTAGGTGGTCAATCACTGTCTGCAGCAGGAGTCCTCGATCCGGACGGGTTCCCTTGTGTTGCTGGCAGTTAATCTGGTCCCCTCTCCACCCTGGCCATACTTAAGTGGCGAGCTATGTCCTACTGGCACCTGACCTACAAAACATGAGCCTACCTGTGGACTTCATTAGCACTGCCACCCCTGAGTCTAAAAACGAGTCATTACTGCAGAGGACAGCACCCAAGGATACATGGTTGTATCCTTCAGGGTTTTATATATAGCAGATGGCTAGATAGAGCTGGGGTTTTCTGGTGGCTCCATGGTAAAGAACCCACCTGCCAAGGCAGGAGATGTGGGTTTGATCCCTAGGTCGGGAAGATTCCCTGGAGAAGGAAATGGCAACCCACTACAGTATTCTTGTCTGGGAAATCCCATAGACAGAAGAAGTCTGACAGGCTATAGCCCATGGGGTTACAAAGAATTGGACATGATTGAGTAACTAAGCATAGCACACAGCAAAGCCATCGGTTCATGCTCGATATTATAGAAATGCCTCTAGTCATTTAACAGATATCCATAGTATTTTATGGATATATTAATACATGTATGTATGTACACACACACACACACACATGGTCTTTCCAGGTGGCTCAGTGGTAAAGAACCTGCCTGCCAATGCAGGAGAGGCAGGTTTGATCTTTGATCCCTGGGTGGAGAAGAACCCCTGGAGAAGGAAATGTCACCCTACTTCAGTATTCTTGCCTGGAAAATCCCATGGACAGAGGACCCCGGCAGGCTACGGTCCATGAGGTCACAAAAGAGTCAGACACGACTTAGCATCTAAACAACAGCAACAGAGCAGACCCAGGCTAATTCGAAATATTTGGAAGCTGTGCTAAATGACTGTCAAATTGACTTCATTTAAAAAGATACATAGCTTCATTATTTTCTAATTATGAGAATTCCAACTAAAGGCTAATGACATTGCCAGATCCAGGTTTCCCAACAGCTGTTTTCATAAACAGATAAGACTCATTCGTAATTAGTGTGTGTCAAGTATTCAGCAGGCATATTATTAATGCAACTTTTAAAGAGATGGAAAGTGTGCTACTCTACCAACTTAAATACACATTTGTAAAGTATTTACAGATTTATGTTACTGTTGTCTTAAATGGAAAGTACCGTTCTCATTGATGGACTCCGAACAAACACACTTTGGCTCTACATCCAAAATTTTCTGATCTTTTGACTTCTAAGTGGCAAGATGCTTATTTCTGAATCTGCAAAGATGTGGATCCCTCAGGATACACAGCCCAGAAATGAACCTCTCTTGGCTGCGGCACAGCTTGCCAGTGGCAGGGCTGCCCTCAGGACTCATGTGAACACACTAGTAGGCAATGGATTGTGGTCAGATGCACAGTTTTTTTGTGAAATTTAACCTACACTGATAGCTGGTTCCCAATAAAGACTGATGTGAATATCGTCTACTGGAGAGTTAAAGCTTTAGGAGATTCTAGTTTATAAATCGTGGGTCCAGAAATTCAACAAGCAGTAGCTGGCAAATGGAAAAAATATGGCTGAGTATGAAATTGTTTGACATCTTCTTATTCAAGACCTTGAGTTTCCACTGGCAAAATATTTCTCTATATAGGCAGTCATCTCTACAAAGAATATTATGTAAATGTGCTGAGCCTGGGAAAACCAAGCACAAAGCTAGACATCAGGCAGAGGGAGGGCCCGTGACCAGCTGAATCTAGGTCTGATTTCCAAAGGACAGAAGGGAGCAATCACGAGGTCACAGTCTCACAGATGTGCTGTTCATTCTAAATCCCTTTGTCTAATCCCCAGATGCACCCCCAACCTGAGCTGAAGGTTTTTCTGCCAACAATCAGCCAGGTTCAATCATGACGTTAATGCTGTCCATTGGTTTCTGTGTCTTTGGTTGAGATTAAAAGGAAATTCCCAGAACTAGGTGACAATCAACAAAACTGAAATGTGCAAAGTATAAGCAAGAGAATGAGTTCTTTCTTAACCTCATCCACCCCCTTAACAAACACAAAATTTTTTTTTTGAAGAAAGAACAGTGGGGGACTTCAGTGTCCCACTTACACAGTGTAAGTGGGATCATCCAGACAGAAAATTCATAAGAAAACACAGCTTTAAATGACACATTAGAACAGATAGACTTAATTGGTATTCATAGGACATTCCAACTGAAAGCAGCAGAATACACTTCTTCCTTAAGAGCACATGGAACATTCTCCAGGATAGATCACACCTTGGGTCACAAATCAAGGCATGCTAAATTTAATAAAATTGAAATCACATCAAGCATCTTTTCTTGATGTGAGATGCTATGCTCACATCGTTATGAGATTAAAAATCAATTATAGGAAAAAACTGTAAAAAAAAATATGGAGGTGAAACAATTTGTTACTAAATAATCAGTGGATTACTGGAGAAACCAAAGACGAAATAAAAAAGTACCTAGAGACAAATGACAAAAACACGACAATCCAAAACCTATGGGATGCAGCAAAAGCTGTTCTAAGAGTGAAGTTTATAGCAAGCCAATCTTGACTCAAGAAAAAAGAAAAATATCAAATTAACAACCTAACCTTACAGCTAAGCAACTGGAGAAAGAACAAATGAAACTCAAAGTTAGTAGAGCAAAAGGAATCAGAAAGATCAGAGCAGAAATAAATGAAATATAGACAAAGTAAAAAAGAAAGAAAGAAAAACAGCTATTGAGCCCCAGGGGAGAGGGACTTATCATTGTTGGATAAGGTTTAAAAACCCACATATAAATGTGGTCCCATGTCCAGTAACACTCAGGGGTCATACCAAACTTGATTAGATGGCACTTCAGGTCAAGTTTCTAGATTATGTAGCAACGTGAGGACACATTTAGTGATCTAATAACACTTATATCAAATAGCTATTATAATCAGGCACGTGTGTGTTTAAAACAAATGCAACAACAACAACAAAAAACTGTTATGATAATCCAATCAAGCCAAGGCAAGTAGCTTCCCTCACATGCTACGGTATGTTCCAAAGAAAAAACTCACCCCTTCTTTCTTCTTAAAGCCCACAGGTCTCATTTTAAATGCCTCCTCTTGGTATAATTTTTATATAAGACACTCCACAAACTCTACTGGATATCATTCACACTTTCTACTCTTTTATATTCTGAACACTAAGTTCTATTTTCAGAGAGAAACAAAAGGGTAAATTTGAAGTTGGTACCACAGAGTGTACTTAGAACTCACATGCTCGGAAGAGATTGCGAGTTGGCAAAACTGTATCCTCTATCCTCCCTGACAATTTTTGCCAACTCATTTGCAGACTCATGTCAACTCTGAGCCATTTAACTCTCCTAAGACCTGCTGAGACCCACCTAAGCCAGGTCCAAGATAGAATGTCAGCCTGCTCCCGACTTTTCTGGGACAGCCCAGAAAACCTATTAACAACATCTTCACCGAATTAATTGCCAATTCAGAGAGCTCTAACTGGTCTTTCTACTTGACAGTGAACATTGGAGTCTGAAAAAAGTAGAGGAACGTTTCTATCCCCGGCCAGCACTAACACAGATCTAGGCATCACATACAGGGGAAGGGTCTCAGAAGTGCCCTTGACCTTGGAGATGCTACCGGAAGATAATGAACTCACCTTAACGTGAAGCGGTCCTCGGTGGAGTTTTTGGAGATGGAGACAGGAAACGTCAGCACGTCTCCCTGCCTGACTGTCTTTGGCACGTACTGCACCGCCACGTGGTCATCCAAGCGCAGCTCTCTCAGCGGTGGCCGGCTGGGGGTCTGGTAAAGAAAAACACTCCCGATCCTGTGCAAGGGAGGCCCCGACTCATCAATGTCATTCCGGCCTGTCCGCATCCCGCCGGCTCTCCGGGCATCCTCCTTGGCGCAGTCTCCACGTTCATCCCCGGGCTGCACGGCATAGTAGAGCTCCACCGGGCTCCCTTCTGCGGGCTCTGGCGCCTTCTTCCTCCCGGCCACCACCGTCGGGGGACCGAACCAGCTGGCCGGGAGCTCCAGCTGCGCCACGCACAGCCCCAGGGCCCCTCGAAGCCGGCAGCTGCCCCGCACCTCCCGGGTCTCCCGGAAGGCGAACACCCGCAGGCAGGGCAGGCTCTGCACCGGGCCAGGGTCGTCCCAGTCCCTGCCGACCACGTGGAACAGCACCTGCACACGGGGCCGGCTCAGGTAGATCTTGTCCCGCAGGATGTGTGCCTTCAGCTTCCAGTTCAGAGAAAATGTGCTGGTGAATCCAAAGGGGCTGGAGGGGAGCATCAAGTCCTGGGGTACCACCTGCTCAATGGCGAAAGGCCCGTAGCTGGCATTCAGAACTGGTAGCCTCTTGGATTTGTAAATCAGAAAGGACTCCACTCGCGATTGTAGACTGGAGTTTCTCATGATGTCCTGGTTGGCTTCCTTGAGGAAGAAGGACACGTCTGCGTGGTGGATGTGGTAGGTCACCGGGAGGTAGGTGGGCAGCAAAGAGAACCTCTGGATACTCTCCAGTATGCCTCGGCTTTCAGCCACTGTTGGGAGGAATCGGGGTTCAGGGGTTAGAAACTTGAGGGCAGTGGTACCAATATTTCAGACCTCCTTGCACCCCCTTTATAGTGGATTGCCCTGCCTTAGCATTAATTAAGTGATTCTTTATCCAAAATGTCTCAGATCAATTCATTTTATATTAAATGTATTTCTTTAAAGAAAAATTGATGCCACTGGAGTAAGTAGAGTACCAGCCACCAGCCTCATTGGCCATACACAGAAGCTGAGCGAGCAAATACAATAGAATATTACTCGGCTGTGCAAAAGAACAATTATGAGTCCGTTGTAGTGAGGTGGATGAACCTAGAGCCTGTTATACAAAGTGAAGTCAGAAAGAGAGAAACAAATACCATATATTGATGCATATATATGGAATCTAGAAAAACAGTACCGATGAACCTATTTACAGAGAAGAAATGGAGATGTAGATGTAGAGAATGGACTTGTAGACACAGCAGGGTAAGGAGAGAGAAAGGAGAAACAAAATACAAATTGACAAAGGAGCATTGACATTTATACACTATGCTAAAGCATTTCAGTCGTGTCTGACTCTTTCCGACCCCATGGACTTTAGCCCACCAGGCTCTCCATGGGATTCTGCAGGCAAGAATACTGAAGTGGGTTGCCATGCACTTCCCCAGGGGATCTTCCCTATCATGTGTGAAGTAGATAACTAGAAGGAAGTTGCTACAGAACACAGGGAGCCCAGCCTGGTGCTCTGTGACGACCGAGAGGGGTAGCATGAGGAGGGGAGGGTATAAATGTAAGTTTATATTTATACATAAATAATTATGTATATATGGGAAAGGGAGGCTGAAGAGGGAGGGGTATTATATATGCATACATATATACACATATATAATTATACATATATGGGAAGAGAAGGTTCAAGAGGGAGGGTGTGTATGTGTGTGTGTATATATATATATATATATATATATATGTATGAGGGAGGGGTATGCATGTGTGTATATACATAGATGTATGATAGATGTATGGCAGAGACCACCACAACAATGTAAAACAATTATCCTCCAATAAAAAAGAAAGAACATTCAAAGTAATTCCTTTAATTTTCAACCAGCAGTCCTCATGCCTTTTAGGGGGTGAAGGCTTATGCCTAAGACTTGCTCTCTTTCAGTTAGAGGGAAAGATCCTCATGAGAAAGGTCTTAAGAAACTGCTGGCATCCAACAGAGAAGAGTGCTCCCATTAGCTCCACCAGATGGACTGAGATTGGAAACAAGAATGACTTTCTCAGCATGTGGCTTGATGCTGTGTCCATATTTTACCCAATACTACTTCCTGTTCCACCAGATACATACTCTGCCCTTGACACATTTACCATGGGAGCATGCTAAAAGACTTTAAAGATGGACAATCATAAGTCACTTGCACATCATGTGCTTTCCTCAGGACTAAGCTGAGAGATGGACAGAAAAGACCTTGAAAAGATACTGCTGGAAGGAAACCTTCTGAAATAGATGGGATGAGCCAACCCCCCCATGTCGAGTCCATGTGACCCTAAAAACCCAAGAACCAAGGGAAGTCCATCACTTCTGTGGCCTCCACATCCTTCGTGAAAGCTGTCTTGACACCAATGCACAGAAAGTCTTCTCCTCCCCATACCCGCTTCCTGAACAGATCACGCCCTCAGGGAGAAAAAGAATCCAAAAATGTTATTTTTACAATGTGCCTTATATTCTGTAAGGAAAACACAGAAACAGAGATTACATAATTCAAGAACCAATTTAAGGGGCTTTAGAAATGGAAATTACTGGTTCTGGAAATTCTGACTTTCCAGGCAAAGCTCCACAAATTATCCAGACCCCTTCTCATTAGCCCTGTCACTCTCTCTGGTTATTTTGCAATAAAAGCAACTCAGGCCCTGACATTCATCAGGCCGACCTGTTTCAGAGGCCCACGAGAGCACGTTTTCTGATACATGACACCTACAGGAGTCCGGACCCCTTCTGGCAGTTGTCTGTGAACAGAGGAAAAAGCAAAGAACTCGAAGAAAGGAGTCTTCACTGTGACTTTGTTGCTCAGATCTCACGAGAGAACAGGCAAGTCCCTCAGCCTCTCTGCCTCTCCGGGCCTGCCCTGTAGGAGGGGCCTGACCAGAGGGCGGAAGCCCCCATCCAGTTCTAGCAGCACAGGGCACTCAGCTAAAGTCCATCCTACCCCGGACAAGAAGCCAGCTTGGCATAAACTCATCCTGAGTTGATGGACAATCCCTGAGGGAAGGGCTCCCTCCATTCTATGACATCACCCAGCTCAGGCCAGGCTGAGCTCCACTTCAGCAGTGAAGGCTTCCATGGGCCTGAACCATCTGAAACCTCCAATATCTTGAGGAGTTCTGATTCACCCAAGCACTGATTTCATATGACTCAACCTAATATCTAGGAATTCCTTTTTCAAACATCAAAATATCATGGACTTCACAAGAGACCTCATTCCT
>SJYW01054127.1:0-51045 GCA_006410735.1 Raphicerus campestris | reverse complement strand
CATTGGAAAAGACTCTGATGCTGGGAGGGATTGGAGGCAGGAGGAGAAGGGGACAATAGAGGATGAGATGGCTGGATGATATCACTGACTCGATGGATGTGAGTCTGAGCAAGCTGTGGGAGTTGGTGATGGACAGGGAGGCCTGGCGTGCTGTGATTCATGGGGTTGCAAAGAATTAGACATGACTGAGCGACTGAACTGAACTGATACATGTCAGTATCACTCTCTCAATTTTCCCCACCCTCACCTTCCTCTTCTGTGTCCACAAGTCTGTTCTCTATGTCTGTGTCTCTGTTCCTGTTCTGCAAATAGGTTCATCATAACATTTTTCTGGATTTTATGTATATGCATTAATATACAATATTTGTTTTTCTCTTTCTGACTTACTTCACTCTGTATAACAGGCTCTAGATTCACTCACCCCCAGTAGAACTCACTAGGACTCATTTCTTTTTGTAACTGAGTAATAATATTCCATTGCACATATGTATCGCAACTTCTTTATCCATTCATCTGTCCATCTGAAACCTAGGTTGCTTTCATATCCTATCGTAAATAGTGCTGCTGTGAACATTAGGGTGCATGTGTCTTTTTGAGTTATGATTTTCTTAGGATATATGCCCAGTAGTGGCATTGCTGGTTCATATGGTAGTTTTATTCCTTGATTTTTAAGGAATCACCATACTGTTCTTCTGGAGAAGGAAATGGCAACCCACTCCAGTGTTCTTGCCTGGAGAATCCCATGGACAGAGGAGCCTGGCGAGGCTACAGTCCATGGGGTCGCAAGAGTCAGACACCACTTAGTGACTAAACCACCCCCACCACCATACTGTTCTCCATAGTGGCTGTAGAAGTTTACACTCACAGGTCCTTCCCGGTGGCTTAGTGGTAAAGAATTTGCCTGCCAGTGCAGGAGATATGGGTTTGATCCCTGATTTGGGAAGGTCCCACATGCCACAGAGCAACTAAGTTTGTGCCCCACAACTGTTGAGCCTGTGCCCTAGAGACTGTGCCCCACAACTCCTGAGCCCAGGAGATGCAACTACAGAAGCCCATGAGCCTAGAGTCTGTGCTCCACAACAAGAGAAGCCCCTGCAGTGAGAAGCTTGCACATTGCAACTGGAGAATACCCTCTGCAACACAGGCAACAATGAGGACCCAGCACACCCCCAAATAAATAAATAAATAATTTGCGTTGCCACCAACAGTGATATAGGAAAAGATGCTCAACATCATTCATTATCAGAGAAATGCAAGTCAAAACTATAATAAGGTATCACCTCTCACTGGTCAGAATGGTCATCAGAAAATCTACAAACAATAAATGGTGGTTGAACGGTAAATTGAGGCCCTGTGACTCATAAACCACCAAAACCATTCTTCCCAAGTGTGCTAATACTGTGAGCCCTTTCATTGCCCAAGGAATAAAAGAAGGAAGGTTTGTCTTCTAAATCAAAGAGGTGGTTGGGTTTTTTTTTAGAATATTTCAGGTATTGCCTTTGTAGAGTGTACTTTGAAAAGAGTCAAACCTTAGACCTCTTATAGGATATAAATTTGCTCTATGAGAGAAACCTGAAGGAAAAAATGTTCAGGTCACATAAGCTGTGATGGGCAAAGAAACGCTCATGTCATTGTTGTAAGCAAAGAGTTCCTATCTCACTTCTCCCAGCTCGGCTTAAAGCTAGCTCACTAACCTGGCCTCTTTTTGTCCCTTTATGAATTTGAGGTAAGTCCATTAGATAGTGAAGGAGAGGGAATCCTGGAGTGCTGCAGTCTGTGAGGTTGCAAAGAGTCAAACATATCTGAACGACTGGACAACAAATCTCGATCACTAGTCCTTGAAGAGACCCTCCTTCATTTTGGGCCCTGGAGGTGGAGGAGGGTCAGAGGAAAGGGAGGAATATTGGGGACCAGCCTCCCCTTGTCGGGCCACGTCATTTGTGTAAACCTCATGACAACAGCTAAAGGGAGAGAGATAGCCTACCTTGTTGGAAACTTAGAGTTGATAATTGCAAAAGTAAGAAATTTTTTAAAAAATCAGAAGTAAAATAATTTTAGTCTATTGACAAGGAATTCCTACCATTGTTTAGATACTTGGGTAGTCTTTGATCCTAAATTCCAGAGTTTTAGGGAAGACTTAAAATCTGGGTCTCAGTATTTTTCAGTTCAATACGATAATCATTTTGAAACGTTCTATGACCAGTGATTTTCAGTGCTTTGGGGGAATGTTGGCCACATAATTAACTTTGTGCAAATGAAACTCCCTTTATAATGTCTTTTAAAATTTAGGTTTTGTTTAGGGATACATCTTTTTTGGTGACATACCTTGTGTCTTCTGCATCCATTTCTCTCTCACCAGACTTTAAGACAATAAGGAAAGAAGGTATAGGAAGCTTTCTGAGTGTCATTTTTCTTCATGGTTGGAGAAAAAAAATGCCTGTCTTCTTAATCTTTCTTCTCAGGCTTTTGTGAAGTGAGGAGGCAAGTCCAGCCTCAAGGCCAGGCGGGATTTGAAAACGTTTTGATTCTGAGCAGTTAAGGGCACTTGTGGAAGAAAGAGTCAGATCTCTTGTTCCCACACGTATACATTCCCTTGTTCTGCCCTCTTCACTGAAAGGAGCCTTTTGGGCTCTTCTCTGCTGCTCATATTCTGTGACCTGGCTTACTAGAGCCTTCTAGAAGAAAATGTAAATGGCCTACATGAGCTTATGTACAAGATTCTCTCTTAAAAACCAGAGGAGGTAAATATGTCCAGAATAATTTACTTGTGGCTCCTCATGATGCAGATGAATAGGAAGAGCTATTTAAATTAAAATAGTTTTATTATGGTTCACATCACAATAGGTTTCAGCTCATCCTGAGCTTGCAGTTAATAATGAGGTTCTGTGAGGTAAGTCATCCTAATGCACAAATGAGAGAACGTGGGGACCAGCTGGTGTAGAATCAGAGGATATCTCACCGTGGACAGAGGAGCCGCAGACCTCCAGGAGCTGGCATTCTCTTTGCACGTGTGGGGATGTTCCATTCACACCTGTGGAGACAGTCCCTATCCCAGAAGACTGTTTTACTAGCAGAGAAATCAGCCTACTTTATTCTTCAGTGCAAATGTGAAAAAATTTAGCAATATTTCTTCGAGGCATAAACTTCAACTAATCATGCTCTTGGTATTTAGCAGTAGCACACCAAAATTGAATTTATCCAGCTCTCGTGTTGTAAAGTTATTCAAATAATTATATCTTCATCTTTTAGTCTGAGTAGATATTAGCAGGAAGACATTAAAAAAAATCTTTCTCTTCTCCAGTTTCTTCTTAAGATAATGCATTTCAATACTCTGTTAGTGTTCAGTCGTCTGAAAGGTATTTTGAAGCTGTCGACTTAAAAAAAAAAGTTACAATCTAAAAGTTGAGAGTTATGTTTTATTTGGTGGAAATTTTTAGGACTTCAAGCCAGGGACACAGCATCTCAAGAACTGTTCTGAGGAGACACAATAGTCTGTGGGGGGTGGTGGGGAGAGGAGTCATGTTATAAAGTTTGCAGCAAGGGGCTGGTAGTCTGAACATCAAAAGATTATTGTTAATTAAGGAAAACCAGATATCCCAAGTTAAGGGATTTAGTATCTTTCCATATATGGGAAGATGCAAGATTCTGGGCTCTGAAATAATTCCTGTCATATGCATCTCAGCTATCTGGAGCCAGTATCCCACATTTTTCATATCCTCCATCCCAGCTCCTTGGTGCTTACCATTCGGAATGGCTGCTAGCTGTTGGATAGCAGGCATTATTTCTTTCTGGGATATCCTCCAGGCTCAGAAATTCACATTTGGAGGGCCGTAATCACTGATGGCTGTGACATCCCTGTTTATTGATATGACAGGAAATACTCCATTTCTCAGAGCATACTTTGTACTGTGAAAAATTAATTTAGAGAAACGGTTTGTAAATAAGCATTTATAACCTTATTATTAATGACTATAGTGAATTTTGCTTTTTTAGGTATTTTAATTCTGTTATGTAAGCATTGGAATAAAGTGAATAATAAAATAATAGCATTCCCTATTTTGGGCTATTTAGGAACCTGTTTTATTCACTGGAACAATGAGGGAAAATCTGGATCTCCATAATGAGCATACGGATGAGGAATTGTGGAATGCCTTAGAAGAGGTAATTTATGTAATGTAATTAACTTGCTGGTACTAAGATGCTTCAGTCATGTCTGACTGTGTGCGACCCCATAGACAGGAGCCCACCAGGCTCGCTAGCATATCTGTCTGTACATATATAGCATTACAGGTAATTAAGGAGAGCCTATTGGTTTAATTGAATTTATTTACCTGCTAGGAGAACATTGATGATATAGGTACATGGGTAAATTAAAATGTGTATAGTAATAGTAATGAAAAGCAACAAGATAATGCCTTGTGCTTTCATTTTAGCTTTTTCCCTAGAAGCCAAAGCAACTAGATACATCATCCACTTGTCCTCAGTAGAGCACTAAGCTAAATGTTAAAATTACGGGTCCAAATTCTACTCAGTGATCTAGGGTAATAATTACCTTCCAATGTTCATTTTATTTCTCTGATCTTCAGGAACATCTACTAAGTGTAGACCATAGTAGTTTTTCATTATTAACTGAAAGATAAATGAAAACATAACTAATAAAATGCTATGAAGTTTATAAGAAGGTATTTATAAAAGTAAATTTTATGGTTGGAATATAATGTTTATTATTTATTGATGATCTTGTCATTTTAATGGAGCAGTGTGAATGCAGGTAAAGAGACCCCGAAGCTTTGGATCCGTTTTTATATGGATAGGTTCATTTCTAGATAATTTTCTGTTGTTTGTCATGTTTCCCTTTGTCCAGAGTCTTTAAATCTCCTCACCTTTGCATGAAGGGGTTTTGAAGGTTAAGGTATTGATGGTTTGTTTATTGTAGTATAGATTATTTTGCACATTTGTNTTCATTTCTAGATAATTTTCTGTTGTTTGTCATGTTTCCCTTTGTCCAGAGTCTTTAAATCTCCTCACCTTTGCATGAAGGGGTTTTGAAGGTTAAGGTATTGATGGTTTGTTTATTGTAGTATAGATTATTTTGCACATTTGTCCTGCTGCTGCTACTAAGTCACTTCAGTCGTGTCTGACTCTGTGCGACCCCATAGATGGCAGCCCACCAGGCTCCCCCGTCCCTGGGATTTTCGAATTGATTCTACTGATGGCCAAAACTCTCTCTAGACTTCTATATATACCATAAACAGATTTCTAATTTCTCATAGAACCTAGCTCAGTCTTCTGATTTTACAAAGTAAGCACATAATAAATAGGTACCAAATATTTAACAAATAGGTACCAAATGTTTGATTATTCTCGTCAATTCAGAGAATTGTGGCATATTCCTTAAAAAAATTGTTTTAAACACAAATTCAAGTGGCTGGAGGAAGAGACAACATGGTGGAGGAGAAGAACGTGAGCTCACCCCCACTCAAGTGACTATTCCCATTGTTGTTTTGGATTGGTGTGTTTTGTCATTTAGTGTCACCCTTCCAAGGGCAGGCCTGAAATCTGTAATATACAGATGAGCTTTAAAGCTAAACAAGCATATTTGGAGGCCTGACAGTCTCCAGCCAGTAATTCTGGTTTCTGAGGGATATCAGCACTGAGTCTTCATACACCCAACCTCTTTCCAGCAACTGTGGGGATTTTATTTCCCTAAAGTTGGGTTCAAACTTGTGAATGTAAATTTGGCCATTTGCATCACTTTCTACGTAAGAAGCAGTGGACTTCAGACCTCACATAAGTTTTGTGAGTCTTTCTACAGTGAAATTCTAGAAGAGAAGAAGAGGGGAGAACAGTTAACCATTAAATATAAAGAAAGAAGAATGAGCCACTGCTCTTGGACTCATAGAACAGATTTAATGGTGAAATTGTGACATAAAAAACTGGAAATTTGGGTAAATTTTTCTGTTTTTTCCTCAGCTTGAAATCTGTCTTCACAGATTCTCAGGTAGGATAAGTATTCTAGAATTTTAGAACACATTGTTCCATGGACAGAGAAATTGTTAACTGGAAGACAAAACCCATTAAAAACTATCTTGGCCGAACTTATACTTAGTTCGGCCGAACTAACTTGGCCGAACTTGGCCGAAACTTATACTTAATTCATCTGTAGGAGCTAAACTTAAAATAAAATTTAGTAGCCCCTCAGTTCTAAAAATGAGGTGGTAGAAATGGCAGGCAACACCAAGAACTACTTTCATTTAAGCTACATTTGGAAATTTCTATAAAATGAAACGAGTCCCCCCCCCCCCCAAAGTTAAGTGTGTGGTTTCCATGTGCTGCTTTGGGAACTGACTCTGTTAACTTACCCTTTAGTGATATATCTTAGTGAGAAATCATACCATCATTGTGTTTCCCTAGGAATTGTTTCTTTATGACTTAAAGAAAATTTTAAATTGGAATATAGCTGATTTGCATCACTTGCATCACCAACTCAATGGACATGAGTCTGAGTAAACTCTGGGAGTTGGTGATGGACAGGGAGGCCTGGCGTGCTGCAGTCCATAGGATCACAAAGAGTCAGACACGACTGGGCAACTGAACTGATTTGCAATGTTATATTCTTTATGATTTACTAAAAAGAAGACCTATCAAATTGTCCATTGAAAAATGTACAAATATGAAGAAATAAGTCCTAGTGAAACAGAATGATGGGATGATTGATTACTCTTAACAGGCATCACTAAAACAGTGAGGAGAGTTTTTAAGTGAACTAAAAAACCCAGTCACTGGTTTATAAATGATGCTGAACTGAACTTGTGAACCCAAAGTCATACAGTTAGCCTGAGAGTAAGAGGGCACCAGACATTTCAGGTGGCTCTGTAGTAAATAATCCACCTGCCAGTGCAGGAGACAACAGTGCACAGGTTGGATCCCTGGGTCAGAAAGCTCCCCTGGAGAAAGAAATGGCAACCTATTCTAATATTCTTGCATGGGAAATCCTGTGGACAGAGGAACCTCATGGGGTATAGTTGGTGGGGTACAGTCTATGGATTTGCAAAGAGTCAGACACAACCGAGCACCTAAACAACAACAACAACAACAACCTTGTGAGAACAAGGATTGTTTTGTTGTTTAGTTGCTCAGTTGTGTCCAACTCGTTGCGACTCTATGGACTGTAACCCACCAGGCTCCTTTGTCTGTGGGATTTCCCATGTAAGAATACTGGAGTGGGTTGCCATTTCCTTCTCCAAAGAACAAGGATAAACGTAACAAAATTATCTTATAAAACATAACATAGTTATCTCAATCAAGAAATGTAACAGTAGTATTACACTATTTTCTAATGTTTTCAGATTTTCCGGTTGTAACTCCTAGTTATTATTGTTTACCTCCTCTGTTGTCTTTTTTTCTATCCTAATATTTAATTATAACCCGATTATATGATTACCCATGGGCTTCCCTGGTGGCTCAGATGGTGAAGAATCTGACTGCAGTGCAGGAGACCTGAGTTTGATCCCTGGATTGGGAAGATCCCCTGAAGAAGGGAATGACTACCCCCTCCAGTATTCTGGCCTGGAGAATTCCATGGACAGAGGAGCCTGGCAGGCTACAGACCATGGGTGTCTCAAAGAGTTGGACATGACTGAGAAACTTTCACTTTCACACAGAGGGCCTCCACATTTTATTCTCATAACCATTTTTGATTCATAAATGGAGACAAAGTCTCAGCAGCATTTTTCTGAAAAAACATTTCTCCTCAAAACCCTTGTTCCTCATGAGGCAGATATGGACAACCTGAAGGAAAGTAAAAAAAAAAAACAAAGACAAAACAGGTTAGTGTCATCTGGGTAAGGGGCAAAAATTCAGGATGTAAGTCTTTAGACCAACAACTTGCATCACAATCCAAATCTTACCCTTTATATTTTACATACCTTTCATGCTAACACATGAATACCATATTTAATCCCAACTCAGAATTCCCCTTTGCTGGGATGGGACTCCATCAGAAGAACAATTTAGAATCCCGTTTATAGACATGCTCCAGTATTTAGGATACCATGAACACGTTGCCCACTCACCCTTGGTATTTTGTTATTTAACATTGTAATTCTGTATCCCTGCTTATTGGCCATTATTCATCAATCTGTTGGTCTCTTAATTTGAAGTGTATTTGCTTTTTGTTCTTTAACTTCTAGTAATGAAATGGCAACCCACTCCAGTATTCTTGCCTAGAGAATCCCATGGACAGAGGAGCCTGGTTGGCTGCTACCCGTGGGATCGCACAGAGTTGGATATGACTGAAGTGACTTAGCATGCATGCATGCATTGGAGAAGAAAATGGCAACCCACTCCAGTGTTCTTGCCTGGACCAGGGTCAGAGGAGCCTCTGGGCTACTGTCTATGGGGTCGCACAGAGAAGGACTGAAGCAACTTAGCAGCATCAGCATAGCCAGAATTTGATTCTTGTTTTAAAGTATTTCTGAAAAACAAATATTCATTAAACTGACTCCTTGTAGTCAGTCACCCCTGAAACCCCANTGGGCTACTGTCTATGGGGTCGCACAGAGAAGGACTGAAGCAACTTAGCAGCATCAGCATAGCCAGAATTTGATTCTTGTTTTAAAGTATTTCTGAAAAACAAATATTCATTAAACTGACTCCTTGTAGTCAGTCACCCCTGAAACCCCAATGTAGTTTCAGATTATCGTTTTCAGTTAAAAATTTGTTTTTTATAAACCTTACGATAATGATTTTATAAAGAAAGATAATATGAATACCAGCTATACTCATAATTTGAAGGAAATAATATGCTACATTATATCCTGTTTTTTATGAGTTTTCATTCACTTTAAGATATTAATGACATTGAAGAAAATGCTGTTGATTTGTCTAGTATTTATGGGATTAAATTTGGGAAAGAACCATTTCAAGAATGTCTTTAGGATTACTAATGTATGTAGTGGAGTTTTCCATTGTTTGAATCTTTTTTCAAACATTTAAACCTTAACAAAATGCTTAAGTACTGATAAGATTATGCCTTTAAGAGAACCACACCTCCTGTAAATTTTGTTTGTTTATTTACCTTTAGTATACCAACTCTTATGTAAAATGTACTTTAGGAAACTTAGCTCAACTATAAAGATATTTTTTAACTTTTTGGAACTAATCTCTTGGTGGAGGGTGGTAGATTCTGGTAGGTGTCATGTGACAGGGACAAGGTACACTAAAATCTTTTTGTTCTGACTTGACTCTGCCATCTTTCTCAGTGAATGCTGATTGGAAAAATCTCTTCCCATCATGTGGCTGTACATGTAAGATATTAATAACATCAAAACTCTAATGTCTAAAAGTCTTGTCCACTTCAATAGTAGTCTGTTTAGGAAATGTCATTCTTTTATGTCCACAGGTACAGCTTAAAGAAGCAATTGAAGATCTTCCTTATAAAATGGATACTGAATTAGTGGAATTTGGATTGAACTTGAGTGTTGGACAGAGACAATTGGTGTGCCTTGCCAGGACTATTCTCAGAAAAAGTCAGATATTGATTATTGACAAAGCCACATCAAATGTGGATCCAAGGTATGGAGCTGAGGTCCATGAAACCTGGTACCTAAATTTTAAATCTGATAGGTGAAAAACACTTAGTGTTACTGAGAAAAGTTTCTAAGTGCTCTCTTTACCCAAAAGATATCTCTTGATAATATTAATTCCAGAAAACATAGAAACCAAAAAATGTTATACAGTGTTAATGTTATGAGGCATTCTAAGAGAGCTAGATTCCTAAATCTAGTTCCTGATAGTTTCAAGCAATTTTGAGGGTAGACTGTTTTCTATAATTTTATGAAAAATAGTAAATTTCCAAGTTAACTTTTTATACTTAGTTTTTTAAGAAAAAGATTGCATTAAAGTATTGATTTTAAAAAACATTATACAAATATCGTGACATCTTTAAGTCTTAAGTCTGCTTTTCCTGTCTTTACTGAACTAAATCAACTTCTTTGACTTCAGTACTGATAGATTAATACAAAAAAAGATCCGTGAGAAATTTGCCCAGTGCACTGTACTGATCATCGCACACAGATTGAGCACCATTATTGACAGTGAATGGATCATGGTAAGACCCTCACCTGTGAAATTTCAGTTTTTTCCAATTATGCTCAATTTTTCAATGTAGCCTTCCCTATAAAACCTGCAATAATTTAATTTTCTCTTCTTTTCTTCTCTCATTGCTAATAATGAGTATTTAACTATACTTTCAGAATGTGTTATTAAGTGATATATCCAGTAATTTCATATTTTAATATTTAAATTTTATTTGCATTTTCATTTTTTAGATAGCTATCCATGAAAATATTTCAAATCCAAGTTATGGCTTCATATTTCAGAGTGGTAGAACACACTCATTTTCAGTGCATCACAGCTTTTTCAACATTTTTAGATTCACTTAACCAAAAAATTAGCCTTTTATTTAGACTGCCATGAGGTTTTTGGGTAAGATTGTAGGATTTCTTGGTTTGGGGGACATTCATGTGCTATGGAAGGGGAGTCCATGAGTAGAAAGGACATAGTGAGAAATATAAAGTATTGCAGTAGAAAGGGTGTAAAAAAGAAATGTGTTAGTATACTGTATTGGTGTTTTTCTTTCTGGCTTACTTCACTCTGTATAATAGGCTCCAGTTTCATCCACCTCATTAGAACTGATTCAAATGTATTCTTTTTAATGGCTGAGTAATACTCCATTGTGTATATGTACCACAGCTTTCTTATCCATTCATCTGCTGATGGACATCTAGGTTGTTTCCATGTCCTGGCTATTATTAACATTCTGCAATGAACATTGGGGTACATGTGTCTCTTTCAATTCTGGTTTCCAACCAATACAGTATTGTAAAATAAAGTAAAAAAAAAAAAAAAGAAAGAAATGTGATACATAAGAGTTGGAGGACTTGAACAGTGAAAGGAAATGCTGTGGTAATAATGTTTGGAAGCACCTACTTTGTCCTAAGACAGTCCAGATCTAAGAACTCAGAGGAGAGGCCTTAAAGGGTTAATGCCTCCAAGGAGAGGTCATATATGTGAGCGAGCACAATGAGGCTAGTTCTCCATGTGCTAGTAGAAGCTGGGAGCTGGACTCAGTTGCCACTGCTGGAATGATACTGCAGGAGTAGCAGACTGCCTCTAGCCCCACCTTCAATCTCCCTCTAGTGCCCTTTTCTGGCAGAACCTCGCAAAGGGCCAGCTGGCAAAGTGCCTTTGAAATGTGATTTAGAGAGACTCAGCCTCTCTGTCACATATGAGTGTGTAGAAAGAAAGGTAGATCAGGGGTTGAGAGCCTGTAGATAAGCAACTAGCAAGTCTCTTACACAATAGATCTGGACTCTGTACACAGGCAGCAGGCTCCAAGCTTTGGTCTCTGATATCTGTCTAGTATCTTCCTTCTAGGTTTCACTGGCTCTTTCTTCCTTAGTAAACTAACATTTCCTTCCATAACTTTATTTCCTTCCTTCCTCCCTCTATTCCTTTTCTCTATCTTTTACATCTTCTCTCTTTGTTCTTTCCCTCTGCTGCTTGCTGAGTTTCAATATAAATTAGGGTGTGGCTTCATAAAGAGATTAGGAAATTATCCCTCAAAGGAAAAACCTCTGACTGCATATAATCCCAAGGAGTGCAAGGTATTTTAAGATTTGCTCCTAGTCTGTGACAATGAGGTGATTTCACTCATCTTATAGATGGTAAGTACTGTCAGGAGACACCACAGTATCCTGATACTGATTAGTGATGAAAAAAAAACAACAACAGATTTTTTAAAAAGCCTGCATAATGCATATGAGGCAGCAGATGGAGTTAACTGTGATTTTGATGGTCTGTAGTAAACAGGCAATAGTCAGTAATAAATGATGAGTAATACCCACATGTCCTTATATCCAGTGATAATGGAGCTGTCTCTGACTTCTTGGGCACTTTCTGGAATATCACCACCTACCCTACTTCCCATGCATTGTCAGGTGGGATCATCAGTGGGGACACTAAGTAGATACCAGACTGTCAACGCTGAGGCAGTGCCTGTAGCCTCACTCCCCTGAGCTCATTGTGCAGAGGAGTGAGTTCTGGAGACAGATAACAGGAGTGAGGCATCCTCAACCAAAAGGATGTGCTGGGCTCCAAGCAGCGTGTTAGTCATCCAGACTGAAACATCATGGTAGGAAGCAAGTTCCACCTACTGGCTTTCATGAGGGACCAGGTGATATTCCAAGACATTGCAGGACAATGAGTCTTAAATTCCAGAAATGTTGCTTAGCATTGGGCATTCTTAGTCCTCCATTTTGTATTGCTGTTTAGTTACTAAGTCATGTCCAGCTCTTTACAACCCCATGGACTACAGCATGCCAGGCTTCCCTGTCCTTCACCATCTCCTAGAGTTCACCCAAGTTCATTTCCATTGAGTCAGTGATTCCATCCAACCATCTCATCCTCTTTCCCTTTTGCCTTCAATTTTTCCCAGCATCAGGGTCTTTTCCAATGAGTCGACTATCACATCAGGTTGACAAAGTATTGGGGTCTCAGCTTCAGCATCAGTCCTTCCAATGAGTATTATTCAGGGTTGATTTCCCTTAAGGTTGACTGATTTGATGTCCTTGTTGTTCAAGGAACTCTAGAGTTTTCTCTAGCACCACAGTTCAAAAGCGTGAATTCTTTGGTATTCAGCTNCAGCATCAGTCCTTCCAATGAGTATTATTCAGGGTTGATTTCCCTTAAGGTTGACTGATTTGATGTCCTTGTTGTTCAAGGAACTCTAGAGTTTTCTCTAGCACCACAGTTCAAAAGCGTGAATTCTTTGGTATTCAGCTTTTTTTATGGTTCAGCCCTCACATCCATACATGACTACTGGAAAAATCATAGATTTGACTAGACAGATCTTTGTAAGCAAAGTGATATCTCTCCTTTTAAATATGCTGTCTAGGTTTATCATAGCATTCCTTCTGATAAGCAAGCATCTTCTGATTTCATGGCTGCAGTCACCATCCACAGTGATTTTAGAGCCCAAGAAGAGAAAAATCTGTAACTGCTTCCAATTTTCCCCCTCTTATTTGGCATGAAGTGCTGGGACCACATGTCATGATATTAGTTCTTTTAATGTTGAGTTTTAAGCCAGCCTTTTGATTCTCTGCCTTCACCCTCATCAAGAGGCTCTGTAGTTCTCCTTTGCTTTCTGCCCTTAGAGTAGTATCATCTGCATATCTGAGGTTGTTGATATTTCTCCCGATAATCTTGACTCCAGCTTATAATTCATCCAGCCCAGCATTTCACATAATGTACTCTGTATATTAAATTAAAAGATGCTTGTTCCTTGGAAGAAAAGCTGTGATCAAACTATACAGCAGATTAAAAAGCAGAGACATTGCTTTGCCAACAAAGGTCTGTCTAGTCAAAGCTATGGTTTTTCCAGTAGTCATGTATGGATGTGAAAGTTGGACCTAAAAGAAAGCTGAGTACCAAAGAATTGATGTTTTGAACTGTGAAGCTGGATAAGTCTCTTGAGAATCCCTTGGGCTGCAAGGAGATCAAACCCATGAATCCTAAAGGAAATCAATCCTGAATATTCATTGGGAGGGCTGATGCTGGAGTTGAAGCTCCAGTACTTTGGCCACGTGATGCAAAGAGCTGACTCATTTGAAAAGACCCTGATGCTGGGAAAGATCAAAGGCAGGAGGAGAATGGGACGACAGAGGATGAGATGGCTGGATGGCATCACCGACTTGATAGACATGAATTTGAGCAAAGCTCTGGGAGTTAGTGATGGACATGGAAGCCTGGCATGCTGCAGAACATGGGATTACAAAGAGGCGGACAAGACTGAGTGACAGAACTGAATCTCAACTCTGCATATAAGTAAAACAGAGTGACAATATGTATCTTTATCACACTCCTTTCCCAACTTTGAACCAGTCCATTGTTCCATGTCCAGTTCTAACTGTTACTTCTTGTACTGGGTACAGATTTCTCAGAAGGAAGGTAAGGATTTCTGGTATTCCCATCTCTTTAAGAAGTTTCCACTGTTTGTTGCGATTCAGTTCAGTTCAGTTCAGCCGCTCAGTCATCTGACTCTTCATGACTCCATGGGCTGCAGCACGCCAGGCCTCCCTGTACATTACCAACTCCCGGAGTTTACTCAAACTCATATCCATTAAGGCAGTGATGCCATCCAAACATCTCATCCTCTGTCATCCCCTTCTCCTCCCACCTTCAGTCTTTCCCAGAATCAGGGTAATTTCCAGTGAGTCAGTTCTTCACATCAGTTGGCCAAAGTGTTGGACTTTTAGCTTCAGCATCAGTCCTTCCAATGAACAGCCAGGACTGATTTCCTTTAGGATAGAGGATAGACTAGTTGGATCTCCTTGCTCTCCAAGGGACTTTCAAAAGTCTTCTCCAACACCACAGTTCAAAAGCATCAATTCTTCAGTGCTCAGCTTTATTTATAGTCAATCTTTCAAATCCATACATGACTACTGGAAAAACCATAGCTTTACTAGATGGACCATTGTTGCCCAAGTAATGTCTCTGCTTTTCAATATGCTGTCTAGGTTGGTCATAACATTCCTTCCAAGGAGTAAGCGTCTTTTAATTTCATGGCTGCAGTCACCATCTGCAGTGATTTGGAGCCCAGAAAAATAAAGTCAGCCGCTATTTCCACTGTTTCCCCACCTATTTGCCATGAAGTGATGGAACCAGATGCCATTATCTTAGTTTTCTGAATGTTGAGCTTTAAGCTAACTTTTTCACTCTCCTCTTTCACTTTCATCAAGTGACTCTTTAGTTCTTCTTCACTTTCTGCCATAAGAGTGATGTCATCTGCATATCTGAGGTTATTGATATTTCTCCCAGCAGACTTGATTCCAGCTTGTGCTTTATCCAGTCCAGCATTTCTCATAATGTACTCAACATATAAGTTAAATAATCTGACAATATACAGCCTTGATGGACTCATTTCCTGATTTGGAACCAGTCTGTTGTTCCATGCCCAGTTCTAACTGTTGCTCCTTGACTTGCATACAGATTTTCTCAGGAGACAGGTGAGCTACTCTGGTATTCCCATCTCTTAAAGAATTTTCCACAGGTTGTTGTGATCCACACAATCAAAGGCTTTGGCATGGTCAAAAGCAGAAGTAGATGTTTTCTGGAACTCTCTTGCTTTTTCAATGATCCAATAGGTGTTGGCAATTTGATCTCTGCTACTCTGCCTTTTCTAAATCCAGCTTGAGCATAAGGAAGTTCATGAGTCATGTACTGTTGAAGCCTGGCTTGTAGAATTTTGAGCATTACTTTGTGGCATGTGCGATGAATGCAATTGTGTGGTAGTTTGAGCATTCTTTGGCATTGCCTTTCTTAGGGATTAGAATGAAAACTGACCTTTTCCAGTCCTGTGGCCACTGCTCAGTTTTCCAAATTTGCTGGCATATTGAGTACAGCACTTTCACAGCATCATCTTTTAGGATTTGAAATAGCTCAACTGGAATTCCATCACCTCCTCTAGCTTTGTTTGTAGTGATGCTTCCCAAGGCCCACTTGACTTCACATTCTAGGATGTCTGGCTCTAGGTGAGTGATCATACCATCATTATTATCTGGGTCATGAAAATCTTTTTTGTATAGTTCTTCTGTGTATTCTTGCCACCTCTTCTTAATATCTTCTGCTTCTGTTAGATCCACACCATTTCTATCCTTTATTGTACCCACTTTTGCATGAAATGTTTCCTTGGTATCTCTGCTGCTGCTGCTGATGCTAGGTCGCTTCAGTCGTGTCTGACTCTGTGCGACTCCACAGACAGCAGCCCACCAGGCTCCCCTCTCCCTGGGATTCTCCAGGCAAGAACACTGGAGTAGGTTGTCATTTCCTTCGCCAATGCATGAAAGTGAAAAGTGAAAGTGAAGTCACTCAGTCGTGTCCGACTCTTTGAGACCCCATAGACTGCAGCCTACCAGGCTCCTCTGTCCATGGGATTTTCCAGGCAAGAGTACTGGAGTGGGGCACCATCGCCTTCTCCATTGGTATCTCTCATTTTCTTGAAGAGATCTCGTCTTTCCCATTCTATTGTTTTTCCTCTATTTCTTTGCATTGATCGCTGAGGAAGGCCTTCTTATCTCTCCTTGCTATTCTTTGGAACTCTGCATTCAAATGGGAATGTCTTTCCTTTTCTCCTTTGCCTTTCACTTCTCCTCTTTTCATAGCTGTTTGTAAGGCCTCCTCAGACAACCGTTTTGCCTTTTTGCATGTTTTTTTCTTAAGGATGGCATTGATCATTGCCTCATGTACAATGTCACGAACCTCGGTCCATAGGTCTTCAGGCACTCTGTCTATCAGATCTAGTCCCTTGAGTCTGTTTGTCACTTCCACTGTATAGTCGTAAGGAATTTGATTTAGTTCTTATCTGAATGGTGTAGTGGTTTTCCCTACTTTCTTCAATTTAAGTGTGAATTTGGCAATAAGGAGTTCATAATCTGAGCCACAGTCAGTTCCTGATCTTGTTTCTGCTAATTGTATAGAGCTTCTCCATCTTTGACTACAAAACATATAATCAATCTGATTTCAGTATTAACCATCTGGTGATGTCCATGTGTAGACTCTTCTCTTGTGTTGTTAGAGGAGGGTGTTTTCAATGACCAGTGTGGTCTCTTGGCAAAACTCTGTTAGACTTTGCCCTGCTTTTGTCCTCCAAGGCCAAATTTGCCTGTTACTCCAGGTATTTCTTGACTTCCTACTTTTGCATTCCAGTCCTCTATAATAAAAAGGACATCATTTTGGGGTGTTAGTCGTAGAAGGTCTTATAAGTCTTCATAGAACCATTCAACTTCAGCTTCTTCCAGTATTATTGGTTGGGGCATATACTTGGATTACTGTAATATTGAACAGTTTTCCCTGGAAAGGAGCAGAGATCAATCTGTCATTTTTGAGACTGCATCCAAGTACTGCATTTCAGACTCTTTTGTTGACTATGATGGCTACTCCATTTCTTCTAAGGCATTCTTGCCCACAGTAGTAGATATAATGGTCGCCTGAATTAAATTCACCCATTCCAGTCTATTTTAGTTTACTGATTCCTAAAATGTTGGTGTTCATTCTTGCCATCTCCTGTTTGACCACTTCCAGTTTGCCTTTGTCACGCGAGTGTATGTTCCTCCGTTCTTTGTCTCTTCACAACAAAGATTTGGAGCAATAGACATTAAAGCCCTCGGCGAGTCACAGCTCTTGGGTCTCGGACAAACCGTGTTATAGCTCTTAGGCAAATCAGTGCTACAGCTCTATTTTATTTAGAAGATAGCAGAAGAATCCATCCTCAAAGTGTGAGGGCATGCCAACCCAAAGACTTGGAGAGAAGAGAGTGGAGGAGTGCATGGGGGAGAGAGAGAGGAAGAGAAAGAGAGGGAGAGAGAGAGGAAGAGAGAGTGCATACATGCGGGAGAGAAAAAGAGGGAGAGAGCACATGCACATGGGGGAGAGAGAGAGAGTGTGCTTTGGCTCCTCCTTTTATATGTTTTTTCCTCTACCTGGTCCTGCCCTATGCAAATAGGGCTTAGCCAGGAATGCTGTTTGTTCTACCTGAAGTCTTCACTCTGGTCCTTGGGCCTTCTTTTGTTCTTTTTTTCCCGCAGGCTTTTCCCTTCCTTGTCTTTTAGCCACTGCCATTTTGGACTCTTTTTCCCTATTCTACCTACCTAACACCTTGATTCATGGACCTAACATTCCAGGTTCCTATGCAATATTATTCTTTACAGCATTGAACTTTACTTCCATCACCAGTTACATCCACAGCTGGGTGTTGTTTTTGCTTTGGATCCATCTCTGCATTCTTTCTGGAGTTAGTTCTCTACTAATCTCCAGTAGCATATTGGGGACCTACCAACCTAGGGAGTTCATCTTTCAGTGTCCTATCTTTTTGCCTTTTCATATAGTTCATGAGGTTCTCAAGGCAAAAATACTGAAGTGGTAGCCATTCCCTTCTCTAGTGGACCACGTTTTATCAGAACTCTCCACTATGACCTGTCTGCTTTGGGTGGCCCTACACAGCATGGCTCATAGTTTCATTGAGTCAGACAAGGCTGTGGTCCATGTGATCAGATTGGTTAGTTTTCTGTGATTGTGGTTTGTAGTCTGTCTGTCCTCTGATGGAGAAAGATAAGAGGCTTATGGAAGACTGACTGAGGGGGAAGCAGAAATTTGGATTAAATTCCCACCCTTCAACAGAAAATTGGATTAAAGATATATTAAACATGGCCCCACCCATCAGAACAAGACTGAGTTTGTTTAGATCCACCCAGTCAAAGGCTCTAGCATAGTCAATGAAGTAGAAGTAGATGTTCTGAAATTTTCTTGCTTTCTCTATTATCCAACAAATGTTGGCAATTTGATCTCTGATTCCTCTGCCTTTTATAAATCCAGCTTGAACATCAAGGAGTTCACGGTTCATGTATTGCTGAAGCCTGGCTTGGAGAATTTTCTAAATCCAGATTGTACATCTAGAAATTCTTCATTCAAGTACTGCTGTAGCCTAGCTTGAAGGATTTTGAGTATAAACTTACTAGCTATGAAGTGAATTGTGCGATAGTTTGACATTCTTTGGCATTGCCCTTCTTTGGGATTGGAGCGAATACTGACATTTTCCAATCCTATTTCCATTGCTGAGTTTTCCAAATTTGCTGACATATTGAGTGCAGCACTTTAATAGCATTATCTTTCAAGATTTGAAATAGCTCAACTGGAATTCCCTCTGCTCCACTAGCTTTGTTTGTAGTGATGCTTCCTAAGGCCCACTTGACTTCACATTCTAGGATGTTGGTTCTAGGTGAGTGACCACACCATCATGGTTATCTGGGTCATCAAGACCTTTATGTATGGTTCTTCATTGTATTTTTGCCATCTCTCCTTATTCTTTTCTGCCTCTGGTAAGTCTTTACTGTTTCTGTCCTTTTCATGCTCATCCTTGCATGAAATGTTCCTTTGATATCTCCAATTTTCTTGAAGAGTACTACTGAGTGCTAATTGGAAAAGTGATGTTTTATTTCTGCTTTTTACCTGTCCCTTTGTTGTTCTTCTCTCTCAGCATTGTATTTCACAAACTGTCCCCAAAGCATTTCTTCCAAAATAAAAAATGATGCTGTGAAACTTACCTGTTTCAAGCCCTTTGTAAGGCTCTAGAGGCAGCAGGACAAAGATGACTTGACTTCTAGATCAGTTAGGAGTCTGTTCAAATAAATTTTTTGCTCCTAAATGTATCATAGATAATTATTTTTGTTTTGTTGGCATTACAGCATTTATAATAGCAAGTTGCTTTTATTACCTAATTCTTAGAAGTAAACTGTCACCTTGGAATACATGATCAGTTAGGGAAAAACAAGGAAGGACAAAATCTGGCAATCTTGTGAGCTAGTCATGTCTTATCCCTTAGCACCTGATCCATAGATGTAAACAAGTCAGCTTTGTTGCCATCATCAAAATATGGAGATTTGTTTAATGCTTTACTTACCTGTATCTCTTGGTAAATTTCTGTAACCTCAAAATTTTCTCCCTTGGTCAGTGTCTTTCAATAAGTCCTTAATGTGGTTTAGCAAAGCAGTTTATAGCCTGGACCCTCCCCGCCTTTCTGGTTTTGTCCCACTCTGCTCTCCCTTTTGTCTTTATATAGCTAAAACCACGCTGATGGTCTTTCATTCTTCCAGCTTCAAGGTTCACTCCCTCTTACAACTGAGCCTTCTTTCTTGACTGTTAGTGGCTTAGACTAAGGTACTGGCAGTGGAAATGGGTGGATTAGGGATGGATAAGGAAGTGGAGCCAAATGGACTGTGTGATAGATTGAACATGGGATCTGAGGACAGAGAAGAGTCGATGCTGGTTTCTGGGTGTGGAGACTGAGCGTCTGGGTGAATGGGGAAGATGGAGGGAGAAGGGAAATGCAAGGGTTCTCTTTGGAGCCTGTCACCTTTGTGATGACTGACCTTGTTTTTCATGATGGACCTTGCCCTTCCCTATGGAGCTGCCCTTCCCACTCCTATGTTGGGAGAACTTCAGTTTAAGACTTCCAGCTTTAGATCATCAATGATGTCACAGGGAGGTCCCACCAGGAGATGTAAACTTGGCCCCTTGTTTACATTTTGCTCCCAGCCGGTTGTAGTTGCTGACATCTCTGATAGGAACAACAGGATTAGACTTCAGGGGACACAGGAGACATACAATCAATCCCCAGCTTCAGAGTTAGGGAATTATCCTTTGTGCATCATCAACCCCAGGTGTAAACCTTGTATTTTGTTCTAGAGCTTCTAATTACCAGTTGACTTCCAATTTGGCAAAAAACAGTATAAATAATATCCTTTCTCAAATCTTTGATTTTTGAGGTGAAGCAATTTTTTCTCATGCTTTCTTTAGAAATATAGTCATAGTTTGCTTTATTGTGCTTTGCAGATAATGCCTTTTTTTTTTTTTTTTTTTTTTACAAATTGAAAGTTTGTCACAACACTGTGTTGAGCAAGTCTATGAGTGCCATTTTTCCAACAGTATTTGTATACTCCATTCTCTGTGTCATATTTTGGTATTCCTCACAATATTTCAAACTTTTTCATTATCATTACATTTGTTATGGTGATTTATGATCAGTGACCTTTGATGTTATTACTGTGACTTGCTAAAAGCTCTAAGTATGGTTAGTGCTTTTTTTAGCAGTAAATTATTTATTGATTGATTGATTGTACCCTGCAGCATATGGTATCTTAGTTCCCTGACCAGGGATCAAACCCATACCCCTTGCATTGAGAGTATGGGGTCCTAAACACTGGACCTCCAGAGAAGTCACAGCAGTAAATTATTTTTAAATTAAGATCTATACATTGATTTTTTTTTTCAAACGTAATGCTGCTGCACACTTTCTAGGCTACTTTATAGTGTAAACATGATGTCTATATGCCCAGAATATTCATGTGACTCACTTTATATTGTGGTGGTCTGGAATTGAACCCATGATGTCTCGGAGGGCTTCTTATACCTGTTTCCTTTCTGGAAAGCTTTCTGTTCTGAAAGCTTTAGGGATATAAAGATGAGTCAATCTCCTGCAAAACCTAAAGCTTCAGAGGGTGGGCAGCTGGCCTCGGGGAGGGGCTGAGGAAGTGACAGATGCTGATGAAGGGGATAACCAACAATGCTGTCATCCTAAAGTCTTGTCATTGCAAGTGCTAAAGGTGTAATAATCACATTTTATTGCACAGGTGAATACTTCTGCGCACAAAGATGGAACGATATGGTTTTGTTTACTGTTGAGTAAATAAAAAATGTTTGTTGGGAAACAACTGTGACCTTGTTAATAACTTTGTTTATGTTGGCTCTCCAAAGGGATTTACCCAATTTGGGTTCATTAAGCTCCAAGTGTTAGGCCATGAATTGTATTTTATATAGATGTTCTCTCAGTTTTAACTATATTAAACATGATGCAGTCATAATGACAGCTCATTTTATGGTCCTCATTTGCTCCACTGTCTCTAAACTATGCAGACGCATAGGCAAACTGGGAATTCTGTTTCTCTCTAGTATTCACCACTATTTCTACATTAAATATGGCTTCCTCCTGTGCTGTTTAGGATTAGCTGGTTGCTCGTGGCCTATTTTCTCTTCGGTCAATAGCATAGCTGTTCCCACCAGTCCTGCACACTGCCATCATTATATCACCTGGATTCTCCCTGGTAGTATAAGCAAAGAAAGCACATGACAGTCCACACTTTCTCTAACCGTATTGCTGTGCGCATTCAACATTTTCACTGTCTACAGTTTAAAAAGTCTCTGGAAGTGAATGTTGAAGAAGCAAAAAGCATGGTGTAGAAACTCAAGATTCCTTCTCTTCTGTTCATATGCAGTCTTATGGTTTTAAGTTCTTTGCCTTTCTTCCTCAACTCAAACCTCTAAGTAGAGTTTTTCCTAGAGAAATGAAAACCAGAAACTGTTGTAATATACTCACCTGAAAAGCACAAAAACAACTAGAATTTTGCTTAAATTTTGTTTTTTAACCTTCATTTAACTCTTCTATCGTAAGCCTACATGGCTACAGAGTTGGGACATTTCAGAAGAGAAAGGTTCCTTCAGAAACATGCCAAGAGATTTTATTCAGGTTTTCAGAGGGAAAGATAATTAACATGGAGATAGAAGAAATACTTAATGGGGGGGGGGTCCACATATGCAAAAGTAGCAGCTTTGGGAGAGTGGCTATGGAGGTGACTGTGACCCTTCCTTATTCTCTAAGTGAGAATGATTTATTTCAAACCTAAGAAAGGAATCTGAGTTAATACCTGACATTTTATCCAGTCACTGAGAAAATTATGGGTACTCATTTTACCAATGAGGGACCCACCTTCCAGTTTGGACAACTGTCCCTGTGTCACTTGGCAGCCAGAAACAGAGGTTTGACACTCAGAGCTTACCTCCCCACACTACTTATCACTATGTGGAACCTCTCTTTATTGCTTGTCACCATACTGAAAGCTGTTTCTGGCATCTCTTTCTTTTTCCCTTTTTTTGGCTGTGACATGTGACATGCAAGGTCTTGGCTCCCTGACCAGGGATCAAAATCATGTCCCCTGCAGTGGAAGGGCAGAACCCTGACTACTGGAACACCAGGGAAGTCCCTTGGCATCTCTTTCCTATTATCAGGCTGTCCTCCGCCCTGTCCTGCCCTCCGCTTCTACTTACAGCCACCCCATTATCACTGATGGCATCCTGCCAATGAAAATGAATCATATTATTATTTTCCAATGGGTCCATTTAATTTTGATGTCTAGGACAGCTACCTGGAATATCTGCACATAAACAGGTCTGATAAATACATCTTCATTGAGTTTATGTAACTAAATAATTCATCCAGTGTAATATATTTTGTCTTAACCTACTAGAAAATGACAAGCAATTTGAGGCTGGCATTCCCAGAAAGAGCCTGGGATTGAGTGATTGTTATCATACCAACTTGAAAATGTGGTTTTAATGGTTTAACTTGGGTTANCAGAAATCCCTTGTATTTCTATACACTAATAATGAGAAAATAGAAAAAGAAATTAAGGAAACAATTCCATTCACCATTGCAACAAAAAGAATAAAGTACTTAGGAATATACCTACCTAAAGAAACTAAAGACCTATATATCGAAAAGTATAAAACACTGATGAAAGAAATCAAAGAGGATACTTTCTAATTTTATCAGGGATTATATATACCTGAAGGGGCTTCCCCTGTGGCTCAGTGGTAAAGAATCTGCCTGCATTGCAGGAGCCACAGGAGTCACAAGTTTAATCCTTAAGTCGGGAAGGCCCCCTGGAAAAGGGAATGGCAACCCACTCCAGTATTCTTGCCTGGAGAATCCCACGAACAGAAAAGCCTGGCAGGCTATAGTCCATAGGGTCACACAGAGTTGGACATGACTGACGTGAACTTAGCATGCATGCATTTACCTGAACACTGTGTGAAGTTGCCATTTTGTGTCATCAATTCCTTTAACATAACTAGGATCCAGTATTCCACCCAAAAACTTCTGGTTAAAACAGTACAGAGCAAACAAATAGGAAAAAGAAAAAATTACACTTTAGTTTAAGCAAGATAACAGGAGTGTTGCTCCTCCAAAAAATTGAAAGATACTTGGTTAAAATACAGGACAATATTTAATTATGTGTTCTAAAAAAGGAAGAGAAAATAAGATTTCTCACCATAGAAGCCCTCCTAGAGAATTTTGTAATGAAGGACGCACATGTGATCATTGTCTTCTAGATGGAGATTTGATCGTGTTTTATTTTTACTTATTTTTATTTTGGTTAAATAAATGTAACATAAAATTTTTCATTAGAGGGAAGTTCCTTGGTGGCCTGATGGTTAGGACTCATGCTTTCAATGCAGTGGCCTGGGTTCGATCTCTGGTCTGGAACTAAGGTCCTATAAGCTGTGCAGTGCAGTAAAAAAACAAACAAACAAACAAAAAAAAAACAACCATTGCAACATTTAAAAAATAAAATTCAGTATCAATAATCACATTCACAGTGTTTTGCCATCTAGTTCACTTTTGGTAAATATTTTTCCTTTGAATTTTGAACTTGACTGGCATAGAGATATCAGAATATCTTGTATGTTTAATGGTACAGCACCTATATTTGTGTTCTTTTTTTGCTTTTTAATTTTCTTTGTGCCTTCTNTTTGCCATCTAGTTCACTTTTGGTAAATATTTTTCCTTTGAATTTTGAACTTGACTGGCATAGAGATATCAGAATATCTTGTATGTTTAATGGTACAGCACCTATATTTGTGTTCTTTTTTTGCTTTTTAATTTTCTTTGTGCCTTCTTCCTCTTTTTGCTTGAATAATCTTGGGTGACTTTTTACTATCTATTTTCAAAGAATCAGTTTTTCTGCTTGATCCATCCTTCCTGGTTTTTTGTTTTCTAGTCCATCATATTACTCTTTCTTCCCTCCAACTTTTTTTCATTTATTTTGTGTTTTTTTTTTCTAAATTCTTAAATTGGAAACAGATTAATGTTTAACAATTTTTTTCCTAATATAAGTACATAATGCCTACTTTTCTTTCCCTAAGGCCCATTTTATCTGTAGCCTACAAGTTTGATACTTAGTACTGATCAACAGCCATTGTACTATGTATTTCCTAATTTCTCATTTGTTTCATTAATTATATTGTTTACCCAAGAGATACTCATAAGTGTAATAGCCTCTAAATTTCAAATGTTAATGGATTTTTAAATATTAGATTGAACCATGTGAAATCGCTTTTAAATCATTCAATCTCGTTTTTAAAATTTCCTTTTGATTTCTGTTTTTACATCAATCTCTTTTTTAACCTATAAAATTACAGTTTTATATGGCTCAAAATAAGTTTTGTTTTGCTAGTAATATATAACTTAATTTCATTTTGATCAGAGAAGATTAGATTGAGGATTTTAAACTAAGGTAACCACATTCACACAGAAAGTCCTTGTTTCTAGCATTTTGTACTCTACTTGAGGGTTTTAAAATGTTGTAAGCATGTGTATAACCAGTAATTTTAAAATAAAAATCCTGTCCCTAAAATCCTGATACATGTTGTAGGCTGTTTCTCTGGGATGCAGACTCAAATGGAGTTTAATGCTGGGATGTGTATCAGGGTTGCCCTTGGGGTCAACAATGTGGAACTGGGAGGGAAGAAACAGGGTAAGGCAGAGGGAAAAATCAAGCTGAATCACTGGCCAGATGACCTTAGCTGACCCCATGGGGGTCTGGAGTGAAGATGTCCTTTCAGGGTTCTCCTGACACTTGCAATGCCCAGGCCTTTATACCTCCATCTGGATTGGTCATTGCACGTAGGCTGCCCCCAGAGGGGCTGATGGTTCGAAGGTGCTCACTTGCAGCACTTCCAGCAGCTGGACAACGAGTCCCTGAAGGGAGGTCTGGGCAGCATGTCTCCATGCCCCCCCAGCATGTGTCACAGCTCCAGAGGTAGGTGAGGAGGGTGTACTATGGGGAAAACTCTTGGTGAGTTAAATCATGACTTAGTGGTTCTCTTCAATACCCTCTTGTCTAAAAACACAGAAGAGAAGGTCCATGTAGGGGAGATGTCCTCATTCTCCAGGGTCAGCCCAGTTGTCATCTATTCTAGGAAGTCACTTAAGATCAGTCATCATCCTAGGTAACTCATATTTCTGTAGGACCCTGAGGATCTCTCTTGTATTAAACTGAACCATACTTGGTTAGTGTCCTGTTGTCACCAACCTGAGATACTTCATCTGTAAACAAAGGGCCTATTCTTTCCGTTGTGCACTGAGTCCTGTAAATGTAATCTGCCTTGACTCTGAGTGTTCACACGTGGTCTGTTTTCTCACTAAACCAAGTGAGAAAAAGACTTGGAACTGTGCCCTGTTCACTTTTAAATTATGTCTTCCAGCATAGTGTCACATACAGGATGCTCAGTAAATGTTTACTGAATGAATAAATGATAACCAAGAACAAATCTTCCTTCAACTTTAAAATTCTGAAATTCTAAGAGGTAGCCTTAGATAACAGAAAGCCCTGGTTTTGGAGTCAGTCACACTCATCTGCCTGTCAGATCTTTCTCTACTACTCACCAGCAGTGTGGGTGCCCAAAGAATGTACTGTCCAGAGTGAGACACTTGGGACTGATGGGAAAGTGATAACCAGCCAGAGTGCCAGTTAACTTGCACCATCCTTGACAAAATGGCCTTGAACACCCTGTAGCCATGTTGCTTAGTATGCTTGGGTAAGTGTCTCAACCTCTGAATCTCAATTTCTTTGTCTGGAAAATTAATATTTGTCTGGAAACTGCCCTTGAATACTTCTTTGGTTGGGATGATGGATGGAGCAAGAGTATCTATAGACACAGGGTGGAATCACTGACTGGTGATTCTTATCACTGGGAGAGGAGAGTAAGATGAGTGTGGATGAAGGAGGTTTGTAGACTATAAAGGTGTATTTGAGGAGGTCCTCATCTGATGGCCTAAACCAAACTGTTCTTCCCTCACACGTAGTTAAAATGACACCAGTACAGAGGGAGGAGCACAAGCTCTGGAGTCAGCCTTCCAGGGACAAACACTGGCTCCTCTGGGCACCAACTGGGTTTGGATACAAGTACTGCTCCTGCTAATCACAGGCTCTTAACATTCGGAAGCCCACTGTGCTTCAGTGTCTTTGTCTGAAAGTTGATGTGGGGATAGTACAATTCTCAGAGGGCTGTTGCAAAGATTAACTATGACAATGACACTTATAATATGGTCTGTGCATTAGTGCCAGTCCGTGAACTGTTTGTAGCCGGTTAGAAGTAAATACAGGAAATTGAAGAAACCTAGAAACTCAGAGCCACCAGTAACTGCCATTACATCCACGCTCGGGATGGGTGGGATCCTGAACACCCCAGGGACCAGTGTGAGTGTTGCACTTGCAGGGGGAAGGGCATGTAGCTGAGCTGAACACTAGCCATGCACAATGGATCAATGATCAGGTTGCAATGAGCTGAAAATGTAAAGTTAAATACAAGTGATATTCAGTCCCAGACAGGTGAGAAGCCTGCTTTTGAACAATGCTGGATATGTGATTAGGTCCCCATCAGTACTACCCTCTTCAGCACTACCTTCTTTATTGTTACCATCACACTTATGTTTAAAATTAGAGCACATAAGCTTTTCAAAGGCCCTACTATACATTATCATTGTTTTTAATAGCATTAAAAAGTTATAAATAAATTCCTGTTCAAGTTTAGAGGATTTTTTCTTTCAAGTCTAAATATGTGCATATGTTTTACTGATTCTATTCTTGACTCAGCTGCATGGTCCTAATGTTGAAGAAGGCAACTGGAAACAATAACAGCCCACATTAAAACCCTCCAGAGTTTTTTAAACAAAAGGTTTTATGTGTAAGACATTAATTTTCCCTTATAAACAAAAAGAATATAGACTAACTGAGCTTTTGTTTTTTAAGTCTAATGTCTAAGGAAAGTATTTTTTCCCGCAAAACTAAAATGACACTGTGTGTTGAAAACTGGGAGAAATATGTATTTATTTGAATTTAGACCTAAAAAATAACATTAATAGAAGGAATAACATGTCCCAGCACTATGAGACCTCCATCTGTACTCCAGGCCCATCTTAACTTGCCTTAGGAGTCAAACTGGGATTCTGTGATTTTTTTAAATAAGAACCAAGGTTAAGGCTTTATTTTGGGGGGCTCCAAAATCACTACAGATGGTGATTGCAGCCATGAAATTCAAAGACACTCCTTGAAAGGAAAGTTATGACCAACTTGGATAGCATATTCAAAGCAGAGACATTACTTTGTCAACAAAAGTCCATCTAGTCAAGGCTATGGTTTTTCCAGTAGTCATGTATGGATGTGAGAGTTGGACTGTGAAGAAAGCTGAGCACCGAAGAATTGATGCTTTTGAACTGTGGTGTTGGAAAAAACTCTTGAGAGTCCCTTGGACTGCAAGGAGATCCAACCAGTCCATTCTAAAGGAGATCAGTCCTAGGTGTTCTTTGGAAGGAATGATGCTAAAGCTGAAACTCCAGTACTCTGGCCACCTCATGCGAAGAGTTGACTCATTGGAAAAGACTCTGATGCTGGGAAAGATTGAGGGCAGGAGCAGAAGGGGACAACAGAGGATGAGATGGGTGGATGGCATCACCAACTCGATGGTCGTGAGTTTGAGTGAACTCCAGGAGTTGGTGATGGACAGGGAAGCCTGGCGTGCTGCAATTTGTGGGGTTGCAAAGAGTCGGACATGACTGAGCAACTGAACTGAAGCTTGAGACTTAGACACACTAAGAATGTTCTACATGAAGTTTACATTGGATGGTTCTGACTAAATTCACTCAGCAACCAGCTCACAAGTATCCATCCCAATAGGTGGAAGCTTTGGGTATTCCAAACCAGTATTTGATCCAAAAACTAATCATATTTAATTCTAGAGAACATTACATGAAAAATATTTTTAAGATTAAATTTTGCAAACTGCTTAGACAAAAAAAAAAAGAAAAAATTAGTCTCTGAGATGGAATTTATATCACATTAGAAATGTCATAAGTAAATAATGATTAACAGAGGATTGAGGGCTTTTAAACCCTACATTTTACAACAATAAAAATTTTTTTAACTCCAGGAGTTCTGATTCTGATAAGACATAAAATAGATAGGAGGAAGGAAAAGCTCTTTTTTACAGTAGAATGCCAACTCACAAATGTAGATAGATTGACAGAAATCACATGGCAGCTATTGTCATAAGTAATTCAGACAAAATTCATCATTGGCTGAATATATGGCAAATGTTTGGGGGTTGGGGGAAATATAGCATTTTCATGGACTCAACATATCTTCTCAGATTAATCCTTTAGGGAAGAATTGTATTTTTAAAGTGGAAAAATCTGGCAAACACCAGATTAAGCAAGTAACCAGAAAAAAACATTACTACTAATGAACCTACTGACACCCTTGGCTTTTCTTTTCTTGTTTCTTTAAAAATATATTTAAGTATGGTTGACTTACAATGTTGTATTAATTTCTGCTGTACAGCAGTGATTCAGTTTTGTGTAGAGATATATACTGTCTCATGTAAGTGTCACTCTTAAATAAGCAGGGTGACACTATCTAGCCTTGTCATACTCCTTTACGAGTTCTGACCCAGGCAGTTGTTCCCTGTCCAATTCTAACTGTTGCTCTTTGACCTGCATACACTTTTCTTAGGAGACAGGTAAGGTGGTCTGGTACTCCCATCTCTTTAAGTTCTCCAGTTTGTTGTGACCCACACAGTCAAAGCCTTTAGCGTAGTCAATGAAGTAGAAATAGATGTTTTTTTTGAGCAGAGACCATAAGGCTTGCAAAGCCTTGAAAAGTACTTCCTGGTCATTTACAGGAAAACTCTGCCCATCCCAACCTAGGGCTTTGCTGTTCTAAGCGTGGCCAGTGAACCAGTACCTTGGGCGGGGAGGCTTAGAACACCGAATCTTGTCTTTACCCCAGACCCACTGACTCAGAATCTCCAGATGCCAGGGGAGTCCTGCCCACATTACAGTTTGAGAAGCGCTGGTTTAGAGGCCCTGCTTGGGTCATCCTGTGGTTGCACTGCCCCCCTGGGGCAGGCCGCTGGGGAGGACCAGGGGGTGTAGCCACCTGTATCCCCGCCCCCTCCAGGCCGTCCTCTGGTCCCCAGAATCCCTGCTCCCAGCACCAGTGCCCACCTCCCCCCTGAGCCCCATGTCCCAGCCCTATAGGTGGTCAAGATTCAGCTGTTTATGGGTGGCCTGAGCTTGGACTTGAAAGCTGGGCGTGCTCTTCCTTGAGTAGCAGATTCCTCAGGCCACAGAGAGGGTCACAGCCAGAGGTGGCAAGAGCAGGGGGAGGGCTGGGGGCTGGGGCAGCCCCTCCCTCTGCTATCCTGTCTCTGGCTCCAAATTCCAGGGTCCAGGAATCCCAACCTGCCAGACGGTTATGGAGGGTGTACTTGACAGTGTGTTAGCTTGATTTATAACTTTTAAATACTTAAATACACAGCAAGGGCTTTATTCTTGACCTGGGGCCCACAGATGTGAGTGGCAGGTCTGTTAGATGCTTCTCAAAGTATGCTCAGAGGACCCCCTGCATCTAAATTCATTGGACTGTTTATAAAAAAATCAAATTTCCAGGTCTCACCGTGTGATCCACTGGATCAGAATCTTCAGGGCTGGAGCCTAGGAACCTGCATTCTGACCCCCTCCCTTGGTGACTCTGATCCACAGCAGAGCTACAGGAGCACTTGTAATGGGGGGAGAGGCATGGAGAGGAGCTGACCCGATGGGGCAGGAAGCTCAGAGAGAAGAGAAGGAGGTTCCAGGTCAGAGGAAGGTGCTGATCACCAGCTCACACCTTCCTGCTTCTCTCCTAATTCTCCTCAAAAACTGGCCTGACCCCTCCCCCAGGAGCTGCAGGGAGAAGCTGTCAGAATGGGGCAAGGCTGTCCTCATGCTGACTGTGAGGCTCTCAGGGGCTGATCTGTAGAAGCAAGGAGCTGAGTCGGGGGTGATAGGAGCAAAGGGGTTGTGGGCATCTGGAGGGATCACACAGACCCACCTGTGGAGTCAGGCTGAAGCTGCTCAGTAGATCTTTGGGCAGCGAGACCTCCTGGAACTACTGGAACACAGGAGGAATGGGGCCAGACTGTGCGGTCCCACTGGAGCTCAGAGGCTGCATCTGTCAGTTTGTGCGGTCCCACTGGAGCTCAGAGGCTGCATCTGTCAGTTAAGAGTCGAATGATGTTGATCAAGGTCCTTAAGCTCTGTGGGTTTGTGTCCTTGTCTGTAAGATGGGGATCTTAATATCTTCTGAGCTTGCGTTAAAATTAAATGTAGCAAAGTAAATACGCATCCTGCCACACAGAGCAGAATAAGGGGTGACTGCTGTTTATTGGGACTCTCATTACAACACCTCTGCACTTCTCGATGCTTGATATCGTAGGCACTTGTCACTGGCTGTGCTCAGTCGTGCCTGACTCTTTGCAAACTTTTGATTGCAGCCCACCAGGCTCCTCTGTCCATGGGATTCTCAAGGCAGCAATGTTGGAGTGGGCTATTTCCTCCTCCAGGGGGCTTCTTGACCCAGGGATAAAATTCATGTCTCCTGAGTCTCTTGCATTGGCAGGAGGATTCTTTACCAGTGAGTCACCTAGGAAGCGCCTGTCGCTGGCTGATAAGACCAATTTCCTCAAACTCCAGGGGGGACTAGTGGTAAAGAATTTGCCTGACAATGTAGGAGACACAGCAAACCTGAGTTCGATTCCTGGGTTGGGAAGACTCCCTAGAGGAGAAACTGGCAACTTACTTCAGTATTCCTGCCTGGGAAATCCCATCCTCTGTCCATGGGGTCCCAAAGAGTCATCACAACTGAGCACACACACAAAACTGCACACACGCACACCTCCGACCCCAGGCACAGGAAGGCTACAGTCAGAGTCGTGTGTCAGACCTGTGCTTGGCCAGTGGCCTGGAGTTTCCTGAGCTTCCTTGAGCAGGAGCAACCTCTGAATTCATTTATTGTTGAGCTGCCGTACAGCTCCCAGGATTTCCCTCCCAGCGAGCCACACCTTGGGTCTCAAGATCTTAGGGTGCTGAACTAAGGCTGGGCTTGTATGAAACCTCTAGGGACAGCTGTGCAATACTGAAAACCACCACCAGGGGCAACAGAATCCAGGCAGCCAGGTGAGCAGAGTGGAAAGGCCGTGGACTGAGGGGTAGGAAGGTCACACAGCAGGCAAGAGGGGTCTCAGGGCCCCACCTAACTCACTTCAACTACACCCTATACACAGAAACATATACTCTGCAGAATCACTCTATCTGTTTACTCAGTTTCTTCATCCAGGTACAGTTGTTTATATCCTCAGTATGGCAAAGGCCAGCAACGTAGCAGCAGCAGCAGCAGCAGTGGTTTGTAAAGTTGGCTACAAATTCGAACCACCTGGGACCTCTGTAAAACCCCAGGGCTGAAGCTTCATCTCAGTTAAATTAGAATCTCGGGGGAGAGGAGGCAAGAGTCAATACTTTTTAAAACCCCACAGGTGATTCNATATTTTGGTCATTTCTTAGTCTTTTCCCTAGAAATCTTTGCATATCTGCATATGCACAATTTTTTTAAAAAAATTAAAATTATAGCTCATGTTTTTAGAATTAACTTTTATTGGCATATAGTTGCTTAAATATCTTGTGTTAGTTATGCACCACAATGAGACACCAACTCACACATGGTGAAAAAAAGGAAAAAACAATAGTGTTGGCGCAACAACCATCAGGAAACTTTGAAATGCCAAGGTGTATCACTCAAATGCTCTGGAGGGTACAGGCACCCCTGGGAAGACACAGTGAGATCCTGGGTAGAGAGGGAGAGCTCATGAGCAAGCTTGGACTTGGGGTTCTACCGTTTTGAGGTTGAGAGTGAGGTGTCTAGGATTTTAAAGGTTCACTCTATTGATGAATTTAAAAAATAAGAGCGGGAATTAAAGTGCGGGAAGGGAGAAGCAAGCCGTCAGTGAGGTGGTCTGTTATCAGGTCAGCCAGAGCTTTCTAAAAGAGGGAACTTCACGGGTGGGGTGGCCTGGCTCTTTATCTCGTTGTGTAGCTGTCACATGTTCACTGGAGATGGATGTCTTTGACATGGATGTCTTCAAAGCTTCATGTCAGGCACTTCTATTACAGTAAAAAAAAAAAAAAAAAAAAAATTATCAGTGCTTACACACAGAGCCCCAACCTTGGAACTAGCCATTTGTTCAGTTGGTTCCTTTCAGGGAAGAAAGATATTCAACAGCCAAGACTTCAGTGAAGGGGACCAAAGGGCACAAACTTCCATTATAAAATAAGTTAAACAGCAGGATTAACTATAGTCACCAGACTGCACATTACATCCTCATGAAAGTGAAAGTCCCTCTGTTGTGTCCGACTCTTTGCGACCCCACGGACTATACAGTTCATGGAATTCCTACCTGCAAAGCGAGAGACCTGGGTTTGATCCCTGGGTTGGGAAGATCCCATGGAGAAGGTAAAGACTACCCACTCTGGTATTCTGGCCTGGAGAATTCCATGAACTGTATAGTCCATGGAGTTGCAAAGAGTCCGACACAACTGAGTGACTTTTACTTTCATGAAGGTGTAATGTCCAGTCTGGTGACTATAGTTAATCCTCTTCTATTGAATATTTGAAAGCTTATAAGAGAGTAGACCTTAAAAGTCCTTCCCACAAGAAAAAATTATAATTGTGTATGTTAAACAAAACCCCAAGATCAGGGGGCTAGAATGCTCTTTGCTACCAGTGTGCCATTGCTTTTGGGTCCTCTCAGCCCATAGAGTTAGGGAGTGTGGGTGTGTCTGTGTGTGAGTGTGTAAGCACATATCTAATTATTCCACCATATCTCTATATAGCTAAAATATAGTTGTTGTTTTTTTTTTTGGCAAAGCCCATCACCATAGGATTCTAATTAGAGCTGTGTAATTTATATATTTGTCACTGTCCTTTTAATTTTTAACAGGTGGCTAAACCCCTTGTTTAAAATTGGTTATGAACGGAAATTGAAACAAGATGACTTGTACTCAGTGCTTCCAGAAGACCGCTCCCAGAACCTTGGAGAAGAGCTGCAAGGGTGAGCACAGACATCAGGGAAAAGGGGAGGAAAAGTGAGAATTTCCACGTGGGGCTAAAGGTTTGTGGGGGCTTTGCTTCTTCTGGGTTCTCCTAAGTCTCCTCCCCTGACACTGCACACTCACCCCCTCAGCCTGACCCTGGGTTTAGCCCACTTTGGACGCTGGGGGAGCCCGTGTTCCCTGTGCATCTGGGCAATTGGAGGGAGCCCACAGCCACGGCCCTGGAGGCCGAGCTCTGTCCCTGGAGGTGGGGCCCCTGGATGAGGGAGTCTGCCCCCGTGAGCTGCTCATGATCTGTGAGTCCAGCAAAGCTTGGCAGGAACTTGTTTCCTGAGACTGGAACTTTTACCTCAAGGCCTGTTTTCAGGTGCTTTGGTCTACACTGTTCATCCTTCAGGCGGCCCATGACCCATTAGCCAGCATCTATGGGGCAGTCGTGGAGCGCCCTGCAGTGCAGGCCCGTCTTCCGCTCCGCCCGCCCCCGTTTCACCTGAGCAGGGCTCTTCTTCACTGTGCTTTGTTTCTCATCACAGGTACTGGGATCGAGAAGTTTTGAGAGCCAAGAAAGATGCACGGGAGCCTTCTTTAATGAAAGCAATTGTCAAGTGTTACTGGAAATTCTATTTTGTTTTGGGACTACTTACGTTTCTGGAGGTAAAAGCTTTTCCATACTGTGTGTTGCTTCTCAGTGTGTGCAGATCAGTACTGAGATGGATGAGATGAGAAGGTGGGGAGAGAGGACAGTGGTTTAAGGTCAGAAAATAAAACTTGTTTGTGAATCACGATGTAGTTTAGCAGTTGTATTCACTTTCAAAATGGACAGATGCTTAAAAGACAAATGCTCCAGGGGATTACAGTTGGGTTCACTAAAAAATTCTTTCAGGTTTCCCATAACAGCTTATGGAAAAACTTAAATGAACTTTTTGCCAAGCTAATGTTTTTCTTTCAACCAGTTAAAACATAGTATTGTGGAAGGATGACACTGAAGATAAAACACCTTTTATACCATATTAGGACATTGTTCAGTTCAGTTCAGTCGCTCAGTCGTGTCCGACTCTTCGTGACCCCATCAATTACAGCACGCCAGGCCGCCCTGTCCATCACCATCTCCCGGAGTTCACCCAGACCCACGTCCATCGAGTCTGTGATGCCATCCAGCCATCTCATCCTCTGTCGTCCCCTTCTCCTCATGACCCCAATCCCTCCAGCATCAGAGTCTTTTCCAATGAGTCAACTCTTCACATGAGGTGGCCAAAGTACTGGAGTTTCAGCTTTAGCATCATTCCTTCCAAGGAAATCCCGGGGCTGATCTCCTTTAGAATGGACTGGTTGGATCTCCTTGCAGTCCAAGGGACTCTCAAGAGTCTTTTCCAACACCACAGTTCAAAAGCATCAATTCTTTGGCACTCAGCCTTCTTCACAGTCCAACTCTCACATCCATACATGACCACAGGAAAAACCATAACCTTGACTAGATGGACCTTAGTCGGCAAAGTAATGTCTCTGCTTTTGAATATGCTATCTAGGTTAGTCATAACTTTTATTCCAAAGACTAAGCATCTTTTAATTTCATGGCTGCAGATATAAATGCTAAAAGTGATCCTTGAGAAAGAGAAGATCCTACAACCTCAAGGAATATGTGCCTCCTGGTTTGGGTGAGGTAAACTTGGACCTGAGCCCAAAACATAAGATATTTTATAGTCACTCAGCAAGTAATTTTTGCCCAGAAAGTAACTTGCCCAGGACACATTGACAAATGCTTTCCTAAAAAGGGATTGTCGCCTTTCCCATTCCTGTGTAACAGAACCTGGGGCCCTGAGTCTGGGCAGGAGCTGCCAGAGCTCTAAGAGCACACCCTTCCCTGGGCTGCACCGTCCTCGTGGGCCAGGTTGTCCAGGCCAGAGCCCCTGTGGGGAGGAGCTCCAGCTTCACCGTAAATTGTGGAGAATCCGTGCACCATCTGTGCTGGTTCCTGTCCTGGCTGTGAGGCTGGTTTGCTGGTTGAAGGGGGAGTCCTGATAGCCTAGTACTGGCAGAGGGTGTAGGAGGAAATGTGCATAGCAAACCAGAGGCAGAAATCTGTGAGGTCAGTGACCTCCATGACCCTGAAGATCCTGGGTCAAGATCCCCCAGAGGACAGTCCACCTGGGAACACAGTGCTGGCAGCCCCCTGTTCTGGCTGAGCCTGCTTGAGGTCTGCTGCAGAACCCCCAGGGGGGCTCGTGCTCTCCGTGGTCCCTTAGCGCTGCCTTAGGGACACGGGTGGCCTGTGAGTGTGTGAGGGCAGGAGGGATAGAAGATGCAGTTGCTGTGAAAGGGTGTTTTAGGTGGAGAAGATGTGAGCCGTCCTCAGTCCATTGTGTTGGGGGTGAGGTGGGTGGGCCAGGTGGTTTACAGGTGGGTGGCGTGGCTCTTGCTTAAAGGCTGTGCTGTACTGAAGGGCACTGCAGGCAGTGAGCAGCTGGGCAGGTGAAGTTCACCCACACAACTGCAGAGACAGAGAATCTGTCAGCTCCCAGGTGACTGGGTGGTCCTGGGAGATGGAGTTCTCGTTGATGACAAAGGTGTGTTGACCATTGTGCTGGAGGGTGGGAACAGGCGTGTGGGGTAGAGTGCCACCTTAGACAGGGCGCTGACCCCCGAGATGCTGCGGTGCCTTGTGAAGGGCGGGATGGAGTGTTGATTTCACAGTTGTCCAGCCCCAGGAACACTTCCTGCTGGGGATCCAGGAAGGCCAGGCCTAGGGCTGTGGAAGGTGTCAGTTGGTAGAGCCTAGCCCCTCCTTCAGGAAGCTGGTTGTAGGGCAGTCGTGGCAGAGAAGTGGGGAGTCGAGGACCTTGAAAACAAGGGGGCTGATTCTCTGCAGTACTGGAAGTTCCAGCAGCAGTAACAGAGGCTCCTACTCAGTAGTCCTGGTGGGGGCAGCAGCAGTACTGTTAGTAGTGCAGTAGGAGCGATGGTAAGTACTCAAAATGTGTTATGTATCAGGAACTGCCAAGAGCACATTATGTATACTGCTGCTGCTAAGTCACTTCAGTCGTGTCTGACTCTGTGCAACCCCATAGACGGCAGCCCACCAGGCTCCCCCGTCCCTGGGATTCTCCAGGCAAGAACGCTGGAGTGGGCTGCCATTTCCTTCTCCAATGTATGAAAGTGAAAAGTGAAAGTGAAGTCACTCAGTAGTGTCGAACTCTTGGCGACCCCATGGACTGCAGCCTACCAGGCTCCTCCGTCCATGAGATTTTCCAGGCAAGAGTACTGGAGTGGGGTGCCATTGCCTTCTCCAACTGTATGTGTAATATCACTCTTATTCTTTGGGCTAACTCAATGAAGCTGTAGGTTTCATATTACACCCATTTTAGAAGAGAGGTCTCTAAGTCCAAGTAGTTCTAGAGGATATCCGTGGTCACACAGAGCATAAAGGACAACTTGAGGTTCCACTTCAGGCACTCTGACTTATGAGCCTGTTCATCGCAATGACTGAGAGCTCGTCCAGGGTCAGAAAGGCTTGTCTTTAGAGCTTTGTATTCATGGTGTCAGACACATACATCCTGAACTTTGTCTAAAGATAATAGAATGCTAAGAACTTCCGGGAGGAGGAAGTCAGATTTGGGATCCTAAATGAGGGTAGGGTTCAGGTGACCATGTCCCACCAGTCCCAGATTTGACTAGGATGTTGATGCCAGCAGCAACATCATGCTGTATTCAGATGGACCAGGAGCCCTTTAACCTTCCCCTCATTACCATCCCTAAGTGGTGCTGGTTTTAGATAGTGGGAGATCTCAACTCAGCTCAGGATTCTCTAAAACATGAACACATTTAATTTGTGACCTTCTGCCCTCTTTTAATTCCTCTGGTGCACAGGACGACTCATGGGTTACCCATGGTTTCCAGACAGTGCTGTGACCAACCACAGCACAGGCACTCCTGGCAGCACCAGTGGGAAGAGGCAGGGCAATGCCAGTCCAGGGTGAGGCTTCTGGGGTTAGGATTTCAAAGTGTGAAACCTCTGTCCTGTGAGAATTGAGGAGTGATCATAATGTTTGGGGGGCAAACACCAGGATAGTGTTCAACCTGGAGCACTTTCAGGTCACCCGTAATTGGAGCAGAACAGGCAGCGAGTTCCCAGAACTCTGGCCCCTGTATGCACTCCAATGGAGACCTTGGGTAAGGAGAGCAGGTCTTCGCCTGCCTGGGGCCCTCAGGGTGGAGAGGAGGGGCCTGAAGACTCTTCCTGGACCAGAGACAGAGACAAACCACCTCCCCAGGTCATCAGGGCTTCTCTATGAGAGATGAGGTCTCCACAAGCTAGTGTGTAAGTGGGATGACCTTGAAGAGCCTCAGTGGGTTCGCTCACTCCCTTCCCATGAGTGGAGAGGAGTGGACAGGGTTTATGTCCTCTTCCTGGGATACTTAGAAATGACTGGCTTATCTAATCACTGACCTTTGTCCAAGGCCACTTTTTCTGATTGTCTCTGTTTTAGGTGCAGGCTATCAGCTCAGTTCAGTTCAGTCACCCAGTTGTGTCTGGCGATCCCATGAATCACAGCACGCCAGTCCTCCCTGTCCATCATCAACTACCAGAGTTCACTCAAACTCATGTCCATCGAGTCAGTGATGCCACCCACCCATCTCATCCTTGGTCTTCCCCTTCTCCTCCTGTCCCCAACCCCTCCCAGCATCAGAGTTTTTTCCAGTGAGTCAACTCTTCACATGAGGTGGCCACAGTACTGGAGTTTCAGCTTCCGCACCAGTCCTTCCAATGAATCCCCAGGACTGATCTCCTTTAGGATGGACTGGTTGGATCTCCTTGCAGTCCAAGGGACTCTCAAGAGTCTTCTCCAACACAACAGTTCAAAAGCATCAATTCTTTGGCACTCACTTTCTTCACAGTCCAACTCTCATATTCATACATGGCCACTGGAAAAACCATAGCCTTGACTAGATGGATCTTTGTTGGCAAAGCAATGTCTCTGCTTTTGAATATGCTATATGGGTTGGTCATAACTTTCCTTCCAAGGAGTAAATGTCTTTTAATTTCATGGCTGCACTCACCATCTGCAGTGATTTTGGAGCCCAAAAAATTAAGTCTGACACTTTTTCCACTGTTTCCCCATCTATTTCCCATGAAGTAATGGGACCAGATGCCATGATTTTAGTTTTTTGAATGTTGAGCTTTAAGCCAACTTTTCACTCTCCTCCTTCACTTTAATCAAGCGGCTTTTTAGTTCCTCTTCATTTTCTGCCATAAGGGTGGTGTCATCTGCATATCTGAGGTTATTGATATTTCTCCCAGCACTCTTGTTTCCAGCTTGTGTTTCTACCTGCCCAGCATTTCTCCCTGCCTAGCGTTTCTCATGATGTACTCTACATATAAGTTAAATAAGCAGGGTGACAATATACAGCCTTGATGTACTCCTTTTCCTCTTTGGAACCAGTCAGTTGTTCCATGTTCAGTTCTAACTGTTGCTTCCTGACCTGCATATAGGTTTTCTCAAGAGGCAGATCAGGTGGTCTGGTATTCCGATCTCTTGAAGAATTCTCCACAGTTGATTGTGATCCACCCATTCAAAGGTGTTGGCATAGTCAATAAAGCAGAAATAGATGTTTTTCTGGAACTCTCTTGCTTTTTCAATGATCCAGCAGATGTTGGCAATTTGATCTCTTGTTCCTCTGCCTTTTCTAAAACCAGCTTATATATCTGGAAGTTCACGGGTCATGTATTGCTGAAGCCTGGCTTGAAGAATTTTGAGCATTTACTAGCATGTGAAATGAGTGCAATTGTGCGGATTCTTTAGGATTGCCTTTCTTAGGGACTGGAATGAAAACTGAACTTTTCCAGTCCTGTGGTCACTGCTGAGTTTTCCAAATTTGCTGGCATATTGAGTGCAAGACTTTCACAGCATCATCTTTTAGGCTTTGAAATAGCTCAACTGGAATTCCATCACCTCCACTAGCTTTGTTGATAGTGATCCTTTCTAAGGCCCATTTGACTTCACATTCCAGGATGTCTGGCTCTAGATGAGTGATCACACCATGGCGATTATCTGGTTTGGTAGAGGCTATAGGAAGAAACATATTTGTGTAAATCTTCACTTTGGAGCTCAGCTGAAGGGCAGGAAGTAAACAGAATCCTCTGCATCCCAAAGTGGGCTTTGTGCCTGGACTCAGGGCTGGTTCCCCAAGAGCTGAGTGGTCTTTGCATTTATTTTCTATCCCTTTCTTCCATGTGTCCCTCACTTCTGCTCAACCTGCCAGGCTAAGGAGTGGCTGCTGGTGGCAGAGATACTGTAGGCTGAGAGCAAACACTGAGGACCACACAGCAAGGGAGAGGAGGAGGGTGCACTGGGCCAAGTGGATGGGGACCTGCAGAGCAGTCCTGCCATGTGTGCCCTCTTGGTTCCTGAGAGCATTGGATTAGGCATCAGATGTTAGCAGTATCCTCAGTGATCACCTTGAGACATATATGAGGGTGATGCTTTTCAATTCATTTTTTAAAGAAAAACTGTATTTTTACTGTCTGATCAAAAAATTATTTTTAAAAAATTGAAATACAATTGACTTATTGTATTAGTTACAAGTGTATAGCATAGTGATTCAGTATTTTCATACATTATAAATGATCACCCAAATCAGTCTAGTTATCCTCTGTCACTATACAAAGTTTTCCAATGTTATTGACTATATTTTCTATGTTGTACATTACACTCTCCTGATTTATTTATTTTATAACTGGAAGTTTGTGCCTCTTAATCTCCCTCACCTATTTCACTCATCCTCCAATCCTCCTCAGTCCATTTTCTTAATCCCCCTCAGTCCATTTTCTTAATAAGTCAAGGAAATAGGTGACTACTTTTTAAAAAAAGATTGCTTTCATAATGGTGAAAAATTCAAAATTCTGCTTAGAAGTGAAACTTTTAATTACTGTCCAGAAAACTTGGCTTCTAGAAGTCACTTTTCTCAAGATTTCTTGTTCTGCCATAATGGCCTGTAAACAGCAGTGAGTTTTCTAAGCCCTTTGTGAAACTGGCCTCTACCATTAAGGATAGAATAGATCTCTTCCCAGGACTCCTGTATTTTGTGCAAACTATAGACATCTTTGCTAATTTTTTGTTTTCTGGCGTGACAAGAAGTTTCTGGTTTATCTTTGCACACAAAAAAGCTGTGCATCCTTAAGTAAAAATTTGCCCCAGTGCTGGAATCTCCATTTCTCCAAGCAGCCATGGCTCCTTCTAGTGGGAAATGGTATTTAGAGTCTATGGCCTGGGCACTAGGGGTGCTCATTGCTGTTGGGTTGGCTGTTGTTTCTCAGCTTTTTCACTGGACAAAGCTAGAATACATTGTTTATAGTAAACAGACCTTGAGTTTATATGGGTATTTCCAATCTAAATCAGATTCAGGACAGTAGTGCTTTTACTTTATCTTTTTACTCTTAGATTGGTATCTCTCTTCCTGTCATCATCTTTTCTCTTTTCTGCCATGCCTAATGGTGGCTCAGATGGTAAAGAGTCTGCCTGCAGTGTGAGAGACCCAGGTCTTTGGGTTGCGAAGGTCCCCTGGAGGAGGACATGGCAACCCACTCCAGTATTCTTGCCTGGAAAATTCCATGGACAGAAGAGCCTGGCAGGCTACAATCCATGGGGTCGAAAAAGTGTCAGACATGACTGAGTGGCTTCATTTAATCCCAGTTCTCAATGATGCCAACATAATTAGTCATTTAAAAATCTTATAGTATCAACACTATTAACCATAATGTGTCTTTTGGAAGCTTTTGTTGTTGGGGTTGCTGTTCGTATTGTTCTTAGATAGGCATATCACACAGGGAATGTGTTTTCAAATAATTTCTTTAAAAACCACTTTTAATAATTCTTTTTTGTATAACTTTGCCAATATACTGGATGGATATAGCTTTTGTTTCATTTTACTCTGAAATTTAAGAAAAATTGATTTTGAAAACTTGATCATTTTATAATTATAATTCTGTATAATGTTTTCNTAAAAACCACTTTTAATAATTCTTTTTTGTATAACTTTGCCAATATACTGGATGGATATAGCTTTTGTTTCATTTTACTCTGAAATTTAAGAAAAATTGATTTTGAAAACTTGATCATTTTATAATTATAATTCTGTATAATGTTTTCACAATTCCAAAGTCAAATCAATAAAAGAGGCTATTTTAAAGAAGATTGGTATCCTTGTTCCATTCTAATTCTTCCACCACTTTAGATGTAACATTTCAAATTTTGATTCATATTTTTATTTTGTANATCCCACCATGGGAGAGGGAGTTCCATGCAGGGAGTTAGTTACGCAGGTGATGAAAGAGGGAGGAAAAGTTAGAAGGGGCAAAACAGTGGTGCATGAGACAACCAGAGCTTAGCAAAGGCAGGAAGATGCCCTCACATCCAGAGCTGGAGGGACTCAGGGAGACAGTGCCTCCACCAGAGGGTCCACCCTCCAGAGCAGAGCCCAGCAGCCGGGCTGTCAGAGTGGGGACCAGAGAGCACGCGTCCTGACTAGACTCACCCTGTCTTCCGTGCCTGTGACTCTGTGGTGCCCCCTGCATCCTGTTCACCTGCCTCTGACTCAGCAGCTGCCTTCCCCACTGTCAACACAGTGGTTTATTCCCAGATACATGAAACCACGTCCCTGCACCTNTCCTGACTAGACTCACCCTGTCTTCCGTGCCTGTGACTCTGTGGTGCCCCCTGCATCCTGTTCACCTGCCTCTGACTCAGCAGCTGCCTTCCCCACTGTCAACACAGTGGTTTATTCCCAGATACATGAAACCACGTCCCTGCACCTTCTGTCCATGGAAACTCACACACAGTGCCTGACCTTCTGTGATGGTTTCGCCTACCTTAATATAGTAGATTTATCTCCTGCTCAGTATAATGCTCTTGAAGCATTTATAAAAAGCACCATTAAAATTCCATTTTAAAGGCCAGTCTATGTGAATGCTAACACATACTTTGTATGACTCATTAGCAGATTTCTTTTTTTCCAGTAAACACATAAATTTATTTTATCTACTTATTTTTTGTAGATTAATTTTAAATCAGTTTGATATATGATGCAGATTGGTTCTGCAGTTTTTAATGAACTGAAATAAAATATCTATATACAACAGTATCTGCCTGTGCAACAAATATCTGTAAGGTAAAATAAGGGACTTCAGTTGTACTACAGTCTATGTGAAAAAAATCAGGTGAAAAATCTGAAAAGGTTTCTATATACCTTCTAGAGTAAAAAAAATCAAATTATTAATAACTGAAGGTACTAAACTGCTAAAGGAAGAAGAACAAGGCTGTGAGGCTTTCCTTGTAAACTCTAACTCCATATTATGGTTTTGTTAGAGCAGCATTCAAAATTACAGGAGAGGCTTCATCAGCTACATTTTCACAGAAATAGCTACAGTGTTAACATTACTGTGTGGCAAGGTGTTTCTGTCTACCTAAATGACAATGATGCCTTTGCAGCTATGGGCAAGAGGAGACAGTAGGTGGGCATAGTGAGCACCAGTGATTCCCAGTGAAAGGACAGCACTGATGACAGGGTGACAGAGTTGTTGACAAGTTGGTGGTTTCCAGCACTTGGTTTATTTGTTAGTTGCAGGCAAAGAGAAAAAACGACCGGGTCTGGTCTCAAGAAGCCGTCCGTATCGCACACCCAACATTACCACTTGGGGAGAATGGAAATTCTATGTATTCTCAACTGAATCTTGTATCTTCTAGCACTCACTAAAAACTAACAGTCATGGCACTATTGTGAAGTATTTAGGTTGTTACTACTGAGGGAAACACAAAAATGTAAGCCTCCTTTTCCCCAGAAACCTCTGAAGCCAGAGATTTTAAACAATTAAGGCCATTGAAAACACTAGAGATATGTACAGATTTGCAAGGGAAAGAAACTCTAGCTGTACCAGCAAGTCATGAAACAGTAAATCTTCATTTTATGAACCTTTAATTATCTAAATGTAAGGAAACTCTCGGCTTAAGAAATGGACAAAAGCAATTTGGCATTTCTTACCACAAAATATTGAAAACCAAGTGCTAAATTCAACCACTATAGATTAAAGAAACCAAAACAAAAAAGCCTTAGTAATTGGAGCCTTAATGAGCAAAAGCTCATTTTAAATTGATTTGAGCCCCTGAACTAATTCTGTGTGTCAAAGGCAGGGAAGAGGGATCCCTCTAAACTGGAATAAACTAGTGCTTCATAAGGAAACTAAAGAAATGAAAGTATGCATGTTATCACACCACAGGAATTGAAACTAATAAAGGATGGGAAAGAAGAAAGAAAAAATATGATCTGTTTACCCAGGGCAGTCATCATTAAAAATCCACAGTAATCTGACCAACTAAATTTTTTTTCTGAAATTACACTGCTCACACTTACTGTGTTAAAATGATTGTCTCATTAAAGAGTAATGATTCTAAAACAACTTCTTTCTTGCCTCATAGAAGTTACTTTTCAAGAAAGCTTGGTGGAAATCTTTGAGGCACAACAGTGTTAGGATAATTTTTAAAGTACAGAGGAAAATAAAATGAAATCAACTTTATACTTTTTATTAGCCATAAGAAAACTTTTGGGTGGTTCAATAGACGAAGGCTTTTGAGTTTGTATAACATCATTTAAGTCACTTGGGTTTTGAATAAAATAGGGATGTTTTCAATTAAATGCTAACACTTAAGTATCTTAAAGGGCTTCCCTGGTGGCTCAGAGGTTAAAGCATCTGCCTCTAATGTGGGAGACCCGGGTTTGATCCCTGGGTTGGAAAGATCCTCTGGAGAAGGAAATGGCAATCCACTCCAGTATTCTTGCCTGGAGAATCCCATGGGCGGAGAAGTCTAGTAGGTTACAGTCCATGGGGTCGCAAAGAGTCGGACATGACTGAGCAACTTCACCTCACCTCACCTCAAGTATCTTAAAGCAGGTTTTTTACTGCCCAAATCGACAGTTACATCCTCAGAGCAACTTTTCCCTTCTTTAATGTGAAATATTGAATCACCAAAATTTTAGGCTAAGTTTACCTTTCAGGCTGTCTTTTAGGCACTGTTTTTTAATTTCTCAAAGATATAAGGTGCTTTACAAGTATGAACAATATGCTGCTATACTTTACTATTTTTCTTGTTTCTATGTAGAAAGAATAACTATTATTAAGGACAGAATTTTGCTCTAAGGCTACTAAATTTATAAATCTATTCCACTTTGGAAATGATAGCCAAAAATCCACCTGATTGATGCTGCTTCAGCACATTGTTCTCAATTCTGTCACTAAACTACATCCTGAGTTCGCATAAAAATAACACAGCTTTCAGACTTTAAAATGACAGCATTTAAACTGCCAAGAGAGTCATGGGGTTGTCTGTACAGGACAGTGTTTTCCATCACTTACAGAGTCACAGCTGACATGTCAAGAAGAGAGAACCAGTACCACAGCAACAGTCATTTAAGGTAAAAGAAGACACAACGTTTTATGCAGAATGTTTTAAATATTCCCTTGAGCAAAGTGATTTAACTGATTCTTCTTCAAGGGCTGTGCTTATAGGGGAACAGTTAAATGCCCTAGAATAACATCTTCCACATGGGACATATTGAAAGAAGATATTGTGGTTTCAGTTAGTTACACTCCAGTCCTTGTTAATTTAGCAGGTCTGTTTTCACAGTGCAGTAGTTTTGTTTTTTAGATCTGCAGAATTTATAGAGAAAGAAAATGACACCCTGCACACCCAAGACAAAGACATTTCCTCCAAAGAAACTGGATGCGTCAGAGGCAGACTTTGGCACAGGTTGGGAGGTGGGAGTTAGAGTGTTACTTGTACCTGACGTGGTCGCTGTGGTGGGAGCTGAGGAGGGGAGGCAGAGTTGTGGTTTTAGAATTGGCTGGCGATGCTTGGCAGTGGGCACAGAACAGAACTCAGCACCTGGCAGTCACTAATGTTGAGTTATCTGAACAGTAGCTTTTACCTTTCATTTTTTCCCAATGAAGTTAATATTAGCAACCTTAGCATCAAAACAGGAAACCCAGCTGTTGTGGTTTCCCAGATTTCTGGGGCTGGAGAGGTGCCCCTGAGGAGTGGTGGCACTGGGGCTCTCGTGGTGCTCAGTAAAGCCAGGCTGTAGTCACGTCAGGGCCAGAGTGGTGCCCTGAGCTGGTCATCACACAGAGCGCGGCCAGGCAGCCCGCAGCCCAGAGCAGCAGGTGGGAGAGCCCGACGTCGCGTCCTCCATGCAGGTGTTCGAGTGGACCTGGGGTGCCCAGCGCTGTCTGTCCTTCTGTCCCTTGCATCCTCCCCCTGAGTGTGTGCAGGTGTCCATTGAATTGCTTTTGTGTGAAACTATGCAGCTTTTTAAAGTGAACTATATTGTTCTTTCAAGAGCTTAATAACATGGTCACAGACTTCTGCATAATTGCACTGTCTTCTAGAACACCCTGTCCAGTTGCCCTGGCCTTGCCTATGGAAAGACTGTGCCCCCTGCTGGGGTCATTAGTAATTAGGGCTGTCAGGTTAGGTCATGGGTGAGAGAGCCCTCAGAGGGGAAGGGGAAGACATTGGGGTTTTGGAGAGAAGCTGAGTCTGAATGAAGTCCCTGCTGGGCTGGGAGGCAGGAGGCAGACGTGAGCTCTGTAACCTGCTCCCCTAGACAGCCAGGTGGGCAGGTGGGGAAGGTCTCAGGGACCCAGGTCTCATTCATGGAATGATGGGACTTGGTCTCAATCTTCATGCTTTAAAACAAATGGTCCCAAGACTTCTCTGGTGGTCCAATGGTTGAGAATCCACCTTCCAGTGCAGGGGACATGGGTTCCACCTCTGGTGAAGAATTAAGATCTCACATGCTCTGGAGCAATTAAGCCCACACACTACAACAAAGACCCAGAGCAGCCAAAATAAGAAAAATAGTCCTGTGGGAGCCTGAAGACCTCACGGGACTGGGGTTTCGAACTGTGTGTGCACAGAGTCTGGGCTCAGATGATAATTCTTGAGTCAGTGTCCCCCAGCCTGGATAACCAGTGGGGAGGGGACCCAGCAGCCATGGACTGTTGAGTGCTACCCACTTCTGTTCACCTCAGAGCAGTGCTGGATCCTGAAGCCTGAACAGGGAGGGAACACTGGCCCTGACAGACAGTTCATTTCAGTTCAGTTGCTCAGTTGTGTTCATCTCTTTGCGACCCCATGGACTGAAGCACACCAGGCTTCCCTGTCATCACTAACTTCCAGAGCTTACTCAAACTCATGTCCATCGAGTCAGTAATGCCATCCAACCATCTCATCCTCTGTCATCCCCCTTCTCCTCCTGCCTTCAATCTTTCCCAGCATCATCTTCATTTCTTTGCATCAGGTGGCCAAACTATTGGAGTTTCAGCTTTAGCATCAGTCCTTCCAGTGAATATTCAGTGCTGATTTCCTTTAGGATGGACTGGTTGGATCTCTGTGCTGTCCAAGGAACTCTCAAGAGTCTTCTCCAACACCATAGTTCAAAAGCATCAATTCTTTGGTGCTCAGCTTTCTTTATAGTCCAAATCTCACATCCATACATGACTCCTGGAAAAATCATAGCTTTGACTAGATGGACCTTTGTTGGTAAAGTAATGTCTCTGCTTTTTAATATGCTGTGTAGGTTGGTCATAGCTTTTCTTTGAAGGAGCAGGCATCTTTTAATTTCATGGCTGCAGTCACCATCTGCAGTGATTTTGGAGCTCAAAAAAATAAAGTCTGTCACTGTTTCCATTATTTCCCCATCTATTTGCCATGAAGTGATGGGACTGGATGCCATGATCTTAGTTTTCTGAATGTTGAGTTTCAAGCCAGCTTTTTCACTCTCCTCTTACACTTTCATCAAGAGGCTCTTTAGTTCTTCTTCACTTTCTGCCAAAAGGGTGGTGTCATCTGCATATCTGAGGTTATTGATATTTCTCCTGGCAGTCTTGATTCCAGCTTGTGCTTCATCCAGCCTGGCATTTCACTTGAAATGACAGACTGAGGGGCTGCAATAGGAAGCTGATGTTTGTAGGTGGTTCACTATTTTATAGTCATAACTGAGTGAAAAGTAGTAAAGTGTAGGAATCCCAAGTGTCAGGCAGGAAGAAAGGAGTGGAGAAGCTTAAAAAGCTTAAAAAATATTTCTTGTCTATTAAAATCTAGCTTCTTGTTAATAAATTGTCATTCCCCAAATCTGAAACTAGTTTTTGTTGGTGATGGAAAATCATTGTAATTATTTTAGTATGTGAATGTTGTATAATCAGTTCAGTGCTTTCCAGAAAATATTTTCAGTTTGAAGATTATCCAGACTTTTAATCCAGACTCTGTGATTTTAGTCTTTAGGGCATTTTACTGAATCACGTGTAACCACTATTTTTTTTTTCTTGACACAGAAGTTACTGGCAGTTTTATTAACACTTTGAATATGTAAGCACACACAGACACACACCCTTAAGTCTACCAGGAGTGCAACCTGTGATTGGCTTGATGAGTACTTTGTTTTTCTCCCTCACATTGCTGTTGTGTGTACCTTCATGTTTTATGTTTTTCTTACAGTACAAATACTTTATTGATCCTATTTAGCTGGGACAGGTAATGCATGTAAGACATAGGAATTTGAGGCTTTATCACTTTATCCCACAATATCATTAATTTCTTTATTCCCCAATTGTTGTTGTGTTTGTGCTACAGTAGAGCTCTCATTAAATGAGAGCTTTGACTGTTACTTATAAGAATTTGTAAAGCAAAATAAAGTAAAAATTAAAAAAAAAGAATTTACCAAGAGTGACTTCTTCATATAAAGCGCCCCTTTGCTTGCTGAGCATTACTGAGGTTCTTTCTATATGGAATGAAAATGGAGACATTTGTGGAGATTTCAAATTACGTATTGAAGGGCCAGGCACACGAGGTACTTATGTTGCCACCTAGTGGATTAATGAGAAAGACAGTTAAAACCAAGGGTCATGATGAAAACTTGAAAAGGAAGTCAAAGCGTTAGCCCCTCAGTCATGTCCAACTGTTTGCGACCCCACCGACTGTAGCCCGCCAGGCTCCTCTGTCCCTGATATTCTCCAGGCAACAATACTGGTGTAGGTTTCCATTCTCTTCTCCAGGGGATCTTCCTGACCCAGGGATCGAAACCCAGATCTCCTACACTGCAGGCAGATTCTTTACCATCTGAGCCACATGATTAAAAACCTCCCACTCTGAATATTGTATTAAGTACATTGTTTTAATAAACTAGTGTGCATCCTTCAGTTTGCACTTCAGGCAGGTGCCTTGTCACCTCTGCTATTTAAAATCTATGGATGTCTAGAGCTGTGTCCAGAAATCTGGTAAAAGAAGGAGCCTTCCTAAAGGCAGCTAAAACTTCTTCAACACCCCAAAGAGAGGATTGGATGAAAAGGCTTCTTGGGCACAGTGTATTGAAATAAGAAGAAGAAAAACATTGGTTAATGTTAGCATATTTAATAACTATTACATTATTTTCTCTATTTTCTAAAGTAAGGTATGTGTTACTTTATTGAAATGGGTACATTTTTATAAACTTTAATTTGCAGGAATCAGAAACCCCAGCTCTACGAGGCCTTTCCTTTACTGTCAGACCTGGTGAACTGTTAGCTGTGGTTGGACCTGTGGGAGCAGGAAAGGTAAGTTGTGATGCCCTTGATGCAACACCACAGCCCCTGTTAAATTCTCAAGAGAGGAGCCCAGAGCTGAGTGTGACACAGTTTGAATTGGCTGTATCTAGAACGGTGTTTCTCTAGGTGTGTTCCTTGCAATATTAGTTTGTGAGAGGGTTTCATGGCCACATAAACCTGGATAAATACACACTGTGTTTTCCTTCTTGGTGCTCTACGTTGCACAGTTGGGAGCTGGTGCCAGGAATTTGGACGTCTCAGTGAGGGAGATTATTTATGTGGCAGCTGTTCAGGTTGGATGGAGACAATAGGGGCTTCTTCTTTTTGTCACGGTGGCCCCTCCAGGAAGCCTGGAGGTGGTGAAGGCTCCTCTGGGAAGCTCTGAGCGTTTCCTCACGTGACTTGACTTGGTCCCATCAGTGGGTGTGCAGTGAAGGTGCAACCACGTGCTGGAGATAAAGGCACAGACTTGAGCAAGACCCCGACTCTGCCTTTCAGAGGCAACCAGATTCTAGGGCAAGACAGATATGCAGGCAGGTTGTTTCAGCCCAGTGTGGTGAGCACCCTGAAGGTGTGGACACGGATACGTCATTTCTGTGTGTTACAGGAGATGTGAAGGACGTGCGTAGGTACACTTAGTGACCTGTGTTTTGTATGACAAAATCCAGAAACCTAAATGTGGGATGTGCACACGAGAGGGTGAGGATTTCCTCCATTAAGGGCTTTTAAAATTTTTATTTTTTTAAATAGGAGAATAATCACTTTATGATATTGTGTTGGCTTTTGCCATACATCAACATGAATAAACAGCCATAGGTATACAGATGTTTCCTCTCTCCTGAATCTCTTTCCCACCTCTCACCCTGTCCTACTACCCTAGGTTGTCGCAGAGCCCAGGATTTGAGCTTCCTGGGCACGATAGACTTCTATTCTGCAAGTACAACTAGCTCAGAGTTCTTTTAAATAATAATCTTTAGATATATTCTTACACATATCTTAAAAATATTTTTAATATATTTTAAAATTTATTTAGTTGCATTGGGTCTTGGTTGCAGGGCATGGGGTCTCTAATTGTGGCATGTGGGCTGAGTTGCCCTGGGACATGTGGGATCTTCGTTCCCTGACCAGGGGACCAGGGATTTAACCAGAGCCTCTGTTATTGGAAGGGGGATTCTTTTTTTTTTTTTTTTCAGTGTTTATATTCTGAATGTAGTTTTTTTTTTTTTAACTTTTTATTTTGTATTGGGTGGTAGCCAATTAACAGTGTTCTGATAGTTTAAGGTGAACAGTGAAGTGTATGTCAGGCATACGTACACATGCATCCATTTTTCCCCAAATTCCCCTCACATCCAGGCTGTGACATAACACTGAATAGAGTTCCATGACCGATAGAGTAGGTCCCTGTTGGTTATCCATTACAAATATAGCAGTGTGTATCTGTCCATCCTGAACATCCAAACTGTCCCTACCGCCCATCCTGGAAGGTGGATTCTTAACCACTGGACCACCAGGGAAATCCCCACATAGCCTTTTTTCTTGTTGGTACAAAATACGTTTATTGATGATCAGTTCAGTTCAGTTCAGTGGCTCAGGCGTGTCTGACTCTTTGTGACCCCATGAATCACAGCACACCAGGCCTCCCTGTCTATCACCAACTCCTGGAGTTCACTCAGACTTGTGTATATCGAGTCAGTGATGCCATCCAGCCATCTCATCCTCGGTCGTCCCCTTCTCCTCCTGCCCACAATCCTTCCCAGCATCA
>SJYW01054126.1:65876-104406 GCA_006410735.1 Raphicerus campestris | reverse complement strand
AGGTTTTTGTGTGGACATAACTTTTCAACTCATTTGGGTAAAGACCTAATAGTGTGACTGCTAAATTGTATGTGACTGTTTTTAACTTGTAAGAAGCTATCAAACTGTCTTCCAAAATGGCTGTACTATTTTTCTTTCCTATGAACAATGAATATGACTTTTCTGTTACTCCAGTTAGAATGGGTTTTGGCCATTCAAATAAATGTATAGTGGTGTTTCATTCACTTTAATTTTTCATTCACTACTGACATATGATATAGAGCATCTTTTCATATGCTTATTTGCCATCTGTGTTATCTTTTCTGGTGAAATATCTATTCAGATCTTTTGTTCCTTTTTAATTTAGGTGCATGCATGCTAAATTGCTTCAGTCATGTCCAGCTCTTTGTGAACCTATGGACTATAGGCTGCCAGGCTCCTTTGTCTAGGGGATTTTCCAGGCAAGAATACTGAAGTGGGCTGCCATGCCCTCCTCCAGTGAATTTTCTCAACATAGGGATAGAACCCGTGTCTCTTATGTCTTCATGTCTCCTGCATTGGCAGGTGGGTTCTTTGCCACTAGTGCCACCTGGGAAGCCCTTTTTAATTTAGGCTATTGTTTTCTTTATATATGCTTTGTATACCAGTGTTTTATCAGATGTTTTGCAAAGGTTTTTCTCCAGGTCTCTGACTTGTTTTCTCATTCTTAACAGTATCTTTTACAGAGCAGAAGTTTTTCATTTTAATGAAGTCTAATCAATGTTTTTCTTTCATGGATCATAGAGAGTTATATATTTTTATCTTCTGAAATGATTCTTTATATCTCTACTTACTTACTTCATACTCTCCTATTCAACTGTGTATCCACTTAACTAGCCTAGAATCTGGAATTTAGTCAGGAGCTTCTCAAGTAGTTTTTGATAAAATATGTAGGTTAGTATCTCTGAAAAATATAATCATACAGAGTCCTAGCAAGCAAAGACTAGCACACCAAGCTGGGAGTTATCTGTTAGTGTTAAATAAGGGACTATTTAGAGAAGTGAGAGCAGGTTAAAGGAAACAACATTGAATGTTGCAACACCCAAGGACCAGTATCAGCATTAATTCCAGGATCCAGGTAACAAGAAAGGGAAGTTCGAAAAAGAAAAGTGTTGAGAGCTTGGGCCATCCACAAGATGTTATACTTGTAGAACACACATGTTAACAAATCTGTATAGAATCAGATGTATACATCTGTATAAAATCTCTATAGAATCCTGATCTCCCTTTTTCTCCCAAGGGCTGAATTCACCCAAAAGTCAGAAGATAAGTGAGACTGTAGGGTGAATCCTCAGAAGTCAATTTCCAGAGGGGAGCAAAAAAGAGTAGAAAATAGATGGGGATGGTAAGACAGGCAAAGAAGAATAACAAGGTTAGGCAGTTTCTTTAAAAATAATTTAGAAGAGGAGAAAGTGCGGACTCAATCTTTTTCTTTTTTTGACTGCCCAGCAGGGAACTTGTAAAATCTTATTTACTCAAAGAGGGATTGAACCCATGCCTCCTACAGTTCTGAGTGGAAATACAAAGTCCTAACCACTGGACTACCAGAGAATTCTCCAGGAGAAATTTTTTTGGCCATGTCAAGTGGCATGTCAGATCTTAGTTTCCCCATGCCCCTGCAATAGAAGACCAGATTCTTAACCACTGGATGCCAGGGAAGCCCCACAGTTTCAACTGGCAGAACCATTATTTGATCCACCTTGACCTTATGTTTAGAACAGTGATAACAAAAACACCTGGATAAATCCACCCTGTCTCAATGAACCAGCCCCAGGTTCCTTCTAATTTCCCACTCAGTTACTTCTCAATCCATCACACAAGGGAGGTATCACATATAGTAACAAAAGAACTAAAAAAGTCAGTGACGTAATAAGCAGCATGCCTAAATGGCAATCCACTCCAGTACTCTTACCTAGAAAATCCTGTGGACGGAGGAGCTGGTAGGCTACAGTCCATGGGGTTGCAAAGAGTTGGACACGACTGAGCAACTTCACTTTCACTTTTCACTACTAGCCTCAGTTTGGCTAATATGTTATGGGCCAAGTCGTCATGGTTGTTCCATAAGATGTACGTGGAGGAAAGTGAAGGAATAGTGATTAAGGCAAATAAAGCTACAATCAAGTGAATAAAGCTAAGAGATAGTCAGAAATTTAAATACCCAGCTGAATTATTTTGGGAATGAATAAATTATCACCTCTGTGTTAAAAATACTCTCATAGGAAAATTTTGATTCTTTTTTCACAAAAGTGCAAAATCAATTCAATAAAAGAAAAATAGCCTTTTATACAGCTGGTGTGAGAGCAATTGGATATTCATACACAAACAAAATAATTTTGACCAAGTCTCATCTCACGTTATACAAAAATTAGTTCAAAATGAATCATAAACTGAAATACACAATGAAAAACTATAAAACTCAGAGAAAAAAATTTCCAGGACCTAAGGTTAGGTTAAGAGTCTGTAGATGTGACACCAAAAGCAAATCATTAAAAGGAAACACAACCTCATTAAAATTTGAAATGTTCCCTCTGAGAAAGCCTCTATCTATTAAAATGATAAAAAGCTACAGACTGAAAGGAAATATTTGCAAACCACATATTTGACAAAGGACTAATATCTAGAATATATAAAAAGTTCTCAAAATTTAACAATAAAAAAAAAGACAATGTCAAAATACAAAATAGTGACGACAAGTGCTGATGAGGTTGTGGAAAACTAGATTACTTATACATTTATTGTGGGAAAGTAAAATGGTTCACCATCCTGGAAAACCGTTTGATAGTTTCTTAGAAATCTATACATGGAACTACCTTTTTTTTTTTAAGTGAGGAATTTTTATTGCTGATGCCATTTCATGTTTATACTGGTTCATGAAACATAGCAGAATGTTCGATTGTTACAATGCTGATGCAATAAATCCCACTATTATACAGAAATACCATCTCAATAATCTGTAACCAGATGGTAAAAGGGTTAGTTGTTTAGTTGTGTTCCACTGCCAGTCCCCTTGATCCATGGAATTCTCCAGGCAAGACTAGAGTGGGTAGCCATTCCCTTCTCCAGGGGAACTTTCCAACCCAGGGANCAAAAACACCTGGATAAATCCACCCTGTCTCAATGAACCAGCCCCAGGTTCCTTCTAATTTCCCACTCAGTTACTTCTCAATCCATCACACAAGGGAGGTATCACATATAGTAACAAAAGAACTAAAAAAGTCAGTGACGTAATAAGCAGCATGCCTAAATGGCAATCCACTCCAGTACTCTTACCTAGAAAATCCTGTGGACGGAGGAGCTGGTAGGCTACAGTCCATGGGGTTGCAAAGAGTTGGACACGACTGAGCGACTTCACTTTCACTTTTCACTACTAGCCTCAGTTTGGCTAATATGTTATGGGCCAAGTCGTCATGGTTGTTCCATAAGATGTACGTGGAGGAAAGTGAAGGAATAGTGATTAAGGCAAATAAAGCTACAATCAAGTGAATAAAGCTAAGAGATAGTCAGAAATTTAAATACCCAGCTGAATTATTTTGGGAATGAATAAATTATCACCTCTGTGTTAAAAATACTCTCATAGGAAAATTTTGATTCTTTTTTCACAAAAGTGCAAAATCAATTCAATAAAAGAAAAATAGCCTTTTATACAGCTGGTGTGAGAGCAATTGGATATTCATACACAAACAAAATAATTTTGACCAAGTCTCATCTCACGTTATACAAAAATTAGTTCAAAATGAATCATAAACTGAAATACACAATGAAAAACTATAAAACTCAGAGAAAAAAATTTCCAGGACCTAAGGTTAGGTTAAGAGTCTGTAGATGTGACACCAAAAGCAAATCATTAAAAGGAAACACAACCTCATTAAAATTTGAAATGTTCCCTCTGAGAAAGCCTCTATCTATTAAAATGATAAAAAGCTACAGACTGAAAGGAAATATTTGCAAACCACATATTTGACAAAGGACTAATATCTAGAATATATAAAAAGTTCTCAAAATTTAACAATAAAAAAATAGACAATGTCAAAATACAAAATAGTGACGACAAGTGCTGATGAGGTTGTGGAAAACTAGATTACTTATACATTTATTGTGGGAAAGTAAAATGGTACACCATCCTGGAAAACCGTTTGATAGTTTCTAAGAAATCTATACATGGAACTACCTTTTTTTTTTTAAGTGAGGAATTTTTATTGCTGATGCCATTTCATGTTTATACTGGTTCATGAAACATAGCAGAATGTTCGATTGTTACAATGCTGATGCAATAAATCCCACTATTATACAGAAATACCATCTCAATAATCTGTAACCAGATGGTAAAAGGGTTAGTTGTTTAGTTGTGTTCCACTGCCAGTCCCCTTGATCCATGGAATTCTCCAGGCAAGACTAGAGTGGGTAGCCATTCCCTTCTCCAGGGGAACTTTCCAACCCAGGGATTGAGCCCAGGTCTCCTGCACTGCAGACAGTCTTTACCATCTGATCTACAATACATACAAGACAAAGTAAAAGTGTTAGTTGCTCGGAATTTCATGGACAGAGGAGCGTGGGAGGCTACAGTCCATGGGGTCACTAAGAGTCAGACACAACTGAGCACACACACAAAGATGGTAAAATGCAAAAAGTTCATTTTCTAACTCTGTGAACATTTTATTTAATATGCAAAATCTATTTCAATAAGTAATCATAATATAAAATTCAGATTCTTATCCCTTGATATCCGATTAAGCAACTGCACTACACACAAAAGAAAATTAGAATAGAAAAATCAATGACACATCAACTGTCCTGTAAAATCATTTTATTTTCTGCAAGGTAAACATTTTTCTTAGGCATTGTTACTAGAACAACCTCTTTGTAGGGTTTTATAGTTTGGAATAATGATATTTTTAAAAAAAGTTTGTATTTATTTTATAGAGTTGTAATACAAAAAATGATTTATAGGCTATATTTTTCAGAAAGAAGTTACTAGACTATATTCCTATTGAAGAAACTTTCCTATTTAAATCTATGATATGGAATGAAAAGATGATTAAAAAGTCTTCTGATCAAAAAGCTTGAGATCATCAAAGGAATGTTTAGTTTCCTCCACAGAGAGCCACCAGGATTTTTTCATAATCTCCTTTGGTTTCATCCTGTTGATAAAAATAAAGTATACTTAATGCTACCTGAGACCACAATCAATAGAAAGTATTTTTTAACTGTAGAATAATTATTGTATTGGGCTTAACATACATCAGAGTATATCAATTTTTTTGGATCTTGGATAAGAATATCACTTATTTAATTAATAAAATTTATATAGCAGATAACTGTCATTTTTAATTGCTTATATGAAAAGCAATAGCTTTCAAAATTCAGATGCAAACTCCTCTTGATTATTCTATATTAAAACCATTATTTTTCAAGAATGAAATATAACACAGAATAAATATAGCAAAATATAATTTCATATCACCTCTGACTTGCTCAACCAGAGTGAAGGTTATAAGTCCATGATAAGTCTCATTTTTCGTGTTAGAGTTTTGTTATATAATATAAACATCAAATTGAATTTGAATAGTCATCTACCTTCAAATTCAAAACTCCTTGACTTGTCTTTCTTTTTTACTATCTAACTTGAATATGCATTCTATATTTTTTACATATGACAAAGTTAAGGAAAAATTTAGAATAAAAAGTTTCTAATCCTCTGATCAATATTCATTGCAACATAAATCATTATATATCTCTACCAAAGTATTTTGATTGCTAAATTTATGTATGGTAAACTGCTTCCATGACCATTGAAAAATCTGTAGTCTTTCTGTATAGTATCACTAGTATATTTTACCAGTCCAAGTTCAATTTACTTTAAATTATGTATCTTTTTAAATATTTTTATTTTTTGGTCATACTGTGCAGCAAGTTCAGCAACCAAGGATCAAACTCATGTCCCTTGCAGTTAAAGTACAGAGTCTTAACCACTAGACCACAAGAAAAGTCTCTGTATCTTAATATAACAAATTTATCTTATATATGTAATTTATGGATATAGTAAATCAGCCCTTCTTTTTGAAGAAGTTGCAAAAAAATTATCATTTGTGGGGGTAACATTATGAGAATTACAACATACCAGGATGGCCTGACAGAGAGAGATGCCATACAACTTCTGATAGCATGCTTTGATGTCATTCATGTCGATTTCAGAGCGGGAAACCATAATCCTGATCAGTGTCTTATGACGAGTTCCAACACCCTGTTGAAAACAAATGATGATAAATGTCCCTTATATATTCCAAGCCTACTCTTAAGGTAGCATGTGGGTTTGAATGTGAAGCTCTTTTGCTAACCTATACAGTTTTTATGGAGAAACTATTTCCACATTAAAATATACACAAACACAAACACAAGTGGTAATAAAATGACACGAACTCAACTGTGACAAGAGAATTATATATAGAACTTTTAAAACTTCCTAACTGATCTTCCACTATCCAGTCTTTCCTCTGTCTAAGCTATTCAAGAAATGCAAAGTAAACTTTCTAAGTTGTAAATCTGATCATCTGATTCATCTAGTTAAAACCCTTTAGTGGCCTTCTGTTGATTTTAGGATGAAAATCAATCATTTTACCTGGGCTTACAATGCTCTGCTTAATTCTACAACTTCTTCCACCATGAACCATCACTCTAATTATATTTATTATCCCGAAAGGGACATGCTGTGTTCTCCTCCAGGACCAGACTTGCTTTATCTCTTCATTCCTTACACTCTTGCTCTCATCTGGCTATTTCCTGTTCAAATAGCATGTTGTAATTTAGCTAACATCTACACTGCTTTCCAAAGTCTGGGACACAGGTCCCTCTTCTCATTTACAATACTAGGTGTTCTCATTACCCATCTATTAACCTCACTCGCTAACAGCAGGCATGGGGTCAAAACTGTACTGCCAACTACCTAGTGGAACAATGCCTATCACATCACAGGAACTCTTTTCTATTAATTGAATGGTTAGATCACTCTCTCTTAAGACTTCCTTATTTTGGAGTTGCAAAGGAAAAAAATAGACAACTTCATAACTTTTCACAAGTATATAGGTACCATCCTATATAATAAAATATAAGCTAGACAATAAAGTGAAGTACTTAGAGTGATATCTCAAAAACATCTTAATAACACCTTACACTTTGTGAGCTTAGAATGCTATTTTAAAATCTTAGAATGACATATTAAGCAATGACATGGAAGGCAAGATAATAAAAAAGATAAATGAAAATTAGAAGAGGTTATAAAATTTACAACCTTAGCAGAAGCAGGTTGCTAAAATCATACATTAAAAGAGGAAGTATATCACCCTTCCTTTGCTGACTCAGATTTTATGCAAATCATGAGTAATCTACAAATTGCTTTCAAGCTCACCTTACTATCTTACCTATAAAAGAATATAACAAGCCAAACAGAATTTTATTCTAAGAAGTAAGTGTATTACCTCTTGCATTGGATAGAAAAATAATTCTTTTTAATGAAAAGATATCAAAAAAAAAAATGTAACTTTTAAACAATATGGGATTTTCTGTTCTCTCCATACACAGTAATTTTTTCCCCAAAGCAAACCATGTTACCTTCATGGCCTCATGGAGCTTCTCAGCAAAGAACATTGGCTTGTTTGTAGCACACTTCACTGTAAGAGAGGCACGTTTTAGTTGACATCTTTACCACAAAGGAAAGGTACATATGAAAGAAACAGGAAATACAGAGGTTTTCAAGTAAGATTCTGTTCTCCATCCCTGTTCCTCACTATCCACCCCCAAGTAAGGGATATTTGGCTTAAAAGAAGGTATTTTCTAGATGGTGATTTTGAATTTTCTGTCCTCTGACAATATCATTTATCTCCTATTATCCTAAGTCCACCAATAGCAACTTCAATAGTTCCTGCTATCCTGAGTATACTCTTCATGAAAACAAGGAAACCATTAGATATGTTAAAGGCCGTGTTGGGAGGCAAGAAATACTTTTTTTCCTGTTGTAATTAAAAAAAATCCAAGTGGGACAGGACAGTCATAACACATAAGGCAACTGCCAAATAAAATAACAGATGTGTCATCAGTATTAAGAAGATTCTCTACCTTCTTACTCCAAGTGTGATCTATGGACCAAAAGAACTGGAGTCAACTGAGAATTTGTTAAGAATGTAGACTTCCAGTCTCCACCTAGACCTACTGAATTAGAATCTGCATTTTAGCAAGTTTCCCAAAGGTTTCATGGGCACATTAATGTTTGAGAAGCACTGCTTTATAATGTAGGTTTCCAAACCTCGACTGGTCATCTGAATAAAATGGGAAAACTTTAAAATTCTTTTCTTCTGCAGGTCTAAATCCTTTAAGCTTGCCCAAGATTACTCAGCAAGTGACAGACCAGGATGTGGACCTTCATTTATCTTATTCCAAATCCCATGCTCTTAATAACCATTTTGACTTTCCTTTGTGCCATGCCCAGCCTGGTATATTGCATGGTACAAGTAGATGCTCAGTATTATCCACCTGCTCATGTTTTTAATCAAGGAAATAATACCAGTAATTACTAACAAGACTATTGCATCACTTCAGCTAAATATTTATGGCCATTATCTTACATGCTACCTCTATTTGCAACATAAATTATATCTTAGTTTTTGTCTTGTTATTATATTTTGTAAATTATTGGACAACATTGACAATACAATTTCAAGTTAGAAAACTCTTCCCCCTCCAGGACTACATACCAATAACTGTGAGGCATTTCTCGATGTCACCTTTCAACTCCAGGTCCAGAACTTTGTTCATGTCATGCTTACTATACTTGGAGTATTTCTGAAACACTGAATATTAAATTTAAATTAGAGATGTACAAAACATCCTGGGTTTTTTTTAGCAACTAGCAAAATCAGGCATGGCCAAGAAGTCAAAGCATTTCTTATGCGTATACTCAGTCACTTCAGTCATGTCTGACTTTTTGTGACCCCATGGACTGTCACCTGCCAGGCTCCTTTGGCCATGGGATTCTCCAGGCAAATACTGGAATAGGTTGCCATGCCCTCCTCTAGGGGATCTTCCCAACCCAGGAACTGAACCCACGTTTCTTACTTATCCTGCATCGGCAGGCAGGTTCTTTACCACTAGCGCCACCTGGGAAGCCCACAGCATTCCTTAGGAGGACTGAACTTCAGATAACACAATGTAAATCTAACTATTCATCTGAGCATATTTTGGATACATCATCTTCTCTGAGGGATGTAATTCACATGGCTATTTTTGGGCTTCTGTGTATTTTGGAAAATTTTTTGCAAATGTTGACATTTATTAGAAGTGACATTTGATTGACAGCCGTAACTCTACATCAGAGCCAAGTGCCACAGCAAATGGATCTTTCCTCATATAAAGATCTGTATTGTAGATTCCTCTTATTCTAATCTCAGAGTGCTAACAGAATGCTGTTGTTAAATAATAAACTTGAAGTAATCATCACAATCTGCCCTTTGTCTTGACTTCCAAAACACTCAGGGCTAAATCTTGTGGCAAGAACTCTCTTTTAGCTTTTGTTTTCTGGAGTATCTAGATACTCTTTTCTTCACTTAGCCTCAGCTGTTTTCTCTTCATTGTAATGTCATGTGTTCTGTTTTACGTGTATATATTGTCAGACCTATTCCAAATATTTTTGAGGGAAAAAATAAAAATAACAAACTAATGCTCTACATGCCAAAGTCATAAAATGTGTTTCAAATACTACCAAGTGGTGTCTGTACAAAGCTGGGCAAATGCACAAGTAGCAATAAGAGATCAGGAGTACTGCATCCATTTGGTTTTGGAGTGTCACTGATTAAGATTTCTTTCTTGCTTTCTCTTGAAAGTGTTAGTCACTCAGTCGTGTCCAGCTCTTTGTGACCCCATAGACTATAGCCTGCCAGGCTCCTCTGACCACGAGACTCTTCAGGCAAGAATACTGGAGTGTATCTGCCATTCATCCCCTTCTCTAGGGGATCTTCCTGACCCAGGGATTGAACCTAGGTCTCCTGTAGTTCAGGCAGATTCTTCACCATCTGAGCAGCCAGGGAAGCCCCTTCCTTTCTCTTGCTTGTCCTCATTAAAAAAAAAAAAAAAAGTGACTTCTGCAAACAGTCCCAGGGAACATTTGCTTTCTTCTTACCTCTGCGAAGATGGGGATAGCTCCTGGTGGTAAGAATGGTAGTGAACACATTCACATCTGTCCCTTTTCTTCTTTCTCCTGCTTCATATAAGGCCTGTTAAGAAACATAAAAATAAACACTTGACCACCTGAGGACTTGATATCTGCATAAGAATGTCAGATCTCTTCAGATTTTGGAGGCAGCTGCTTTGTGTCCAATACAATCAGAGCAGGTGGCAATGCTAAGATTACAAGTTCCTTAGAGATGGAAACTTTTGTCAAGTATCTTCCATAATATCTCTCAAGTTGCCCTGCAAGCACTAGAGACTGAATCTATGCATGCAAAATAAATGTTTATTGAGTTAACTCACTTTAAGATTATGTTCTGTATCAAGAAAACTTCANTGGAGGCAGCTGCTTTGTGTCCAATACAATCAGAGCAGGTGGCAATGCTAAGATTACAAGTTCCTTAGAGATGGAAACTTTGTTTTGTCAAGTATCTTCCATAATATCTCTCAAGTTGCCTTGCAAACACTAGAGACTGAATCTATGCATGCAAAATAAATGTTTATTGAGTTAACTCACTTTAAGATTACGTTCTGTATCAAGAAAACTTCAAGGGACAATCTCTAAATTTTTAATNTGGAAACTTTTGTCAAGTATCTTCCATAATATCTCTCAAGTTGCCCTGCAAGCACTAGAGACTGAATCTATGCATGCAAAATAAATGTTTATTGAGTTAACTCACTTTAAGATTACGTTCTGTATCAAGAAAACTTCAAGGGACAATCTCTAAATTTTTAATTTTACTTTTAATTGTTTAAAGTAATTTTTAGCAAATGGTACTAATAAATCAATAATTCAACCATTACCTAGATGTTGAATTTCGATGTAAGAGTTTCTGGATTCAAATTCTGACTCTGCAGCTTAATCCATCTTAGATATTACTACTGAGATATCTTAGTAATCTTATGTAGTTTCACATTATTAAAGACTTTCCTCTTTTGTAAATGGAAAAGATAACCTGTGCCTTATTGTCACCAACCTGCTCTGTTACCTTTGAAATGTTAATTACCACCCTCCTCCTGGGTCACATTAATCCGTGTAATGGCCAAAATATACATCTAAGAGCCCTGAATTGTGTTTTTTAATTGTGTTTTTTTAATTGTGTTTTTTTAAATTGTGTTTTTTAATTTTTGCCTGCACTGGGTCTTTGCAGCTGCATGTGGGTTTTCTCTAGTTGTAGAGAGCAGGGGCTACTCTCTAGTTGTATTGTGCAGTGGTTTCTCTTGTTGCAGAGCACCGGCTCCAGGCACATGGGCTTAGTTGCCCCAAGGCATGTGGGATCTTCCTGGACAATGGATTGAATTGGTGTCCTCTGCATTGCAGGGCGGATTCCTAACCACTGGACTACCAGGGAAGCTCCCCGATAGTCTTAAAATGGAAAGCAAATTCAGAAGTATCACAAGCAAATAAGAGTAATTTCTTTCTATGGGCAGTTACTCAAATACTTACTTTTGTTTTTGATATGATTGAACAATTTCTATTAAAATGATAAAACTTCCAATGGGCATAAAAAGTTATTCGGGACTTTCTGAGCAAACAACTGATATAGATGTATTTATTCAACAGAAGTCAATAAATGCAGGATAATGCATTGATATAGTGAAGAGAGTGGAGCAGTCAAATAAGTTTCTATTTTTACTAACTCACTGTAATGAATTTGTGGAGAATACTAACTGTACCGTGAGTAAAGCATATGTAAATACTAGATGCCATTTTTTTAACAAAAATTCCTAGTCCCAAAATGACAGTTTTTCTAATGTTGCCAATGGACTAATGTATTAAAAAAACAAGCAATCTCACTGAAACAATATATAATAATATACTTGAAAGTATATAAATGCTGTAACTTTTATAATTTTAATATCATTACCATAATATTTTTACAATATAAACTTACACCTCTAAACTAATGCTCACTGTTTAAAGAATTGTTAGATGTGTTTATTCTTCTCACTTTTACTTTCTTATACCTGGTAAAATAAAAATTCAGTTTTTTCAATAACAGATCAAATTTTTACTGTTCTTTCTGAATCCTCTCCAGCTTCATGAACAGTGCAACCTGTTGAAAATATAAAGACCACATTTCCTCTTTTGGATTGCTTGAATCCTGGCTGGTGGGCATCCTTCAGGGAATGGACATTAGGTGCCAATATCCTTTTGGAGAATCTCATATCTGCTTTCACATGGAGGCCTTCAAGTGGTACCTCACCTCAGGTCGGACCTAATTGAAGTAGCAAAGTGGATTCTAAGAGTATTTATAAGCACTTGCTTACCCTGGCATCTGAATCAGCCAAGTCGTCATTTACAGCAAGCTCCTCAGATCGGTCACCCTGGAAAATATCCCATTCTCGTGTAAGTAGTTTTCTAGCATATAATCACATGGCTTATTTATTCTCTTAAAATCAACTGAGTAATATTCTTTGCAGACAAAGAAGTGAATTGCTCATTTCTAGAGAGAGATGAAATTTAAGATTTTACTTTTCACCAAAAAGAGATATTTCCAGATATATTTTAGTTATACCTTAGCAAGAGAAAGCAAAGCCTTCTCATAATCTCCAGATGTGTCTGAGGCAATGTCTTTAGCCAGATCTCTCTTCAGTTCTGAGAAATAGGAAAAATATATTTTGTAGTAAACTAGTGATAACAGTGATGATAATAATATCTAACATCTATATATTGGTTCACAACTTGCAATGCCAAATGTTCAATGACTTATGGAACACATTTCAAATAGTTTTATTTTTTAATAAAGTGAAATCAGAGCAAGTAAAATTTTTGATCATCAAATTTATTTCCTATAAGGCAATTAAAACAATTTAGATAATACTGTGAATGAAACTCTACAGCCCTAAAGCTTTTGCTAACAAGAATAAATTGCACAGGTATACATTATTAGAGAACTATTTCTGAAATAAATCATACCAGAATTTAAGCAATGGGGTGAATAGAACAGCTATTTAAAAGTGCTTGCATGAACACAGAGTATTTATTTACTTTGAAATGATAAATATCTTATATGGAATACAATTTATTTATGTATTCATATGTGTATGTATACACATCTACAGTAGATATAGATTTAAAATGTTTCTTTCTTAAACACCCTTTTTTTTTTTCTTTCTTAAACACCCTTTTTTTTTTCTTTCTTAAACACCCTTACTTAACATTAAAAAATTATGCTCTTATTATTTTTCAGCAAAAATTTAACTGAATTTATAGTTGACTGAAAGGCAGAACATTTTAATAAACAGTCATTGAACTGTACCTTGGGAATAATTTATGGCTATTTCCCTTTGTAAACTATGTTTTATAAAATTTTAAAAAATAGTCATAATGCCCCTCTTGATGTCTGTCACTGATAAACGGACCTAAGATAAATATTGATAATGAGATAAGAATTGCAGGTTAAAACTTCCTTATTCTGATTCCTTTACTAGATTGCTGTGAAAATAATACACGAGGACTATTGCATTCTCTGTGTGGTTTTAAAATCACGCAGAACGATCCTCTATGGTGCTACAAATTGGGTTGAGAAAATCAAACAAAAAAAAACAGGGCTTGGGAAACTAGAAAAAGAAAATAGTGATGACTCAGCACTGCCCAGGACCCAATTGCAGATACTCTCTTTACAGTGTTAAGCATACCACTGAAATGAGATGTTTCACTGAATAGATAAAATGAGCCATGGCTAGTCTTTCATCCCCATGAATCTAACTGGATGTTAACAGTGAGTAAGTCATTTATGTTCATAATGGTAAAGTTAGCTTCCATCAGAGAATTATAAGCTCCAAGCTGTTTATCTTTTCAAGGACAAATGTTTGGAGGGTTTTTGTTTGTTTGTTTTTGTTGTTGTTATCTTTTCAAAATGAAAGACAACAGGACATTTTTATGAAATAGATCTCAGAAAAATAGGAAACGTTTTTAGAAAATTCTTTAAATTCAGAGCTTTGAATTGAGGGTTTCATTGCAATACTATGTGGCCATTTGTCCCAGACATACAATTTTTTTAAAGTGCAAAGTTGATGAGGACCGAAACAATCGTGTCCCTTATTTGTACCCCACTAACTTTAATGTGTCTGGTAACCATATGTGCTTGTGACAGACCTGTGACAATGAAAGAAATATTTTATTATGTACTTTTCCCATAATTAACATCCATACTCAATTTTTCAAAAAGTATATCAGAATTCCTTTACAACTAAGACATTTGGGCTGTTAGGCATTAAAACTTACCTTCTCTATAGACTCTGTTAATTTCTCTGATTTCTCTGTTAGTTCTTGATGCCAGAATTTCATTCAGAGTGTCTTCATCAGTCCCAAGGCCCTGAATTAAAAGATGAAAAAGAAATGTATAAAAATCTTCATTCAAAAGTATCAGCTAGTTATTATATTCCAAAATTTGTCTGAATCTGACATTTATTAAATTTCTCACAGCATTTAATAATTATTCACAATATTTATTAATTGCAATAAAGTATATATTATATTGCTTAAAAAACAAAATGGGTTTAATGCCAATATTTTGGGCAAATAAATACAGAGCGAGATCTATTAAATATGGTAACGTCATGAAGATAGTGGAAATAACATAGTTGTTAACATCAGCATCTATTTTTTCATTTACTTATTCATGCACTTATTCATTCTATTACCACTGATTGGTGGCCCTGTGCTGGTCATTGAGAATACGCTAGGGGGCATGAGTGGTTTGCATGCTCTGAGGAAAGGAGCTTTGCTTAAATCAGGTGGTTTACCTTCATGGCAGCACGGAGCTCTTCAGCATCAAACTGGGCTGGAGTTTTTAACAGAGCCAAAACAACTTCCTCAAGGTGACCGACGAGGGCTTTCTTCAGAATTTCATCCAGGGGCTATAACAAGAAGATAAATAACCTTTTAGTAAGTAACACATTAGATAATAGAGTAAAGCAGTGTTACCTGATGTTTAGCTAATCTTACTGAGTCCTAAACCCAACCATTTTTCATAGCTCCTTCCCTTTACATAGAAAAGGGTACCCAATATTTAATATCTTAATCTTTTTGCTTCTAGAGTGATTAGAATGAAATTTACTAAATTCATTGATAACTCCTTAAAGGATAGCATGAATCTTTTATAGAGGGAATAAATGACAAAGTTCAAAAGATAGGGGTTGTGTTTTAACAGAAATAGTAATAAGAATACNTAATATCTTAATCTTTTTGCTTCTAGAGTGATTAGAATGAAATTTACTAAATTCATTGATAACTCCTTAAAGGATAGCATGAATCTTTTATAGAGGGAATAAATGACAAAGCTCAAAAGATAGGGGTTGTGTTTTAACAGAAATAGTAATAAGAATACTTTAAAAATAATGTATTAATAACTTTTCCAACCATTCAGATTTGCACTTTTCAAATAAGCACTGTAATCACATATTATGTGGTTTTCTAACTACACTCTTTAAAAAAATTACCCATATTTTGTATAAAATAGAAACCTTACTTTTAAAGTAGAATTATACATATAAACTTTACATTCAGACACTAAACAGTTCAGTTTAAAATTTAACAGAAGTCGTATTTCAATCAGAACATATTTCTTACTGCCAACAGAAATCTTGATGTCTGTTATGTTCAAGTTAAAGGCTTATCTCCAATATAGAACACCACATGTGCAAAGAATCAAAACAATGCATAAAACCAGCAAATGCGATAGAACTGATTACATTGCATCCAAGAAAACAAATGCAGTAATCCCAGACTTAGTTGTAATGGAAAACAGTGGCTAGAGGCTGGAAGAACTAGGCAACTGTATTTCAAAATGTATGCGCGCATGCTCAGTTGTATTCGACTCTGCAGTTCACCAGGCTGCTCTGTCCATGCAGTTTTCCAGGCAACAATACTGGAGTGGCTTACCATTTCCTACTCCAGGGCATCTTCCTCACCCAGGGATCAAACCTGTGTCTCTCGTGTCTCCTGCATTAGTAGGCAAAGATTCTTTACCACCACTACCTGAGAAGCCCATCACACGCTATATTTAAACATAAATATGACTGAAATTAATTATCTAAATTAACCACTGCAACCAACCTTTCCTTTCTCCTGCAGATAGGCTGCTTTGATCTGCTGACGCTGTGCATTGTTTCTCTTAGTCAGAATTTCAATGATGGTTGCTTCATCCACACCTGGAAATGAAGGGCATCTAGACTTTAAAAATCAATTTCCCTTAACAGACAAAATGATGCACTATCAAGATGCTTCAAATGAAGTTCTTAACAAAACAAAGAAGTATAAACTATAACAGGCTGGGACATGGATGTGACTCTGTATATCATACGGAAGCCCTTGCGATGACATTCCCTTCACTTGAATGAGAAAGTGAAAATGGCTCATTTGTGTCCTACTCTTTATGACCCCATGGACTGTAGCCTGCCAGGCTTCTCTGTCCATGGGATTCTCCAGGCAAGAATACTAGAGTGGGTTGCCATTCCCTTCTCCAGGAGATCTTCCCAACCTAGGGACTGAACCTGGATCTTCTGCACTACAGGCAGATTCTTTCCCGTCTGAAACACCAAAGGAAGAAAAAGTTCTCCCCAGCCCTCAGTGTTGCAGTGTTTGTTCCTAGTTCACACCTTAAGTGTGAGCAGAGGTGCTGACTTCAGTCTGTTAGAAATGAGCTTTGTAAGGGTAACTGTTGTAGCAGTAGTCTACTGATTTAATCAAAATCTCCTGTGTTGAAAAAGGAAGTGTATCTTCACTGATAAAGATCTCTTATCTTCAAAATGAAGCAGACTCTTTCCATTGCACATTTTGTTTTTTAGTAGCCATTCTGAAATGTCTAGGAGGGGACTGCTTGGGAAAGACAGAGTTACCTTTAACTGTGATTGCTCTGTGCAAGGCCTCAACATCCGAGGATGGATTGAAGGTAGGATAGGGGCTCACTGCTGACCCAGGACCACCTTTGGATCCTTTCACAGTTTTCTGTGAATGAGAAATAAATTATTGTCCATTCACTTACATTTTCTTCTATTTTAATACTACTATTTAAATGAGTTATTTTATTGTCATCTTGACTTACAATGTATTCCTGCTCTTCATTTTCAATAAACCAGGCCTGCTTGAGGAATTCAGATACCATTGCCATTTTTGAAGGATCTGAAAAGAAAACAGGTTGATGTTTTTACAAACCACAAACTCACCACATATACATACCACTCCACTCCCTTACATATGTAAGACATAGAGCAGCCTTGCTTTTACTTTCCAGGATTACTCTCAGGAGCATCATACAATGCTAGATGTAGTGTTTTTTGGTTTGTTTGTTTTTAAATGTAGGTGGTTTTTTTTTGTTTGTTTGTTTGTTTTGGCCATGCTGGATGCCAAAAGATGTGGGATATTAGCTCCCCAACCGGGGATCAAATCTGCACCCGCTGCAGTGAAAGCAGGAATCCTAACCACTAGATTGCCTGGCAAGTCCCTAGATTCGAATTTATTTCAAAGAGACTCTACTACCCTTGAATAGAAACCCAAAGCCTCAGAAATGTAGCTCTTTCTCAGTATATTCAGGCCTAACCTTAGGGCTCAGATGACGTCTATAAGTAAGTATATAGGCTGTAAAGAGCAAAGCTGATGTTTCATTTCACCACCCACTGTATACCAAGCCCTGAGGGCATAAAAACATTGAAACATCCTTTTGCCTCAATGACCTTAAAGCCAGCATGTGCTCTTCCTAAGAAAACTCAAAAGTTTAAGAATAATTCTTAGAGGAAGTTCTGGGTGATCTGAGATTCTTTTTGGGGAAGGTTTGAGATTAAATTGGCTAAAAAGTTAAAGAGAACAAAACAGAGAAGCTTGTCATATTTGGGAAGTTGATAAGAGTTTATTAGCTCAAGAAGCCCAAATTTAAAAGTTCAAATGTGTTTTCAAAGTTTTGGATAAACATTAATGGGTTTTTTTTTAAAAAAAAAAGTTATATTTCAGAAAGATGACTCATCCTGTGTCATAGAGAATGCCTAGGAGATGGGCAAGATGGAAGATTAGAGACCACTTAGTAAGCTGTGGGAGAATCCATGTAGGGTTAATGAGGACTTGAACAAAGCTGTTGGGTAGAGAAAGAGCATTATACTGGCATTTATAAGGTAAGATAATCTATGGTAATCTACAGGAGTGGATTCAGACTCAAAACTCTACCTAAAAAAAAAAGATATTCTCTTGAGATTTCTCCTTGAAATAATTCAGTTTTCTTTTCCATTCCTTGGTATAAAATTATTTCAGCACCTGGAATAATCACTACACTCACATTTCTTCTATTTGAGCTGTCTGAATTCTCATCCTACATGTGTTGTTTTCCTTTTTGTACCCAATACAAAATAATTCTGGAAAAGAATTATTTTATACCAGCTGCTTTGCTCTAAAAAGGATTCTTTGGAGTGAAACTGCACCATGCATGCCCTCCTTTGGAAAATTGTTTGTTACAGAAAATTGCTTGACTTACTATCATCGTTCAGCAATATTTTTATTTAATAATAAGCTATGTATATGTTTAAAATTTGAAGTACATTAAAAAAATTAATGCATTTACTGCATTATCTACAAGAAGCCCTCAAGGATCCTTTGTGTCTTAAATTTTTTTTTTTTTTTTTTAAGGAGCCTAAGCTCCAGGTCTATGCTGATCGATCTCTCCACACCCTTTTATTTCTCTGGAGACTGCTATTATGAGTACGTCTGAAAGAGATTGGAAGGATGATCTTAGCAGTTTTAAATTCTCCCTGTGAAGCTAAATGACTCATGAGGAGTAAAACCCGTAGCCTGATTCTTTACCGGTATGTTCAGACACAGTATTTCAATCCCCACCTGCTGAAAAGTGGCAGAAATTCTAAGTAATGAGATTAAATACATGAGGGAAATAATATCCAAAGCAGAAACTATCTCTACTTAATTATCATGGGAATTGTTCAAATTACTGTTCTGTCATCTGTGAGGAGAACCAATATATTGTGCACTTATTTAATCTCTTCCCCCCAGCAACTGATCAATTTAGTTATTTCCTGAGGTAAAGTCATGGTGTACAATTTTGCGCAAGGTTTTGGTTCCTATTACACCATAATCTGCTGCAACTCTTGTTGGCACATGGAGTTTCATTTTCCTCTTGCTTAATTGGCATATACAAAACTTCTTGCAATTTCTGGCAAGACTGCAGGTATTTAAAATATCCATTTTTTATCTCATCCATGCCCTTTAGAGAGTAGAATTCTCAGAATAAGTGATACAGTCGGTCACTTAGTGGAGTAATTTTCCCTCAGTAATAGAAACAGATGTTTCAATATTTCCACTTTTTTCAATTAGAAGCAAAAAACTTCAAAAGCGATCAAAGAGGAGATTAAGAATATTGTCAAATATAATTTTTAAAATGAGCCTCACAACCTCAAAATAAATTTTATGAAAACTTGACTGTACATCACAATTTTTTCACTTAAAAAAGCTTATATAATGCATTAATTCCTTAAAAGAATAAACGAGAAAGACTAGAAAATATGTCTCTATTATATTGTACAAAATAACAAAAATAAAAGGGTTAAATAATTTGTTTCACACATGTCCATAGAGAACACAGCTTTGTGACATATCTTCTGTGTTCCTAGATTTTGGTTGGAAGCTATTTAGGTGTCCTGAAAAAGTGATCTGGAATATGGTATAGAAAAGAAAAGTAGTCTGAATAGAACCTTCTTCAAGAAAACAATTAAAGGAAAATGGAATCTCAATTCAGCCAGATAAGATCCACTAGCTCTCAGCAAAGCTTAAAGATACAAAGATTGTGACAAGATGTTTAAAAAAAAAAAAAAAAAAAACCTCCCTACAGGAAATAGATTTGATCATATACTGACTGCTAGTTAAGTGCTCAAATGCAACTCTGTGTTTTAACAGAACCTTGACTATTTGCAACACACCTTACAAATACCACAAACAGCAAAAATACTTTGCTCAAATTGTATTGCTAAACCATTCTGTCTTTTCAATACCTAACCCCTGCATGAAAACCAATATGTTGTACTCGGTAAAACCCACTTAATAATTTAAAAGTAAGATTTCTTAACTATCAACAAATAATGCATGCAAACACATTTTATAAACTGCAACATGGTATATAAATGTTTGTCACATATTTTTACTGTTCAGAGAATGATCCAGTCTAGAAATTAGAATTTTTTTAAATAAAAAATTAATAATCACGAGTTCACAAGAGGTTTTTTTCCATCTTTCTTTTTAGTTGCAACATTTAGAATATGTACTAGGTATTTAAGAGCCTGTTTTCTTAATATTCCTTGGCTCAATATATATTTCATCTGGCTACCAATGAGCTTTGAAACCAAGTTCATCTCAGTCCTTAGCATCATCTAATTTGAAGATGAAACTGAACATCTATAAATAGACTGACTTACATGGAAATTAATAAAATTTCAGTGTTGTTCTAATAACCTGTGAAGATACACTGCATATCAACCTCATTTATCTATGAAAAGGTGTATAACTTTCTAGAAATTAACATTTTTATGTCATAAGAGAGCTCTCTTCCTCTCACTCAGCAAGAAATTAAAAGAAAGTAAATATGCATTAAATGATGCTTGCTAAATATAAGAAAAAGGTATTCTAGAAATGGTACATTAGCAATTATACCAACTGTACAGTTTGAGAAAACTAAGACATTGTATGAAAGTTAATTTCCTGATTTATTTTTTTTAAACTGCACTATGGTTGAAGTATTTTAGAGACAGAGGGACACCATATCTGCAGTGGTCTCTTAAATGATACAGTAAAAATAACTATATANCAATTATACCAACTGTACAGTTTGAGAAAACTAAGACATTGTATCAAAGTTAATTTCCTGATTAATTTTTTTTAAACTGCACTATGGTTGAAGTATTTAGAGACAGAGGGACACCATATCTGCAGTGGTCTCTTAAATGATACAGTAAAAATAACTATATAGAGACGGTAGAAGAAGAAAAAGGAAGATAATGATAAAGCAAAAGTGGTAAAATATTAACACGGCGAATTTGGGTAAAAAGTATATGTAATTTTGTGCAATATTCTTACAACTTTTCTGAAGGTTTGAAATTGTTACAAGACTGCTTTTAATAACTTTAAAAACCATACTTTCTATCTCTGTCAGCTTCATGAAACCCTACTTCCAGAATTTTTGACAAAGGAAACTGAGTTTTGTGGTCTATCATGACTTCCTGATGGTAAGTAAGAAAGATCAGAGTTCTGCAAAGACAGCAGCAGAAATTGATCTTTGCAGAGGACAACATCATTATCCCCATTTTCTACCTGGGGGAAAAAATGTAATTTTTTCTGTCAGTTTTCTAGATACTAGTGGCAAGCATCAAGGCATACATAAATCCATGCTTTCTAATTCCAAAAGAGTGTATATGCTTTTAATGATCAACGATATTTTTAATAGCGTATAGTTAAGAATCAAATTCATTCACAGTGAGCCCATGGAAACCGTGGCAGGTTTTACCCCAGCCTGAGGGAGTTTATTTTTCAGTGCTTTGGCTTATGTAGCTTTTTCCTCTATTAAACATTTCACAAGTCTTTCCCACACCTACTCATATGAGAAAAGGCAATTAGACTGTACAAAGGTATGACTTATGAAGAAACACTTTATGAAAGGTAGTTTCATGAATGTTTCGCTTCCAGGCCTTTGAGTAGGGTGTTCTGTTTGCCTGGCATTCTATTTCGTCCTCCATATCCAATTCTCTTTGCCTAAATGATGCTTCTTAGAGAGGAGTTAGCCTAGACCTCACCACATCCTCCAGACAGGCCTTCCTTAGTTCAACACTGGGGTAAGCGACCAACCATCTGTGCTCTCCCAAAGCTTCCTGCCTTTGCCCCTATACTTGCCCCTATTGTTCTGCATTATCACTTTTTATTTATTTACTCATCTATATTTTTAGTGGCATTCCATGGGGGAAATGATAATCTACCATGCCTGGCAGAATGCCTGGTACTTAGTATGCTGGAAAGCATTACTGAATGAACAAATAGTGTATCAGTGCTAATTATTTAGGAAAAATATCTATACCAACTTAACTAATGTTTTCTATCCACAACTATAGGATGTAAAAATAAGAACTGAGGAGTTTTGAGCTGTACCTTGACTCTCTTTAGCTGGCCATATGACCTGAAGAAAACATTTAACTTTTGGGGTGAGGAGGGCTCTCCAATTATAAAAATAAGAGTTGGAATGCACAGTAGCTGAGATTCATTACAACTCTGAAATGCTAGTTGTAAATTTCACCTCAAGTGCCAGGAGGTGGAAAAAATTAGCATAGTGAAAGAAAAGTGGAGTAATTTTAGTCGCTCAGTGGTGTCTGACTCTTTGCAACCCCACGGACTGTAGCCCATCAGGATGCTCCATCCAAGGAATTCTCCAGGCAAGAATGCTGTAGTGGATAGCCATTCCCTTTTCCACGGGATCTTTCTGATCCTGGGATTGAACCTGGATCTCCTGCATTGTAGGAGGACTCTTTAGGGTCTGAGCTGCCAGGGAAGCCCATAGTGAAGGAAGGCATTACATGTGTCTGTTCTTATCTTTCTTATAAGAATCTCTCCCATTTTAAAGAAAGAGGAAATCATTTACTCAAAAGACAGCTTTTGGTTAATCACTGAAAAATGATATGTCCGCTGGTTTCAAATACGTCATCACTTAATGGGTGTAGATAAGAATAAGCAGCAGCTGAGCAAGCTAACATCAACAGAAACCAATCTTTGCAGATCTTTTGATTGAAAAAGTATTTAATAACCACGAAACTCTAGCTGGTTTCTTAATAATATTATTAACTATTCTGTCAACAGCTGTCAAATGATGGCTGTCTGCCAGATGTGGTTGAGCCTGGGGCTAGGGTGGTAACCCAGCTTCTGGAGAAGGGGCTAGGAATTCTGGAATTATGAAACTGGCATTTTACCACATTTGAGGTGTTCTACAATGTGCCTACAAAAATACATTCCTGTGGGCAGAGGAGAATATTGCTTTTTCAAAGTCCAAACATAATTTTAGACATAAACTAGGCAAGAAAAGTACATAGCTTTTGATTAACTAGCACTAAAAATTAGATATCAGATCATTTAACCTAACACTGAGAATGAGCTAAGAAAAAATTTTGAAGGGACGTTTGTAATAAACAAGAGCCAGATACATGGTTAGGATTCAAAAATCCCTCACTTTTGCGCATATATCCAATCTCTACTTTAGATATACTTTTTGCTTTCCTAAGGAGTTTTATAGCCATTAGCTCATTCAACAATCAAGATGCTACTAAGTGGAATAATTTTTAGAGGGCCCTAATCACATTCCCAAGGGATAACTTATCTGACACCACCCAGGAAATGTTTCCTTTCCCCTTAGGTTTTCAAATCTGCACTTGAAAAGCCAGTCTATGACACAGAGGCTCCAGGGGAAAGAATGTGGCCACACCCTCTCTAAATGAAGTAAGTGGATCCTCTTATTTATTTATACTGCATGAGTGAACATAACATTATTTTAAGATGTTAATTACAAAGGATATAATTTCCACTCTGAGTTCTGAATCTTTTTTTTTTTTTTTTTAAGAAAAAAATAAATTATTTAAGTCCCTGAAACCCACCTCTGGGTTCTTCAGGCCTGGCTCCCCACAAACACCCACCATCCATCATGATTTCTACATAAAGTTCATACAGATCTTGGAAACTCATAACTGGTAAGAACAAACACATTCATCTCTTCTTTTCCATGGTAACTCACCAACAGTACAGAAAGCCATTATTAAGCAAAGTTTTCCTGTTTTTAAAATTGTATTTCTTAACTAAGTAAAACTACAATTTATGATCCCCAAAATATAAATTCCCAATGTAATCTTACAGAAATGTTTGTCAAAGTACAGCTAGCCATAAATTCCACAGTAGTAACATTAAATGCTGATGGTAAAAGTTATCAAAACAGCCAAAACTTAAAGGAAAACCAAGACTTACCTTTCTGGTTTTTTCACTTCCGTACAAAGAACTAAAGAGAGATTCTTCTCTGAACGGTTTGTGCTGGAAGTGGAACCTTGAGCTTCTGATTTTATAGAATTTCAAAGGAGGCCACACCTAGCAACCAGAAGTTAGTAACCGGCTGTCTTTTGTTTGAAATACAAGGCTCAGCCTTGCCCAAAAGTGAAACAAGCCTTGCAAAACTATTCACTAAGCCAACTCAGAGCTGACAGCAAAAAGGAAAAGAAACGGAAGTACAGATTCCCCTCCCCGCTTTAGTTTACACTGCTTTTTTCAGGGGAGCTGAATACAAGAGGTGTTCAAGTATGAAGTACTATCTGCCTCAATCCTGAGACCGATGACTGACATACTTTTTTAGTTAGACGAATTGTGGAATGAAAAATCATAAACTTTAAAACACAATAAAACTCTCACTGGTTAAGTCTCAACTTCACCACTAGTTATTCTGTGATTTGGGGGACATATTTAACTTCCCTGAATTTGTTTCAACTTTTGTGAAATAGGAATAATATTTTCTAGACTGCCAACTTACTAGAATTCTTGTGAGAATTAAGAAATAATATATATATATCTGCAAAATTTAGTGTTATGAAATTCTGGATATTTTTTCTTTTTGTTACTTTATTCTTTATTTTTTAAATCGGAATTATAATTGCTTTATAATATTGTGTTAGTTTCTGCTATGCAATAATGTGAATCAGCTTGGATAGTTTTCTATTTCTATTCTACCAGCATTTGTCCTGCCTTCAAAACAAAATATGTTCTATGCTTGCATACACCTTGTTGATATAAATAAGAAATGGAAAAGACATGAAGTTCTAAATTGTCTCAAAATCTCAAAATTAATTCTAGAAATATAACCATTATGATATACTAAGAAAATATTGACATTAGAGAAAGACTTAATACATTAATTCTTTTTATAGACTAAGTTATATCTAAACTTTCATGCAAATAGATCCTTAGTATTCTACAGAATTTGAACAATACACCAGAACTACAAAATGAAAGGATTAGTGGAGTAGCAGCTGTTTCAGAACAAACAGGTATCACAAGAAATTTCCCACTTGACTCAAGGAAAGGAAATTTGTTTGGTAATCTCGATGATGATTCATTTTTATTCTTCATGAAGCCTTACAAAGTTATATATGATGTTTCCATTAAACTATGCACAAGTATGACCTCTCTCATAGTATTATTGGAGAAGGAAATGGCAACCCACTCCAGTGTTCTTGCCTGGAGAATCCCAGGGACGGGGGAGCCTGGTGGGCTGCCGTCTATGGGGTCGCACAGAGTTGGACACAACTGAAGCGACTTAGCAGCAGCAGCAGCAGCGTAGTATTATAGTTCAGTTTATGCTACATTTTAGTAGTTCTTTTTCCTCTTAGATATCTCAGGTTATTATGTATGTATATGTCAGGTTTGGAAAAATCAGTGAAGATAGTTTCTTATGATTGTCAATTTTTAAAACATATTCTAAATTGTCAGTGCTAATGTTAATGAAGTCAACATATCCTGAAGAAGGATGATCATCTAAATATTTAAGAATATATATATGTACATATATATAGTCACCTACCATAACAAGTATGTTTTGAACTATTTAATTAGGTGCCAACTAATTAATTGATTGGTATTATTGCATCTAGGACAGATGTAGACCAGCTTTTTCATGCCACATTTCTTTTTGTCAGGTGAAAAAGGAAAAGATAATTACACAAAATTATCTTATATTTGTATTTTTATTCTTGATTTTGACAATGGAAACATTGGAACATGCACAGTGACACTCCTGTGAAATGAAAAAAGCTCATGTAGCTTTTAGAAGACTACCTGAAAGAAACATATGGTCCCATTTTGTCCTGTTTTTGTGGTTACTGGTAGCATTAATGTGGAGGAATTGGGTTGTACATTTGGATTTGTAACAAATTGGCAAATGTATGATAGCAACAATAGATGTAATACCTGTAGCAGAATTAAGGAAAACAAGTTAGAAAAACATTTTTACCAAAATTAACTTGCTGCTGTAACTCCAGAAGCAATGAAACTCCCAAATACAAAGAGAAAGTCACTAATCATAAAGGAATATTTCTGTGAGTAATCTATTGGGAACTCTGTCCCCCACAATGATGCTTTCAAGTGGGATCTGGAATTAAAATGTATCATGTGTTACCATTAGCAGCTAAGGGATAATAACTGGTTAAATGCTTCGTGTACGTAAAAAGCCACATACTACAAGTCTGGAGGAATGAGTCACCAGTCTTGCTGTTTCTAGAAGATGACTCATTAGTTCCATTTATTTTACACAGAGAGAACAGAAAATGAAGAAAAGGAGGAGGTGGGGGAGGGGGGAGAGTTAAAAGTAACTATTATGTTTTATATTTTCACAGTATATTTATCTCTACTCCTATAGTACAGACCTGATAGTGAAAAGGAAACAAAGCAAGGATACAAAATATGAAATCTCTCACACATATCATACTTTAACAGAGCAAAAGTATTTGGACAAAATCTAGCAAAAATCTGATTTAAGTAAGAGGTTTCCTCCACCCATTTGTTTTAGATTCTCTCTAAAAGTAATGCTCAAAATTCTCCAAGCCAGGCTTCAGTAATACGTGAACAGTGAACTTCCAGTTGTTCAGGCTGGTTTAAGAAAAGGCAGAAGAACCAAAGATCAAATTGCCAACATCTGCTGGATCATGGAAAAAGCAAGAGAGTTCCAGAAAAATANGTGTTGTCAGACATTGTCATGAAGAAGAATTGGGCCCTTTCTGTTGACCACTGCCGGCTTCATGTATTGCAGTACATCTCAGTGATTTGCTGGAGAAGGCAATGGCACCCACTCCAGTACTCTTGCCTGGAAAATCCTATGGATGGAGGAGCCTGGTAGGCTGCAGTCCATGGGGTCGCGAAGAGTGGAACACGACTGAGAGACTTCACTTTCACTTTTAACTTTCATGCAATGGAGAAGCAAATGGCAACCCACTCCAGTGACCGGGGAGCCTGGTGGGCTGCCGTCTATGGGGTCGCACAGGGTCANACCCCACTCCAGTACTCTTGCCTGGAAAATCCTATGGATGGAGGAGCCTGGTGGGCTGCAGTCCATGGGGTCGCGAAGAGTAGAACACGACTGAGCGACTTCACTTTCACTTTTAACTTTCATGCAATGGAGAAGCAAATGGCAACCCACTCCAGTGACGGGGGAGCCTGGTGGGCTGCCGTGTATGGGGTCGCACAGGGTCGGACATGACTGAAGTGACTTAACAGCAGCAGCAGTGATTCGCTGAGCATACTTATCAGATGTAGTGGTTTTGCTGGGATTCAGAAAGCTGGAGTGAATCAGATTGGTAGCAGACCACCAAACAGTGGCCCTGACCTTTTTTTTTTTGGTGCAAATTTTGCTTTGGGAAGGGCTTTGGAGCTTCTTCTCAGTCCAGCCATTGAGCTGGTTGCTGCTGGTTGTCATATACAATCCACTTTTCATCACATGTCACAGTCTGATCAAGAAATGGTTTCTTGTTATTGCATAAGAATAAGAGAAGACATCCAGTCCCATCACATCATGGTAAATAGATGGGGAAATAATAGAAACAGTGACAGACTCTTTTAGGGGGATCCAAAATCACTGCAGATGCTGACTGTAGTCATGAAATTAAAAGATGCTTGCTACTTGGAAGGAAAGTTATGACCAACCTAGACAGCATATTAAAAAGTAGAGACATTACTTTGCTGACAAAGATCCATCTAATCAAGGCTTTGGTTTTTCCATAGCTGAGTGCTGAAGAATTTATGCTTTTTTAAAAGTTTTATTTATTTTAATTGGAGGTTAATTACTTTACAATATTGTATTGGCTTTTTGAACTGTGGTGTTGGAGAAGACTCTTGAGAGTCCCTTGGACTAAAAGGAGATACAACCAGTCCATCCTAAAGAAAATCAGTCCTGAATATTCATTGGAAGGACTGATGTTGAAGCTGAAACCAATACTTTGGCCACCTGATGCGATAGAATTGACTCATTTGAAAAGACCCTGATGCTGGGAAAGTCTGAAAGCAAGAAGAGAAGAGAATGACAGAGGATGAGATGGCTGGATGGCATCATCAACTCGTTGGATATGAGTTTGGGTAAGTTCCGGCAGTTGGTGATGAACAGGGAGGCCTGCTGTGTGCTGCAGTCCATGGGGTCACAAAGAGTCAGACATGACTGAGCGACTGAACTGAACTGAAGAGAAGACAACTCTTCAAAACGATGATTTTTTTGATTTGTGGTCAGCTCATGAGACACTCACTTGAACTTTTTCATTTTTCCATTTTGCTACAAGTGCCAAATGATGGTAGAATGGTCAAGGTTGAGTTCTTCAGCAACTTCTCTCGAGTCTTCTGCATTGACAGGTGGGTTCTTTACCAATACAGGAGATTTAAGAGAGTATGTTATTCCTTTGTAAAAACATTTCACTATTTATTTATCCATTTTCTCTAGTCACATATTGGAATGTTTCTAATTTCTGACTATTACAAACCGTGCTATAACAAACATCCTTATGCACACCTTCTGGTTCTTTTGCTAGGTCATGGTGTTTACATGCATTTTACTTTAGTCAATACTGCCACTTAGTTTTCCAAAGTTGTACCAAGTTATACTTGCAAACAGCAGTAAATGAGAAATACAGTCTTTCCTTATCCTTGTCAATATTTGCTATTGTCTTTTTCATTTTAACAATTCTGGTGTTGTGAGTGGTAGTACCTTGGGTTTTTAATTTAGCTTTCTTCAGTGGCTAATGAAATTTAACACCCTTTTATATATATGTTGATTATTGGATATATCGTTTCTTAGATTCCAGTTCTAGTTTTTGGTCCATTTTTTCTAAAGGGTTGTCTGCCTATTTCTTACTGATTTGTAGGTGTTACTTATATATTCAAATTCTTTATACAATGTTCACAAACAGGCAAGGTTTATCTATTTTAATTTTTAAAAATATTTTAAATTGAAATAAATTTACATACACATACACACACACTTACACATACCACATGCACAAAGTAGTTGGTCTGACCTAAAGAGGTGGTTGCAATTCTCAGTCTTGGAAGGAACACAAGAGCTTTGGGTTTTCTAGATCATATAGTGTGCTTGAATCCTCTCAGATGCTTCTATGCTAGCATGGTTACAGAAGGGGCTGACTCCATGGGACATGGAAGAAGTCAGCACCAATTGCCATGGTCTCAGGGCCTTACTGAAGGTGCCCATTATTGAAACGGTCATCAGCAAATGAGATCATTGAAATTAAGAGCAATGTGGTACCCTTTCTCATATCACTAGGTTTTGCAAAACCTTGTATTCCAGTGTGATGCAAGGACAAGAGAAAAGTGCTGAACACACACTTGGGTTAAATTTACTGCTAGTCTCAGGGTATGAATTTTGAGGTGAAAGTAAATCCAGNTACTGAAGGTGCCCATTATTGAAATGGTCATCAGCAAATGAGATCATTGAAATTAAGAGCAATGTGGTACCCTTTCTCATTTCACTAGGTTTTCCAAAACCTTGTATTCCAGTGTGATGCAAGGACAAGAGACAAAGTGCTGAACACACACTCGGGTTAAATTTACTGCTAGTCTCAGGGTGTGAATTTTGAGGTGAAAGTGAATCCAATTTATAACTTTAAGAAATATTTTATCTCTCCTGTGTTCAAATTGTAATTCCAATAGCTGTCAAACAAAAAGAGGTGATAACATACTTGTGCTAAGATCTTACATCTCTGCTCCTCTATGTTTTCCTTTGTGGGTGATAAATCATAGATAAAATAGAAATTCAAATTCAGGTGGAGGCTTAATATCTATTATTATGTGACTTAGGAAAAGTCAGTGAATAATTCAGTGAGTGAGTTCTTACACTCCTACTAACAGGATTAGAAAATGCTTCATAAGTCTTTTTTATCCTTGAATATGGTGTCAACATTCCTCTCTACGTTATTCTAAAAAGGAGAGAGAATAAAATGGTCACACTGGCTACTGTAATTAATTTTATTTTGATAAATTATCAAGAAATGTGTAGGGAGAAAAATGAAGATGTGTGTTAAGGTCAAGAGTTCAAAATCTGCTTTCCAGGTTCAAGGAGAGCAAAGCATCTATTTAAATGTTGTGAAATTTCAGATTTCCTAATGCTAGCTTAATTACCATACATTTTGCACACTAATTCTTTTATAACCTTTAGTAATCTGTGCTATCATAATGATTTCTTCCTTTATGTCAACCAACTTGCAGCAAAATTTTGTGATGATAAAAATACACATATATGTAAACTAATTTCATGATGATATTAGTTTGAGTAATAAATACTTATTTAAAACTCCAATTGGCAGGATTACTTGTTAATTGCTGGTAAAGAATACAAGATGGAACTGCCCTTTGGAAGATAGCCTGACAGTTTCTTAAAAACTTAAACATAGTCTTAGGATACAGTCCAGTGATTGTACGCCTAGATACTTACTCTAATGAGTTAAGAAAATTATTTTATCACAAAAATCTGCACACAAGTGATTATAGCAACTTTATTCATAATTGTCAAAAATTGGTGGCAACCAAGATATCCTTTAATCAGTGAGTGGATGAACTATTATACATCCATACAGGGCTTCTCACGTCACACTACTGGTAAAGAATCCACCTTCCAGTGCAGGAAATGCAAGAGATGCTGGTCCGATCCTTGGGTTGGGAAGGTCCCCTGAAATGGGAAATGGCACCCCACTCCAGTATTCTTGCCTGGAATATTCCATGGGCAGAGGAGCCTGGCAGGCTATAGTTCATAGGCCACAGTTCATGGGGCCTCAAAGAGTCAGACATGACTGAGCGACTGAGCATACACACACACACACACACACACACACACACACATCCCCATAATGGAATTTTATTCAACAATAAAAAGAAATATGTTATCAAACTAGGAAATGTCATGGAAGAATCTTAACTGTGTATTGCTAAGTGAAATAAGACAGTATGAAAAGGTTGTATGCCATATGATATTAACTATATGACATTCTGGAAAAAGCGACTTCCAGAGACTGCAAAAATATCAATGGCTGCCACGAGTCTGGGAGAAAGGTAAGAGAATGAGTAGGTGGAGTACAGGGGATTTTTAGGACAGGGACATTTTTCTATACTATCATAATGTTTATATATACAATATTTTTTATTTGGCAAAATCCATAGAACTGTACAACATAAAGAGTGAATCCTAATGTAAATTCTTATATTAACTAATAATAATATATCAATAGAGGTTCATCAGTTATAACAAATGTACCACACCAGTGCAATATATTAATAACAGAGGAAACTAAGGAAGAGGGCCTTTATGGGAACTCTATATTTTCTATACAGGCAACCCTTAAACTGCTCTAAAAACTAAATTTATTAATTAAAAAGACCTCAGTTGACTGTATAACAACAGATTCGCATCTTTTAATTAAATAACAATGCTATTTTCAACTTCTATTTGAATTCAATGGATTAAATAGATAATTTAAAACAATTCTTTAAATAGGAACAATTAGAAAACTCGATCCCTATTTTATATTATATCAAAAATATTTCAGATAGAACTAAGATCTAAATGGAAGTAAATATATAAATGGGGCTTCCCTGCTGTCTCAGCAGTGAAGGATATACTTGCAATGCAGGAGACAGAGGAGAGATGGTTCAATCCCTGGGTCAGGAATATCCCCTGGAGGAGAAAATCGCAACCCACTTCAGTATTCTTGCCTGGAGAAACCCATGGGCAGAGAAGTCTAGCAGGCTACAGTCTATGGGATCGCAGAGTTAGACACGACTGAGTGACTAAGCATGCATGCACAAATATGTAAATAACATACATAATCTCTGGGCTAGAAAACACTTATTCATGCATGGAAATCTAGTACGATTAAGAGAGAGAGAGAGAGAGAGAGATTTTAATACACACAAATAAAAGTACATGTGGAAAAATATAATCATTAGATTCTCATAAAAGTTCAAATCTTATTTTCATATATTAAGAAAAGGCTGATATGTATGCTATAGCAGGCGCTTTTATAAACTGTTGAGGTAAAAAATTCAAGCAGGGGACTTCCCTGGTGGTCCAGTGGCTAAGACTCAGAGCTCCCAATGCAGAGGGGACTGGGTTCAATCCTTGGTCAGGAAACTAGATCCCACAAGCTGTGACTAAGACCTGGCACAGTCAAATAAATAAATATTTTTAAAAAAATTCAAGCAACCTAAACAGCAATAGAAATGAGGCAGAAATTTGAATATTCAGAGAAGCAAATTCAAATGGCCAAACCATGGATTTGTGTGAGAAATTTCTCCTTGTCCAAAAGGGATTTCTACTTTCTCCTGCTTACTCCTCTCTGTTGACCTGATCTAGATTGTGTAGCAGAATTGGGAGTAGATGTTCCTATGGTTGTTGGAGAGGCAGTGGATGGGTCCCAATGCCTCTCTGGTGAAGATGAGGAATGCCTTGTCATCCCCATAGGACTGTAGCTAAAGATTACCAACAAGCTCCTTGGTGCGCACCCCCAAGAAAGTGCAGGTCCTGAACTACTAGCAGTTGAAAAAGAAATTTATTCCACCAACAGAGAGTAAACAACAAATTTTGTTTGCACCATTTCAGATAAGGAAGCGGTGGACATTAGAATAAGCTTTTGACTGATCATTGTCTCCTGGTACCCTAAATATTGATTATTATGAAGAATTTAAAAGCTATTTTGTCTAAAATATATGGTTACCTGATTATCTGACTTTGACAATGTCCTAAAGCAACTTCACTTTCCTATTGCAAAACATATGTTACTGTAGTTTAAGGGTAAAGAGTTTTGCAACAACATACCATATTTTTTCAACATGCAAAAGAATGGCATGGGATTTAAGACTGATTTTAATAACTGAATGATTCAAAATGTCTTTCAATGTCATCATTGTACAAAAATGTTAATATGACTCCTGTGTAGCTAGCTAGTATATAAAAATTATTCTTTTAATTTTTAGATACTTTATAGTTTTTGTACATCCATATTATGGAAAGTCATGAAACCTGTCATAAAATAAGTATCAAAATACAAGATCAAAAAGAGGAGAAAAGTTGCACACTTTTTATAAACAAGATCATCTTTAAGCTCAAAGCCAAACATGCAAATTCTAACATTTTCCCTAAATCTGCTACATAACCAGGAGTCTTTTGGAGAGACTAAAAATAAGCAAAGTGTGAAAAGGAAACAATTCTAAATTCCATGTGTGTTAGCCAGGTTCAGAAGAACCCCAAGAAATTTAAATTCAGCTAATGGGTTTACAGTGCGCAATCCAGAGAATTAAAGATCCTTAGGCTTCAACAACAGCTCTTCTTTCTATTTGAAACTATATCCTGTTGCCTGGTTAAGGTTTTGCATTTTTAAGAGGCAGTGGCTGCTGCTTGCAATATGCACATTTCAGTTGAAAATCCATCTGAGTGAACAAGAAGTCAGCTGCCTGGAGCTGAGGCATATTTACTGTGGACACAGGTAAATTTGCTTAAACTACCCTAAGTGTAAAGAGAATAAAGGCTTAGTTGAGTAAAGAGAGAGTACAAAAAACTCACTCGGATTAGAAATGATGGGTTAGGCAAATCTTCTTTGTAGCATTTGATATTTGCAATATGGAAATGAAATGCAGATCAGAAGAACTGCCTCTCCGACTTCTTAAAATGCAGTGTCTCCTAAACTTCCTTTAAACGAAAACATCTAAGTTATGTTTCTATGTAGCTTGAGTATACTAAGTTTAATATCACTATGAGATTTTTTTTTAAACTCTATAGATGGGCTTTGGTGAAAACTAGTACTGTGTTGAAGAGAACTATTGTATCATGAATGTCACTACCATACAGGAGACTTTTGAGAAAAAGTAAGGCAGAGTCCATTTTGTGAACAAACCGGTTTGCAGAAGGAGTCATCAAAGTTCAGAATGTCTAACCGCGGTTTGATGAATCATGGCTTTAAAATTTGCTCCAGGGTGGGGAAGAGGGGGAGGGAGATTTGCAGGGAATTGCTTGGTCCTGTCAGAACTTAAGTAAGGAAAAGATAATACCATGCCTTTTCTTGAAATACCAGTATTTTTCTTTCATAGTCAGTCTGAGTTTAATGTGACACAGCTGGAAACTGAAACATAAACTCTTAAAAATAAACACAGAAGAAGCTTTTTTTTTTCAAGTTACTCATTTCACTTTAAGTGAAAATGGCAGAAAAGTCACTCCCTCCCCTCCCCCCCAACCCCGGCCCCTGGGAGGGCACTCGGATGTGCTTAAAATACTTAGGTCTTGAAGATGCTGCAGTGCTTAATAATTTACATAAAGTTCTTCAGCTATTGAAGCATACCATTCTTTATTTCTGCTGGTCTCATGAAGGCTCAGAAAAGACTCTAAGACTGATTTCCAGCGCAAGGCATTCTCTGCCTTTGAGCTTCTCTCTGTGGAAATTCTATTCATATTTTTAGACACAGCACAAAAGCTAATCCTCTACAGCATAACTTCAAATCTCTACAGAAAGGAGTGCTGCTTCTGAGGAAAGCAAACAGCACATTTGTTGGATCTTGAATATAGAATCATGTTAATTGAATGTTTAGTATACCTATTTTTTTAAAATAATTTTATTTATTTATTTATGGATTTTTGGCTGTGCGGGGTCTTCATTGCTTCTTGGGCTTTTCTCTACTGTGGCCAGAGGAGATTACGCTCTAGTTTCAGTGCATGGGTTTCTCTTGTTGTGGAGCCTGGATCTAGAGCACGGGCTCAGTAGTTGGGGTACACAAACTTAGTTGCTTTGTGGCATGTGGGATCCTCCTAGACCAGGGATTGAACCCATTTCTCCCGCATTGTCAGGCAGATTCTTTACCTCTGAGCCATCAAGGGAGCCCCTAGTGTACCTATATTTTTGTATTGTTTCTCTCACCTACTAGATCAAGTTTCTTCGGGATGCATTCTTATTCAGCCTCAAATTCTCCACAGGGTTTTCCACACTGTAGGGACACACACACTGAAAATCAAACATTTATTCACTTACTTAGCAGAATGATTCAGCCCTATAGTCACAATGTGTGAGCCTTCCAACAGATGTTAGCAATCTCTTGTATTAGGTCCTCTTCCAAGCCCTGGGGCTTGGTGAAACACAAGCAAAAGTCTACCATCCTTACAGGACTAACATTTTAACGACACTAGTTGTATTATGTCAGAGAACCTACTCCAAAAAGAAAACTTACACTTTCTATCTCTATGGGATTTTTAAATAGTCTACTCATTAATAGTGGAGGCTCTGAAACTGCACTTTTGCTTTATGAGTTAACTACAGACAGCAGATCATGTGTGGAAGGTTGTCTGATAGTTTAGGTTGTTCTCTTATAAACATAGAACATATCTTTGATTTTTTTTTTTAAAAAAGCTAGAGTAAGTTGATAACATAAGGCAGTGAAAATTAAAGCTTTGAAAGCATCTAAATGCAATTCTCTGCCCTCTGTGGACACACTGTGAAGAAATCACATCTATCCCTCCGTAGCATGGATCAGAAAGGGTTATGAGAAAAGAAAACTTTGAAAAAGGTAGGATCAGCCCTGTGTCCAAGAGTGAAAGTCAAATTCAAGAGGAAGTGCTTGTCCCACATTGGCCAATAGAAGCAGAAGCACACAGAGGAGAATTAGAAGACAAATCAACTAAAGCTAATTGTAGTCGCTCTTAACAGTAGAGAAACAGGCCAGACTTTTTAAAGTCTTTGTAAAGGACCAGAACAGGATGGATGGTATTAAGGAATTATTAATACTTACTGAGCTCTTGCAGATAAGAGTGCTAAGTCACCTCAGTCATGTCCAACTCTTTGCAACCCCATGGACTGTAACCCACCAGGCTCCACTGTCCATGGGATTTCCCATGAAAGAATACTGGAGTGGGTTGCCATTTGCTTCTCCAGGGGATCTTCCTGACCCAGAGATCAAACCCACATCTCTTGCATTGCAAGCAGGTTCTTTACCACTAGCACCACCTGGGAAGCTCTCCATGTAAAAGTAAGGAGGCTTTACTAAGGAAGAGGGGAGAGGGCTAGATTCAAGACACAGACGGAAGATCTTAATATGGTAAGCACTATGGAAACCTCAGCAACTTGCCAGGAGAAAATAGTATTAGAAGTAAAGAAAGCTTTTCAACTAGTTTGTTGTCTTTTTATATGTAAATTAACGTCTCTTTCATATAAATAGTATCTGTGGTACTGTAGATTTGTGCTGTTACATCTAAGTCCCCTGGATATGCTGGGTTTGCTAGTGCAAACACTGAACTCCAACAAGCTCAGTTCAGAATGGGGAAAATAGAAGAGAACAGTATTAGGGTTCTCTTTTGTAACTCAGGAACAGATCTAGCCTTCAGACTCTTAGAACTGGAAATTTGCATGTGGTTTGAAGTTTCTTTCTTTTTCTCTTATCTCTGCATTAATCAGACCAGCTTTTCTCCTAATGGAGGGAAACTTGACCGACAACATTCTTGTTCTTCACACTTCTCATCACTTGTCTCATCAAAGAAGCATTGCTTACATCTCTCTGTTGGGGAAAAAATACTGGAAAGGTTGCTATTGGCATATTTTGGATCAGTCACTTATTTCTGAAGCCATCTACAGTGGTCAGAGAGTTAATTTGCTGTGACTGAAAGACCTACCTAGAACCAGTTGGTTGATTTTATCCAAAAGGAGGTAGGGTTAATCTTAGCGTCAGTAAGAATGTTCTCAGACAAAGCAATAAATGTCTACAGCATTCTTTCAGGGAGGAAATCCACTGTTTTCCTCAGTGTCTCCACTTTTATTGTTTGGAAAGTTTTAAAAATACTTAACTTTTAGCCTAAAATGTATTGCTTTTATTTCCCCCCTTGGTATAGCTGTATAAACATCTTCTATAGTCTATATAGTGATTTATGGATAATAGGAAATTTTAAATGTAAGTAAAAATTTGGTACATTTTTGTACAAAAAAATCAAATCCTACTTTCAGTATAAATAGCATTAAAGTTAAATTTGTTTAATTCTTTAAGCATTTGATATTTCTACAAATATGTTATAAGTTTGTAACCAGTGCCACAAACAAATAAGGCCTGTTTTCTTTTTACGAGTGTCATGAAACCTCATTTCGTGTATTCTTTATTGTAGTGAAATATTGTGAAGGTGAGGAAAATATAGGCTGTATCAATGTCCAACTGCCAACATGACCTTTTTGTTGTTCTTTCATTTTTGTTACTCTGGTCAAAGGCTTTATATGGTACATCACTGCAGAGTCCCATTATGTAATTCTCTCATTTTAATCATGGTTGACTGCCATATACCTTCTCGTGTACGTGTGCTCATTCAGTCATGTTCACCTCTTTGCAACCCCATGGACTGTAGCCCACCAGGCTCCTCTGTCCATGGGATTTTTTCAAGCAAGTATACTGGAGCAGGTTGCCATTTCCTTCTCCAGGGGACCTTGCTGACCCATGGATTGAACCCAAGTCTCTTACTTGGGAGGCGGATTCTTTACCACTGAGCCACTAATCTGGGTTATAATATTTAAATTTCTTTTAAAAGAAAAACAAAATCTAAAGCAAAAGCATTTGTTTTGTCTCAAGAAATAAAGATGTTTTTCCTTTAAAAAAAAAAGCAGTCATTTTATGAAGATTGCTACCTTGCTTTTCTTTTTTATATGTATTATTATTATATTTTATATATATTATACATATGACATAAAAATGATATAATATTATTTTATTTATTATTGACAGCATTAACCAACATCTGTCATTTTTAGTCTTATTTTTCTCCTAATGGTTGATCTTTTCATTTTACTTTTCTGATGCCCAAAGGTAATGAACCATTTTCATATACATTCATAGATTATAATTGTACTATCATAAAGGAAAATGAGGATTTCAGGTAGAACTCTGTGGAAGAAAATGTATATGTGTGTATATATTATATACATTCTGTCATTGCTGAGAATATATATATATATGTGTATATATGCATATATATGTGAAGTAAAATAATGCAACAATTTATATTTTTAATTGACCAGTTTAAGCAACTGCCATGTTCATTAACAGCCTATTGTTGCCCCAGTTCTGTACCTGTTCTTCGGATGAAATCCTATTTTGCAGTCTCAGGAAGAAACTCTTTCCTATATCTTTTCTGCGGGAAAAGGCAGAACATGTTTTATAAAGTAAAAATGTAAGAATTTCATCTCTTGGTTTAATGTCTCATTTCAGTTCAGTTCAGTTCAGTCGCTCAGTTGTGTC
>SJYW01054126.1:37841-65029 GCA_006410735.1 Raphicerus campestris | reverse complement strand
ACACACACACACACACACACACACACACACACATCCCCATAATGGAATTGTATTCAACAATAAAAAGAAATATGTTATCAAACTAGGAAATGTCATGGAAGAATCTTAACTGTGTATTGCTAAGTGAAATAAGACAGTATGAAAAGGTTGTATGCCATATGATATTAACTATATGACATTCTGGAAAAAGCGACTTCCAGAGACTGCAAAAATATCAATGGCTGCCACGAGTCTGGGAGAAAGGTAAGAGAATGAGTAGGTGGAGTACAGGGGATTTTTAGGACAGGGACAATTTTCTATACTATCATAATGTTTATATATACAATATTTTTTATTTGGCAAAATCCATAGAACTGTACAACATAAAGAGTGAATCCTAATGTAAATTCTTATATTAACTAATAATAATATATCAATAGAGGTTCATCAGTTATAACAAATGTACCACACCAGTGCAATATATTAATAACAGAGGAAACTAAGGAAGAGGGCCTTTATGGGAACTCTATATTTTCTATACAGGCAACCCTTAAACTGCTCTAAAAACTAAATTTATTAATTAAAAAGACCTCAGTTGACTATATAACAACAGATTCGCATCTTTTAATTAAATAACAATGCTATTTTCAACTTCTATTTGAATTCAATGGATTAAATAGATAATTTAAAACAATTCTTTAAATAGGAACAATTAGAAAACTCGATCCCTATTTTATATTATATCAAAAATATTTCAGATAGAACTAAGATCTAAATGGAAGTAAATATATAAATGGGGCTTCCCTGCTGTCTCAGCAGTGAAGGATATACTTGCAATGCAGGAGACAGAGGAGAGATGGTTCAATCCCTGGGTCAGGAATATCCCCTGGAGGAGAAAATCGCAACCCACTTCAGTATTCTTGCCTGGAGAAACCCATGGGCAGAGAAGTCTAGCAGGCTACAGTCTATGGGATCGCAGAGTTAGACACGACTGAGTGACTAAGCATGCATGCACAAATATGTAAATAACATACATAATCTCTGGGCTAGAAAACACTTATTCATGCATGGAAATCTAGTACGATTAAGAGAGAGAGAGAGAGAGAGAGATTTTAATACACACAAATAAAAGTACATGTGGAAAAATATAATCATTAGATTCTCATAAAAGTTCAAATCTTATTTTCATATATTAAGAAAAGGCTGATATGTATGCTATAGCAGGCGCTTTTATAAACTGTTGAGGTAAAAAATTCAAGCAGGGGACTTCCCTGGTGGTCCAGTGGCTAAGACTCAGAGCTCCCAATGCAGAGGGGACTGGGTTCAATCCTTGGTCAGGAAACTAGATCCCACAAGCTGTGACTAAGACCTGGCACAGTCAAATAAATAAATATTTTTAAAAAAATTCAAGCAACCTAAACAGCAATAGAAATGAGGCAGAAATTTGAATATTCAGAGAAGCAAATTCAAATGGCCAAACCATGGATTTGTGTGAGAAATTTCTCCTTGTCCAAAAGGGATTTCTACTTTCTCCTGCTTACTCCTCTCTGTTGACCTGATCTAGATTGTGTAGCAGAATTGGGAGTAGATGTTCCTATGGTTGTTGGAGAGGCAGTGGATGGGTCCCAATGCCTCTCTGGTGAAGATGAGGAATGCCTTGTCATCCCCATAGGACTGTAGCTAAAGATTACCAACAAGCTCCTTGGTGCGCACCCCCAAGAAAGTGCAGGTCCTGAACTACTAGCAGTTGAAAAAGAAATTTATTCCACCAACAGAGAGTAAACAACAAATTTTGTTTGCACCATTTCAGATAAGGAAGCGGTGGACATTAGAATAAGCTTTTGACTGATCATTGTCTCCTGGTACCCTAAATATTGATTATTATGAAGAATTTAAAAGCTATTTTGTCTAAAATATATGGTTACCTGATTATCTGACTTTGACAATGTCCTAAAGCAACTTCACTTTCCTATTGCAAAACATATGTTACTGTAGTTTAAGGGTAAAGAGTTTTGCAACAACATACCATATTTTTTCAACATGCAAAAGAATGGCATGGGATTTAAGACTGATTTTAATAACTGAATGATTCAAAATGTCTTTCAATGTCATCATTGTACAAAAATGTTAATATGACTCCTGTGTAGCTAGCTAGTATATAAAAATTATTCTTTTAATTTTTAGATACTTTATAGTTTTTGTACATCCATATTATGGAAAGTCATGAAACCTGTCATAAAATAAGTATCAAAATACAAGATCAAAAAGAGGAGAAAAGTTGCACACTTTTTATAAACAAGATCATCTTTAAGCTCAAAGCCAAACATGCAAATTCTAACATTTTCCCTAAATCTGCTACATAACCAGGAGTCTTTTGGAGAGACTAAAAATAAGCAAAGTGTGAAAAGGAAACAATTCTAAATTCCATGTGTGTTAGCCAGGTTCAGAAGAACCCCAAGAAATTTAAATTCAGCTAATGGGTTTACAGTGCGCAATCCAGAGAATTAAAGATCCTTAGGCTTCAACAACAGCTCTTCTTTCTATTTGAAACTATATCCTGTTGCCTGGTTAAGGTTTTGCATTTTTAAGAGGCAGTGGCTGCTGCTTGCAATATGCACATTTCAGTTGAAAATCCATCTGAGTGAACAAGAAGTCAGCTGCCTGGAGCTGAGGCATATTTACTGTGGACACAGGTAAATTTGCTTAAACTACCCTAAGTGTAAAGAGAATAAAGGCTTAGTTGAGTAAAGAGAGAGTACAAAAAACTCACTCGGATTAGAAATGATGGGTTAGGCAAATCTTCTTTGTAGCATTTGATATTTGCAATATGGAAATGAAATGCAGATCAGAAGAACTGCCTCTCCGACTTCTTAAAATGCAGTGTCTCCTAAACTTCCTTTAAACGAAAACATCTAAGTTATGTTTCTATGTAGCTTGAGTATACTAAGTTTAATATCACTATGAGATTTTTTTTTAAACTCTATAGATGGGCTTTGGTGAAAACTAGTACTGTGTTGAAGAGAACTATTGTATCATGAATGTCACTACCATACAGGAGACTTTTGAGAAAAAGTAAGGCAGAGTCCATTTTGTGAACAAACCGGTTTGCAGAAGGAGTCATCAAAGTTCAGAATGTCTAACCGCGGTTTGATGAATCATGGCTTTAAAATTTGCTCCAGGGTGGGGAAGAGGGGGAGGGAGATTTGCAGGGAATTGCTTGGTCCTGTCAGAACTTAAGTAAGGAAAAGATAATACCATGCCTTTTCTTGAAATACCAGTATTTTTCTTTCATAGTCAGTCTGAGTTTAATGTGACACAGCTGGAAACTGAAACATAAACTCTTAAAAATAAACACAGAAGAAGCTTTTTTTTTTCAAGTTACTCATTTCACTTTAAGTGAAAATGGCAGAAAAGTCACTCCCTCCCCTCCCCCCCAACCCCGGCCCCTGGGAGGGCACTCGGATGTGCTTAAAATACTTAGGTCTTGAAGATGCTGCAGTGCTTAATAATTTACATAAAGTTCTTCAGCTATTGAAGCATACCATTCTTTATTTCTGCTGGTCTCATGAAGGCTCAGAAAAGACTCTAAGACTGATTTCCAGCGCAAGGCATTCTCTGCCTTTGAGCTTCTCTCTGTGGAAATTCTATTCATATTTTTAGACACAGCACAAAAGCTAATCCTCTACAGCATAACTTCAAATCTCTACAGAAAGGAGTGCTGCTTCTGAGGAAAGCAAACAGCACATTTGTTGGATCTTGAATATAGAATCATGTTAATTGAATGTTTAGTATACCTATTTTTTTAAAATAATTTTATTTATTTATTTATGGATTTTTGGCTGTGCGGGGTCTTCATTGCTTCTTGGGCTTTTCTCTACTGTGGCCAGAGGAGATTACGCTCTAGTTTCAGTGCATGGGTTTCTCTTGTTGTGGAGCCTGGATCTAGAGCACGGGCTCAGTAGTTGGGGTACACAAACTTAGTTGCTTTGTGGCATGTGGGATCCTCCTAGACCAGGGATTGAACCCATTTCTCCCGCATTGTCAGGCAGATTCTTTACCTCTGAGCCATCAAGGGAGCCCCTAGTGTACCTATATTTTTGTATTGTTTCTCTCACCTACTAGATCAAGTTTCTTCGGGATGCATTCTTATTCAGCCTCAAATTCTCCACAGGGTTTTCCACACTGTAGGGACACACACACTGAAAATCAAACATTTATTCACTTACTTAGCAGAATGATTCAGCCCTATAGTCACAATGTGTGAGCCTTCCAACAGATGTTAGCAATCTCTTGTATTAGGTCCTCTTCCAAGCCCTGGGGCTTGGTGAAACACAAGCAAAAGTCTACCATCCTTACAGGACTAACATTTTAACGACACTAGTTGTATTATGTCAGAGAACCTACTCCAAAAAGAAAACTTACACTTTCTATCTCTATGGGATTTTTAAATAGTCTACTCATTAATAGTGGAGGCTCTGAAACTGCACTTTTGCTTTATGAGTTAACTACAGACAGCAGATCATGTGTGGAAGGTTGTCTGATAGTTTAGGTTGTTCTCTTATAAACATAGAACATATCTTTGATTTTTTTTTTTAAAAAAGCTAGAGTAAGTTGATAACATAAGGCAGTGAAAATTAAAGCTTTGAAAGCATCTAAATGCAATTCTCTGCCCTCTGTGGACACACTGTGAAGAAATCACATCTATCCCTCCGTAGCATGGATCAGAAAGGGTTATGAGAAAAGAAAACTTTGAAAAAGGTAGGATCAGCCCTGTGTCCAAGAGTGAAAGTCAAATTCAAGAGGAAGTGCTTGTCCCACATTGGCCAATAGAAGCAGAAGCACACAGAGGAGAATTAGAAGACAAATCAACTAAAGCTAATTGTAGTCGCTCTTAACAGTAGAGAAACAGGCCAGACTTTTTAAAGTCTTTGTAAAGGACCAGAACAGGATGGATGGTATTAAGGAATTATTAATACTTACTGAGCTCTTGCAGATAAGAGTGCTAAGTCACCTCAGTCATGTCCAACTCTTTGCAACCCCATGGACTGTAACCCACCAGGCTCCACTGTCCATGGGATTTCCCATGAAAGAATACTGGAGTGGGTTGCCATTTGCTTCTCCAGGGGATCTTCCTGACCCAGAGATCAAACCCACATCTCTTGCATTGCAAGCAGGTTCTTTACCACTAGCACCACCTGGGAAGCTCTCCATGTAAAAGTAAGGAGGCTTTACTAAGGAAGAGGGGAGAGGGCTAGATTCAAGACACAGACGGAAGATCTTAATATGGTAAGCACTATGGAAACATCAGCAACTTGCCAGGAGAAAATAGTATTAGAAGTAAAGAAAGCTTTTCAACTAGTTTGTTGTCTTTTTATATGTAAATTAACGTCTCTTTCATATAAATAGTATCTGTGGTACTGTAGATTTGTGCTGTTACATCTAAGTCCCCTGGATATGCTGGGTTTGCTAGTGCAAACACTGAACTCCAACAAGCTCAGTTCAGAATGGGGAAAATAGAAGAGAACAGTATTAGGGTTCTCTTTTGTAACTCAGGAACAGATCTAGCCTTCAGACTCTTAGAACTGGAAATTTGCATGTGGTTTGAAGTTTCTTTCTTTTTCTCTTATCTCTGCATTAATCAGACCAGCTTTTCTCCTAATGGAGGGAAACTTGACCGACAACATTCTTGTTCTTCACACTTCTCATCACTTGTCTCATCAAAGAAGCATTGCTTACATCTCTCTGTTGGGGAAAAAATACTGGAAAGGTTGCTATTGGCATATTTTGGATCAGTCACTTATTTCTGAAGCCATCTACAGTGGTCAGAGAGTTAATTTACTGTGACTGAAAGACCTACCTAGAACCAGTTGGTTGATTTTATCCAAAAGAAGGTAGGGTTAATCTTAGCATCAGTAAGAATGTTCTCAGACAAAGCAATAAATGTCTACAGCATTCTTTCAGGGAGGAAATCCACTGTTTTCCTCAGTGTCTCCACTTTTATTGTTTGGAAAGTTTTAAAAATACTTAACTTTTAGCCTAAAATGTATTGCTTTTATTTCCCCCCTTGGTATAGCTGTATAAACATCTTCTATAGTCTATATAGTGATTTATGGATAATAGGAAATTTTAAATGTAAGTAAAAATTTGGTACATTTTTGTACAAAAAAATCAAATCCTACTTTCAGTATAAATAGCATTAAAGTTAAATTTGTTTAATTCTTTAAGCATTTGATATTTCTACAAATATGTTATAAGTTTGTAACCAGTGCCACAAACAAATAAGGCCTGTTTTCTTTTTACGAGTGTCATGAAACCTCATTTCGTGTATTCTTTATTGTAGTGAAATATTGTGAAGGTGAGGAAAATATAGGCTGTATCAATGTCCAACTGCCAACATGACCTTTTTGTTGTTCTTTCATTTTTGTTACTCTGGTCAAAGGCTTTATATGGTACATCACTGCAGAGTCCCATTATGTAATTCTCTCATTTTAATCATGGTTGACTGCCATATACTTTCTCGTGTATGTGTGCTCATTCAGTCATGTTCACCTCTTTGCAACCCCATGGACTGTAGCCCACCAGGCTCCTCTGTCCATGGGATTTTTTCAAGCAAGTATACTGGAGCAGGTTGCCATTTCCTTCTCCAGGGGACCTTGCTGACCCATGGATTGAACCCAAGTCTCTTACTTGGGAGGCGGATTCTTTACCACTGAGCCACTAATCTGGGTTATAATATTTAAATTTCTTTTAAAAGAAAAACAAAATCTAAAGCAAAAGCATTTGTTTTGTCTCAAGAAATAAAGATGTTTTTCCTTTAAAAAAAAAAGCAGTCATTTTATGAAGATTGCTACCTTGCTTTTCTTTTTTATATGTATTATTATTATATTTTATATATATTATACATATGACATAAAAATGATATAATATTATTTTATTTATTATTGACAGCATTAACCAACATCTGTCATTTTTAGTCTTATTTTTCTCCTAATGGTTGATCTTTTCATTTTACTTTTCTGATGCCCAAAGGTAATGAACCATTTTCATATACATTCATAGATTATAATTGTACTATCATAAAGGAAAATGAGGATTTCAGGTAGAACTCTGTGGAAGAAAATGTATATGTGTGTATATATTATATACATTCTGTCATTGCTGAGAATATATATATATATGTGTATATATGCATATATATGTGAAGTAAAATAATGCAACAATTTATATTTTTAATTGACCAGTTTAAGCAACTGCCATGTTCATTAACAGCCTATTGTTGCCCCAGTTCTGTACCTGTTCTTCGGATGAAATCCTATTTTGCAGTCTCAGGAAGAAACTCTTTCCTATATCTTTTCTGCGGGAAAAGGCAGAACATGTTTTATAAAGTAAAAATGTAAGAATTTCATCTCTTGGTTTAATGTCTCATTTCAGTTCAGTTCAGTTCAGTCGCTCAGTTGTGTCCGAATCTTTGCAACGCCATGAATCGCAGCATGCCAGGCCTCCCTGTCCATCACCAACTCCTGGAGTTCACTCAGACTCAAGTCCATCGAGTCAGTGATGCCATCCAGCCATCTCATCCTGTGTCGTTCCCTTCTCCTCCTGCCCCCAATCCCTTCCAACATCAGTCTTTTCCAATGAGTCAACTCTTTGCATGAGGTTTAATGTCTAAAAAGACCTAAAAAGAGTAAAGATAATACAATGGTTAATATTATTTTTGCTTATTTTATTTTTCCCTTCTCATCTGTAGTCAACAACTAAAACCCCAAAGGCTGCCTATTCCTCTCCCATTCTGTCCCCTTCACCAGTATCCTTGGCTAAACCAGACCAATTTCTCTACCATTTTCCAAATAATTTCCATTCCTGCTCATGCACAATTGCTTGTTCTGTTTCCAGTAAAAACACTCTCCCTTTTCCCCATAAGTCTTTGCATTCTTTAAAGTGCAGCTGCAACCTATACTATGTGTTCCTTATCTTTCTAGTTCATTCCTTTGAGTAAACAATCATACTCTTGTTTATACTTGTACTTAATAGTTCCTTAGTCTTAGAAACTTCTTTAGAGAACCGACAGACTTTTCAAAGCTTCTTTAATTTCAACCTTAAAAAGATCCAATTAGAAATTTTCTGTTGATAAAAGTGAGATGAGGCTCACAGGATTCAGATTTTTTTCTTCTAAAAGAAAAGTGAATTGTGACAACGTTTGAACTTTGTTTAGGACTACAAATGACATCCCTGCCTACTACAAACAGCATAGTTCACAGTACGTTTTCCAATTATTATTCGCATATTCCCATTCAGAATTAGAAGGAAAAATGAGAAAAATCAAACTATGACTTACGAGGAAAATGGCACTGAATTCTTTTTTAAATAATTTGGTATGAATATACAATTACTTGTGTGGTTTTTTGTGTAGTTGTGTGTTTGATATATATCTCTCCTAAAAGACTGTAAGTTCCCTGATTTATTTCTTATTAGTTCCACCCCCTAGCATAGTGCCTGGACTACAACAGGCACTAAATAAGTTCTTGTTAAAAGAATAATGAATGATAAGATATCTCTATATTAGAATGAGCTCACTTGTCTGAGGAATTCTTTAATAATAAGGTATCAAACAGAACAATCTGGTTGACTTTCCATGATTGAAAAGCTGTTACTATTCTTTTGAGCACAAAGGAAATCTACTAGCCATGCTTGAACAGAATGAAGGTGAACCAATACTGAGTGTTAAATAATATAACACAGGTGCTGTGACTGAGTAACAGATATGGACAGTTTTTTTCTCTGAGGTCTATTCTAGTTTCAGTTTCTATTTTCTAACATTCTTTTTTCTCCTTTCATTTTAAAATGAAAATTTTTTTACTGTTAATGACATGATGATAGTAATGAAGAATGGCTTTCTTCGTTAATAACCCATTGTAGACCCATCGTTAACTAACAAAATTTGGAGTGAACAGAATGGGATTTAGAAGGATATCTAAGTAAGGAAAAAATATTATTTCTGTATAATTTTTGAAAACAGAACTGGAATGTAAAGGAGGGTGGAGAGGAACATTCTAAAGGTGAAGCTCACGGAGAGAATTAAGGATGAAAGAAGCATTGTTAATACTCCCCTGACTTTAAGTTCCTGAGTAAATAAATCCTTTCCATAGTCCCAGTGTAGAGTTGTCTGAAACTGAATAAGTAAGGAGGGAATCCAGTCCATCATGATAAACCTGAATTAAGACTCGTTTCTTTAATACTCTGGCTATTGCTGATATAAAGTATATCTCTGACCAATCAACAGGATTGATTTAACCATGATTCTGAACTTTGAAACATAAAACTTTATGTGGCTTTGTCCCTAGATGGGCAAGTGGCAGATTAATGGTGCCATTGTCTTTATTTATGGTTGACTAGCTGAATCCTTCTGGAGAAGGCAATGGCACCCCACTCCAGTACTCTTGCCTGGAAAATCCCATGGACAGAGGAGCCTGGTAGGCTACAGTCCACAGGGTCACTAAGAATTGGGCATGACTGAGCAACTTCACTTTCACTTTTCATTTTCATGCATTGGAGAAGGAAATGGCAACCCACTCAAGTATTCTTGGCTGGAGAATCCCAGGGACAGAGGAACCTAGTGGGCTACCGTCTATGGGGTCACACAGAGTCGGACACGACTGAAGTGACTTNGGGTCACTAAGAATTGGGCATGACTGAGCGACTTCACTTTCACTTTTCATTTTCATGCATTGGAGAAGGAAATGGCAACCCACTCCAGTATTCTTGGCTGGAGAATCCCAGGGACAGAGGAACCTAGTGGGCTACCGTCTATGGGGTCACACAGAGTCGGACATGACTGAAGTGACTTAGCAGCAGCAGCAGCAGCAGCTGAATCCTCATGGTTTAAGACTGAGACTCAACAGAAACCAATCTATAGGACACACTCGGGCACTACTGATATTCCTGAGATAAGCCTGAATTTCCCATTTGCCTCAAATGGAAACCAAAGAGAGTGGAGAGGCATTTTGTAGCCCTAGTAGAAATGCTTTACATCCCTATCACAATGCTTTATCATTTAAGTTTTACAACACTGAATTGGTTCCATGCTGCTGTAACACAAATGTGTAAGTGTGTGTATGTGTATACACATAACACAAATGTGTATGCATGTGTGAGCATCTGTGTCTGTGTGTGTTTAACACTTATTCAATGTCTGGGTTCCTAGGTAGCAGTAACTTCAATTTTCTCAGTATTTTTGACAATGACAATGGACATTNTGGGGGTTATTTCTTTTCAGTTTTTTCTTTTTAATTTATTTTTTATTGAAGGATAATTGCTTTATAGAATTTTGTTGTTTTCTGTCAAACCTCAACATGAATCAGCCATAGGTCTACATATATCTCCTCCCTTTTGAACCTCCCTCCCATCTCCCTTCCCAGCCCACCCCTTTAGGTTGATACAGAGCCCTTTTTTGAGTTTCCTGAGCCATACAGCAAATTCCTGTTGGCTATCTATTTTACATATGGTAATGTTGGCTTTCATGTTACTCTTTTCATACAACTCACTCTCTCCTCCCCTCTCCCCATGTCCATAAGCCTATTCTCTATGTCTGTTTCTCCATTGCTGCCCTGTAAATAAATTCTTCAGTACCATTCTTCTAGACTCCATATATATGTGTTAGAATATGCTATTTATCTTTCTCTTTCTGACTCACTTCATGCTGTATAATCTGTCTCTTATACACATCTAGANCATTGCTGCCCTGTAAATAAATTCTTCAGTACCATTCTTCTAGACTCCATATATATGTGTTAGAATATGCTATTTATCTTTCTCTTTCTGACTCACTTCATGCTGTATAATAGGTTCTAGGTGCATCCAGCTCATCAGAACTGACTTAAATGTGTTCCTTCCTTTGGCTGAGTAATATCCTGTTGTGTATATGTACCACAACTTCTTTATCCATTCATCTGTCGATGGACATCTAGGCTGCTTCCATGTTCTAGCTATTGTAAATAGTGCTTCAACGAACAATAGGATACATGTGTCTTTTTCAGTTTTGGTTTCTTCAGGGTATGTGCCTAGGAGTGTGATTGCTGATTCATATGGTAATTTTATTCCTAATTTTTAAAGGAATCTCCATACCATCTTCCATAGTGACTCTATCAATTTGCGTTCCTACCAATAGTGCAAGAGTGTTCCCTTTTCTCCACACCCTCTCCAGCATTTATTGTTTATAGACTTTTTGATGATGGCCATTCTGACCAGTGTGAAATGATATCTCATTGTAGTTTTGATTTTCATTTCTCTAATAATGAGCTATGTTGAACATATTTTCATGTGATTATTAGCTATCTATATGTCTTCTTTGGAGAAGTGACATATCATAAGTGGTCTTTTCCCCACTTTTTGATACGGTTGTTTGTTTTTCTGGCATTGAGTTGTATGAGCTGCTTGTATATTTTGGAAATTAATCCTTCATCAGTTGTTTTGTTTGCTATTATTTTCTCCCATTCTGAGTGTTGTCTTTTCACCTTGCTTATAGTTTGCTTTGCTGTGCAAAAGCTTTTAAGTTTAATCAGGTCCTACTTGCTTACTTTTCATTCTGTTTCCATTGCTGTAGGAGGTGGGTCATAGAGGATCTTGGTTTAATTTAGGTCATCAAGTGTTCTGCCTATATTTTCCTCTAAGAGTTTTATAGTTTCTGGTCTTACATTTAGGTCTTTACTCCATTTTGAGTTTATCTTTGTGTATGGTGTTAGGAAGTGTTCTAATTTCATTCTTTTACATGTAACTGTCCAGTTTTCCCAGCACGATTTATTTGAAGAGGCTGCCTTTGCCTCTTCAAAAATAAAGTACTCATAAGTGCATGAGTACCTGTCTATTTCTGGGCTTTCTATATTGTTCCATTGGTCTATATTTCTGCTTTTGTGCCAGTACCATACTGTCTTTATGACTGCAGCTTTGTAATATAATCTGAAGTCAGGAAGGTTGATTCCTCCAATTCCATTCTTCTTTCTTAAGACTACTTTGGCTATTCAGGATCTTTTGTGTTTCCATATGAATTGTGAAATTTTTGGTTCTATTTCTGTGAAAAATGCTTTTGGTAATTTGATAGAGATTGCATTGAATCTATAGATTGCTTTTGGTAGTATAGCCATTTTCACAATACTGATTCTTCCTACCTAGGAACATGGAATATCTCTCCATCTGTTTATGTCATCTTTGATTTTTTTCCTTCATGGCTTATAATTTTCTGTGTACAGTTCTTTCATCTTCGTGGGTAAGTTTATTCCTAGATATTTAATTATTTTTGTTACAATGGTGAATGAGATTGATTCTTTAATTTCTCTTTCTGATTTCTCATTGTTATTATATAGAAATGCAAGTGATTTCTGTATATTGGTTTTATATCTTGAAATTTTGCTAAATTCACTGATTGGCTCTAGTAATTTTCTGATACTATCTTTAACCTTACAATGCACAGTATCATGTCATCTGCAAACAGTGAGAGCTTTACTTCTTTTCTGATCTGGATTCTCATATCTGACAAAATAGATCTTAAAATAAAGAATTTTACAAGAGATAAGGAAGGACACTACATAATGATCAAGGATCAATCCAAGAGGAAGACATAGCAATTGTAAATATCCAACATAGGGAGACCTCAATACATAAGACAAACACTAGTGTACATAAAAGGAGAAATTGAAAGTAAGACAATAATAGTAAGAGACTTTAACACCCCACTCACACTAATGGACAGATCATCAAAACAGAAAATCAATAAGGAAACTTGTCTTAAATGATACATTAGGTGAAATGGATCTTATTGATATCTTCAGGACAGCCCATCCAAACGCAGAAGAATACACCTTCTTCAGGATAGACCACATCTTGGGTCACAGATCAGACCTCAGCAAATGTAAGAAAATTGAAATCATATCAAGCATCTATCTGACCACAATGCTATGAGACTAGATATCAATTTTAAGAGAAAAAAACTGTAAGAAACACAAACACATAGAGATTAAACATCACATTTCTAAATAATCAACAGGTTACTGAAGAAATCAAAAGGGAAATCAAAAAAGGTCTAGAAACAAATGACAATGAAAACATGGCAACTCAAAACCTATGGGATGCAATAAAAGCAGTTCTAAGAAGGAAGTTTATAGCAATACAATCCTACCTCAAGAAATGAAAAAGACATCAAATAGACGACCTAACTTTGCACCTAAAACAGCTGGAAAAAGAACAACAACAACAAAAAATTAGTAGAAGAAAGGAAATCACAATGATCTGAGTAGAAATAAGTGAAAAAGAAATGAAACAATCAATAGTAAAGATTAATAAAACTAAGAGCTGGTTCTTTGAGAAGATAAACAAAATTAACAAACCTTTAGCCAGACTCATCAAGAAAAAAAGAGAGAAGAATCAAATCAACAAAATTAGAAATGAAAAAGGAGAGGTTACAACAGACAATGCAGAAATACAAAGGATTATAAGAGAGTATTATGAACAACTATATGGCAATAAAATGGATAACTTGGGGAAAATGGACAGATTCTTAGAAAAGTTTAATCTTCCAAGACTGAATCAGGAAAAAGTAGAAATTATGAACAACCCAGTCACAAGCACTGAAATTGAAGCTGTGACCAAAAATCTCCTGAAAAACAAAAGCCCAGGACCAGATGGCTTCCCAGAAGAATTCTATCAAATATTAAGAGAAGCACTAATGCCTATCCTTCTAAAACTCTTTCAAAAAATTGCAGAGGAAGGAACACTTCCAAACTCATCCTATGGGCCACCATCACCCTGATACCAAAACCAGCCAAGACAACATGAAAAAAGAAAACTACAGGCCAATATCACTGATGAACATAGATGCAAAAATCCTCAAAAAAATTTTAGCAAACAGAATTCAACAACATATCAAAAAGCTCATACAACATGAATGAGTTGGATTTATTTCAGGAATGCAAGGACTCTTCAATATATGCAAATCAATGTGGTATACCATATTAAAAATTTAAATGATAAAAATCATATGATAATCTCAATAGATGCAGAAAAAGCCTTTGACAAAATTCAGCACCCATTTATGATTAAAACTCTTCCAAAAATGGGCATAGAAGGAACCTACCTTAACATAGTAAAGGCTATATATAATAAGCCTACAGCAAGCATTATTCTCAATAGTGATAAACTGAAAGCATACCCCCTAAGATCAGGAACAAGACAAGGGTGTCCATTTTCACCACTATTATTCAACATAGTTTTGGGAATCCTAGCTATAGCAATCAGAGTACAAAGCTTTATGATGTAAAGTATTTTGCTTCCATTGATGATGTGACTGATTGGGGGAAATATTAAAAATTCCAACTTAAAGACTTTCCTGATTGTTGAAGAGCCAAAAATAAATGATTTGGTTTTCATCATTCTCAAAGTACCGATCTTAGATTTTTTTAAAGTATCATCAAGATGATGACTTACTCTCACCAAAAAAAAAAAAGAAAGTCCTTACACTTTCTACAGATTTGAGCTTAAAATACAGCAATGATTTTTAAGAAGCAAAGCTTAGGAAACCCTTTGTTTCTTCTTACAGAAATAAATTTGTGAAAGAAAAATGATCTACCATGAATTTATCTCTTTCAAGTGAGAGGAGATTCAGAAACTTTGGATGGGTCATCAGTAAATGTTTTCCTGCTAAGACCATGATGATTGACTAATATTTCAGCACAATTTTGGGTAGAGGAGTAATGCAATTAAGACATGGTCTAGGAAATATTCTGTGCTATTTCACATGATACTTAGTTAATGCTAGGATGACATACTTCTTTCTGAGACTATGACAAGACATATGAGGAAACAGGGAGTATCAGTTGAAAGGTACCTCCTGAAAGTATTTGGATTATGGACAGTTACCTCATCTGTCAGGGACACAGAAAGCTACTTTGATGAGCAAGAGGCAGAACATATCCTGGGTACAAATGGGGAGGCTTGCTACAACTGGTTCATCAGGGTGGGGCCACAAGAGTTAACCAAGGAAAATACTACATCATACATAAAATGCAAACATCAAGCCAATTGTTGGCCAGAGTCCTGATAGAGTCCTTAATAAGATTACTATGAAATAAATACCTTGGCTCACCATAGAGTATACAGTGTGAATCATAAATACTCATTCAGTTCAGTTGCTCAGTCGTGTCTAACTCTTTGTGACCCCATGAACTGCAGCACGCCAGGCCTCCCTGTCCATCACCAGCTCCCAGATTTCACTCAAACTCACGTCCATCGAGTTGGTGATGCTATCCAGCCATCTCATCCTCTGCTGACCCTTCTCCTCCTGCCCCCAATCCCTCCCAGCATCACAGTCTTTTTCAGTGAGTCAACTCTTAACATGAGGTGGCCAAAGTACTGGAGTTTCAGCTTTAGCATCAGTTCTTCCAAATAAATCCCAGGGTTGATCTCCTTCAGAATGGACTGGTTGGATTTCCTTGCAGTCCAAAGGACTCTCCTTGCAGTCCAAGAGTCTTCAACACCACAGTTCAAAAGCATCAATTCTTCAGCACTCAGTTTTCTTCACATTCCAACTCTCACATCCATACATAACCACTGGAAAAGCCATCTCCTTGACTAAACAGACCTTTGTTGGCAAAGTAATGTCTCTGCTTTTCAATATGCTATCTAGGTTGGCCATAACTTTNTTAGGAAACCCTTTGTTTCTTCTTACAGAAATAAATTTGTGAAAGAAAAATGATCTACCATGAATTTATCTCTTTCAAGTGAGAGGAGATTCAGAAACTTTGGATGGGTCATCAGTAAATGTTTTCCTGCTAAGACCATGATGATTGACTAATATTTCAGCACAATTTTGGGTAGAGGAGTAATGCAATTAAGACATGGTCTAGGAAATATTCTGTGCTATTTCACATGACACTTAGTTAATACTAGGATGACATACTTCTTTCTGAGACTATGACAAGACATATGAGGAAACAGGGAGTATCAGTTGAAAGGTACCTCCTGAAAGTATTTGGATTATGGACAGTTACCTCATCTGTCAGGGACACAGAAAGCTACTTTGATGAGCAAGAGGCAGAACATATCCTGGGTACAAATGGGGAGGCTTGCTACAACTGGTTCATCAGGGTGGGGCCACAAGAGTTAACCAAGGAAAATACTACATCATACATAAAATGCAAACATCAAGCCAATTGTTGGCCAGAGTCCTGATAGAGTCCTTGATAAGATTACTATGAAATAAATACCTTGGCTCACCATAGAGTATACAGTGTGAATCATAAATACTCATTCAGTTCAGTTGCTCAGTCGTGTCTAACTCTTTGCGATACCATGAACTGCAGCACGCCAGGCCTCCCTGTCCATCACCAGCTCCCAGATTTCACTCAAACTCACGTCCATTGAGTTGGTGATGCTATCCAGCCATCTCATCCTCTGCTGACCCTTCTCCTCCTGCCCCCAATCCCTCCCAGCATCACAATCTTTTTCAGTGAGTCAACTCTTAACATGAGGTGGCCAAAGTACTGGAGTTTCAGCTTTAGCATCAGTTCTTCCAAATAAATCCCAGGGTTGATCTCCTTCAGAATGGACTGGTTGGATTTCCTTGCAGTCCAAAGGACTCTCCTTGCAGTCCAAGAGTCTTCAACACCACAGTTCAAAAGCATCAATTCTTCAGCACTCAGTTTTCTTCACATTCCAACTCTCACATCCATACATAACCACTGGAAAAGCCATCTCCTTGACTAGACAGACCTTTGTTGGCAAAGTAATGTCTCTGCTTTTCAATATGCTATCTAGGTTGACCATAACTTTCCTTCCAAGGAGGAAGTGTCTTTTAATATCATGGCTGCAATCACCATCTGCAGTGATTTTGGAGCCCCCCAAAATAAAGTCAGACACTGTTTCCACTGTTTCCCCATCTGTTTCCCATGAAGTGATGGGACCAGATGCCATGATCTTCGTTTTCTGAATGTTGAGCTGTAAGCCAACTTGTTCACTCTCCTCTTTTACTTTCATCAAGAGGCTTTTTAGTTGCTCTTCACTTTCTGCCATAAGGGTGGTGTCATCTGCATATCTGAGGTGACTGATATTTCTCCTGGCAATCTTGATTCCAGCTTGTGCTTCTTCCAAGCCAGCGTTTCTCATGATGTACTCTGCATAGAAGTTAAATAAGCAGGGTGACAATATACAGCCTTGACATACTCCTTTTTCTACTTGGAACCAATCTGTTGTTCCATGTCCAGTTCTAACTGTTTCTTCCTGACCTGCATACAGATTTCTCAAGAGGAAGGTCAGGTGGTCTGCTCTGCCCATCTCTTTCAGTTTATTGTGATACACACAGTCAAAGGCTTTGGCATAGTCAATAAAGTAGAAATAGACATTTTTCTGGAACTCTCTCTTGCTTTTTCCATGATCCAGCAGATGTTGGCAATTTGATCTCTGGTTCCTCTGCCTTTTCTAAAACCAGATTGAACATCTACAAGTTTACGGCTCACATACTGCTGAAGTGGTTAGCTGTTTTGGATTGACACTTTGTGGGTCATTTATTATTGATGGAGCTCCAAGTATAGAGGCTATTTCTGTTTTTTAGTGTTCTCTTTATGGGATTGGATGTGCAGAAAACGTTATACATCCAGTAAATAACTTCACCTGAACTCTAGTGTGATGAAATATTGAGTTATGAAGGTGTTTTAATTAAACTTTTATTCAAGCTATAATTTAAAAGATTAGTTTTTACAAAAATAAAAATNCAAGTATAGAGGCTATTCTGTTTTTTAGTGTTCTCTTTATGGGATTGGATGTGCAGAAAACTTTATACATCCAGTAAATAACTTCACCTGAACTCTAGTGTGATGAAACATTGGGTTATGAAGGTGTTTTAATTAAACTATTTTATTCAAGCTATAATTTAAAAGATTAGTTTTTACAAAAATAAAAATTATAATTAAGTTTTAGAGAATTAGTCATTACAGAGTAAATCTACAGGTTACAGAGTAAAGCAGTAGCATTAGGTGAAAATTTAAAGCTAGATATGATTAAACTACTTTGAATCATATCCACTTATTTTTCACTCTGTATTTTCTTTTATGTAGAACATGAACATTTTCTAGAGAAAGCCTCTTTTCCATCCAGAATCAGCTTTCATACTTGTTCTGCCTTCCCATTTTGGTTTAGCCCATCTTAAGTAGTAAAGGTAAAAGGTAACATTTATTGCTCACATTCACACTGCAGAGCATTATACTAAAACTTTGTGCCGTGTATCACCAGAGATAATTCTTAAAACCATCTGCAAACCAGATACCAGTATTTTCCTTCCCTTACAAGAGGCCTTACATTGGTTAAATAACTTGCCCACAGTCTGTACGTGAAAGAACATGCACTTAAACCAGGGTCAATTATTTTCTAAACACCATTCTCTGAAAAGCTATGCCATAAGCAATCCAAGTGCAAGCCTCCTCCTTATAGAACTTTCATTTTTATATAGTTTAGTGTTAAGTGTATTTCAAAAATTATGAGAAAATGAATTAAGCCAGAGGAGTAGAACTTTATTTCACACACATACTTTTTTGTTGAAATTTGTTTATTTTGTTTTTACCATGCGTTTTTCCTTTTTAAAATTTTTTTTAAATTTCCATTTAAATTGGTGTATAGTTGATTGGTTTTTTACCATTCATAAAGAAATTTGGGGGGGGCACTAAATTTATGTCATTTCTTTCATATTTAAAAGAGAGATGGCGTAAATGTAATTTACTTTTTGAATCCATGGATATGATGTGAAGATGATGTATTTAGAATAATAAGAGAGTTCATCTTTCTAAGAATTAACAGCAGAGATTCTGGAATCTAATTACTGCAGAACAAATTTGAATTGCTATTTACTAACTATATAAATTTTACAAAGTTTCTTAATCTTTCTGTGCCTCAATTTCACATCTGAAAAATATACATAACAACTAGTATTCCATATAGCTGCTACTTGATTATACCAGAAAAATCTGTGTAAAAAGTTTAGTACAATATCTTGTAGATAGACATTTCTCAGAAAAATTTANTTTTACAAAGTTTCTTAATCTTTCTGTGCCTCAATTTCACATCTGGAAAATATACATAACAACTAGTATTCCATATAGCTGCTACTTGATTATACCAGAAAAATCTGTGTAGAAAGTTTAGTACAATATCTTGTAGATAGACATTTCTCAGAAAAAGATTTATTTTCTTTGTCACAACAAATGAACAAAAGACTAGACCATAAAAGAAGATGGCCTCTAGACCACATTAAGGAAGATGATTTTCCAATGTAAAAGTGACTTTTGAAATAAGACAAGATTAGGTTTTCTTTTGGAAATGGTTTTTTACCAGTTTTCTTTTTCTTTTTTTTTTTTTTTAGAATAAAAAGGAAGTTATTTTAGAGAATGAATTCAGTTTTAGTACTGCTTTGATGTTCTCTGAACTTCTTTCTGTGTTTTGAGACTCATGATTCAATTTTCCTAAGAATTTATTCCTTAAGGAAAATAGATTAGAAGAGATCTTAAGAAGCTGAAAGAAAACAAGTGAATTATTTATGATTGCATTTCTCCTGATTGTGTTTGTGAGCTGCCATTCAGAACAAGCAAAATGTTTATCATTTTATTATCAGAAGACTGTATGTCATAAAAAAGGAATAAGGGAAGTTTTATAAATGATCTAAGGAAAAACTCTGAAGAAAAAGAAGCAGCAGGTTAGAAATGTTGCCAGTGATGCTATAGAAGCAGAAATATTACTGATACTAGAAACCAAGGAGGAGAGAAAGACAACAAGTGTTTCTGAAGCTGTGATGTTTAATACTAGAAACTCAAGGAGATGCAAAGCCCAATGGCTGAAAGTGATAAGCCTGTCACAGCATGTCTTTCTTTGGAGTCTGTAGCTGTCAAGGCACTTCCTTTGTTGGTTGCTATAGAAATAATTACAGTACAAGACGTTGAGAATTCAAAGCAGATGGATGTCAAAGTAGAAACACTGTCATCTTTGTGTGTTTACTCTAATATCCTTAGGGTGAAAAAGATAAAATTAAAGACAAAAAGCACCATATTTTGAATTGAAAATTAAGAAATATAGGGTTCATAGTTTAACGAAGTATTTCATTTCAGCACAAAGCAGTTAAGTGAGGGCTGTTCAGTGAAGCCTTTAAAGTGATCAGCAAATGCTAACAAAAATAGAAACTAAGGGTTCTTGTCAAGTGGGAGAATGTTTGATTTAAATCAAGAAACTGAGGATACGTTTATCTTTGAAAGGATTATATCATCCTGTAAGGGATCTCTTTTTAGGTTTGTAGTTATATGCCGCGATATCACTACCTTGAAAAAAAAATTCAAAAAAACCAAAGCTATTTATTTTTTTGCTATCACCATATTAAGTTTGATTCTTACTTTCATTTTAATTTCTCCTGTTAGATTAATCATATATAAAGGAGATATTATAAAATATAAATATATGTGCGCATGTATGTACATTTGTTTGTGTATGTATATAGGTAGATAGATATTATTTCTATCCTATTCTATCTTTTGATCTCTCTTTTAACCAGTACTATAGTATCTTGATTTCTAAAACTGATTTTTAAAATTTCTTGATATTCAATAGAGCAATCCCAGCGTCTTCTTCAAGTTTCTCTGGGCCAAGACATTTTGATAATTTTAAGCACTTAGTCACATTTTGGCATGATAATTTATGGAAGGATACTATGATAGCAATCATGGCTTTTTGATCATTATGAAATAGTAGATGACAGATTTTACCAAAAGGCCTAAGTTCTAAGACCACATACTGGTTCTACAGTGGCTATTCATTTCTTTTGACTCATCTGATGTTTGGGGGAAAAAAACACGTGAATTTAATCTACCTGTATACCTAAGTTAATCATTCCATAATTAATACTCCTATTTAAATTTATCTTCTGTATCTCAAGTAATTCCGCCAGTTAAGAAACTAAAATAAATGTATGGGTATAGAAATATTTGCATTCTTATAAGCAGTGATAAATAGCTCCAATTCTAGTTCAAAGTGAAACAAATAAAATGCTAAATGGAAAATACTAAGAGTTGGACACAACTGAGCAACTGAACAAACAAATAAATTTTGTTAAACATGTGTGTATGTGTATGCTGGGTCATGTCTGACTCTTTGTGATCCCATGGACTGTAGCCTGCCAGGCTTCTCTGTCCCTAGAATTTTCCAGGCAAGAATACTGGAATGTGTTGCCATTTCCTACTCCAGGGGATCTTCCTTACCCATGGTCAAATTCACCTCTCTTGAGTCTCCTCCACAGGCAGGTGGATTCTTGACCATTCACCACCTGGAAAGCCCTAATTAAGATTGTGTTAAACATCAATTCAGTTCAGTTCAGTTGCTCAGTTATGACTGACTCTTTGTGACCCCATGAATCGCAGCATACCAGGCTTCCCTGTCCATCACCAACCCCTGGAGTTTACACAAACTAGTATCCATCGAGTCGGTGATGCCACCCAGTCATCTCATCNTTGCTCAGTTATGACTGACTCTTTGTGACCCCATGAATCGCAGCATACCAGGCTTCCCTGTCCATCACCAACCCCTGGAGTTTACACAAACTAGTATCCATCAAGTCGGTGATGCCACCCAGTCATCTCATCCTCTGTCGTCCCCTTCTCCTCCTGCCCCCAATCCCTCCCAGTATCAGGATCTTTTCCAATGAGTCAACTCTTCACATGAGGTGACCATAGTACTGGAGATTCAGCTTCAGCATCAGTCCTTCCAAAGAAATCCCAGGGCTGATCTCCTTCAGAATGGACTGGTTGGATCTCNCCTTTATGGGATAGCAGGGGTCTATCAGGCAGTTACCTAACTAGTACTGATTGAACAATTCCTGATTGATGGGCTTAAGATTCCCTTTCTGGGAGAGCTGAAACTGTAAATTAAATCTGTTGGCAGTGTGGAGCATAAGTGACTCCATTTGGGGCCTTTTGTTTTTAATAGTGGGTATGTGAAATTTGATCCAATTCCATTTATTCTGGACACCAATAATTTATTTCTTATATTGGTTGCAGATGTACATGTGTGTGTACTCAGTCATGTCTTAACTCTGTGATTCCGTGGACTGTGGCCCGCCAGATTCCTCTGTCCACAGAATTTCCCAGGCGAGAATACCGGAGTGGGTTGCCATCTCCTCCTCCAGNTGCAGATGTACATGTGTGTGTACTCAGTCATGTCTTAACTCTGTGATTCCGTGGACTGTGGCCCGCCAGATTCCTCTGTCCACAGAATTTCCCAGGCGAGAATACCGGAGTGGGTTGCCATCTCCTCCTCCAGGAATCAGCTCTGCTTGCTTGCCAGGCCTGTTGTGTGGGACTCAGCCTGGAAGTTCCCCTTGTCACCTCTTGGGTGGATTTTCCTTTCTTCCACACAAATTCCCCCTGTTTGTCACCACCACCCCCAACCCCTGTACTGGGTGGCATGGGAGATCTCAGGCTTTGACCAGGGACTGAACCCATACCTCCGTGCATGGGAAGCTCAGATTCTTAACCACTGGACCGGGAGGGAAGGCCCCTCCCTCTTGTTCTTCGTTTTGTTGAGTTATATCCTCAGGTAGCACACAAAATAAGTTGGTTGAACCTATGAGTGTCTGACTGTATCTTTATTCTGTTCTCACGTGGAAGGATAAATTTGACTGCATAGAGAATTTTATCTTGAAAGTCATTTCCTTAAGGATGTAATATTAAAGTCCCCAACTATTACTGTGTTGCTGTATATTTCTCCCTTTATTTCTTTACTATTTACTTTCTATATTTCTGCACTCCTAGGCTGGGCGCAGAAATGTCTGCAAACGTATCTTCTTGTTGGATTGACCCCTTTATCCTTCTGTAATGCCCCTTTTTGTCTTTTGCTACAGTCTTTTGTTTTAAAGTATATTTCTTCTGATACAAGTACTGCTACCCCAGCATTCTTTTTCTTCCCATTGGCACTATTGTTCTTGACAAGTCACTCAGTCGTGTCCAACTCTTTGCAACCCCATCGACTGCAGCGCACCAGGCTTCCCTGTCCTTCACCATCTCCTGGAGCCTGCTCAAATGCATGTCCACTGAGTCGGTGACATCACCCAACCATCTTGTCCTCTGTCATCTCCTTCTCCTCCTGCCTTCATTCTTTTTCTCCATCAGGGTCTCTTCCAATGAGTCAGCCCTTCTCATTAGGTGGCCAGAGTACTGGAGCTTCAGCATTAGTCCTTCCCGTGAATATTCAGGGCTGATCTTCTTTGGGATTGACCCCCTGGCATGGTATACCTTTTCTGATCCTTTCACTTTCATCCTCTGTCTGCAGTTTTNTTTTTCTCCATCAGGGTCTCTTCCAATGAGTCAGCCCTTCTCATTAGGTGGCCAGAGTACTGGAGCTTCAGCATTAGTCCTTCCCGTGAATATTCAGGGCTGATCTTCTTAGGGATTGACCCCCTGGCATGGGGGGTCTGATCCTTTCACTTTCATCCTCTGTCTGCAGTTTTGAAGTGTATCTTTTATAGACAGCATATAAAAGGCATACATTAATAGAAGCTTTAAAAAGTCCATTTAGCCACCTAGGTTTTTTGATTGGAGAGTTTATTCCATTTACATTTGAAGTAATTATTGATAGATGTGTAATTGCCATTGCAAAAATTGACTTCTGGCTTTTTTTGTAGTTCCTCCTTCTCTTTCTCTCTTACCTTGTGGCTTGACTTTTTTTTTATGTTCTGTTTATATCTTTTCTCATTTTCTTTAGGTATCTAATATGTGTGTTTTTTTTGTTGTTACCATGAAGTTCACATATATAATATCCTATATATTTTAGCCCCCCCCCCCACATTTTATATTTGTATGACACACTTTACGTCTTTTTATTTCATGCATCTCTTGACAGGTTATTAATCTTGATTTTACTATTGTGTCTTTTACTCTTCCTGCTTGCTTTGTACGTGACTTATCCACTTCTTTTATTATTGAATATATATATATATATTGAAAAATATTTATTTGGCCTGCAGCATCTTTTATTGCAATGCAAAGACTTCTAGTAGTGGTGTGCCAGCTCCAGAGCATGTGGGCTGAGTAGTTACGTGAACTCATGGATTCAGTTGCTTTGCGGCGTGTGGTGTCTTAGCTCCCCTGCCCAGGGCTCAAACTCATGTCCTCTGCATTGCAAGGCAGATTCTTAACCACTGGACCAATGGGCAACTCCTTTGGAAGTATTTTTTAGAAAAGATTTTCATCTATTCTCTTTTAACAGAAAAACAAAATTCAACTCCCCGATTCCGCACACACTTTAATGAAGAACAGCTAGAAGCACTAAGAGATGTATTTGAAAGGACCAGGTACCCACATTGGTTCCTCATAAGAACGCTTGCTTCAACTATTCATCTTGATGAGTCAGTTATAAAGGTATGTACCTGAGGTCTGTCTCTGTATAGCTAGATAGCACACCTAACCCAGAGTTTCACACACATTTAGTCATCATGTAATTTTCATTGCTTGAAAAATTGCTGTGTGCCAGGACCGATGTTAAGCATTTTATATATTTGTTCCAAATTTTTTTTTGAAGAACAAAAGTCACAGAGAGGAATCATCTTCCAAGAATTATAAACAGTAGAGCCAGAATTTGAACCCAGGCCTTTCTGACTCCAGACCCACAGTGCTAGATGAGATCCTTTGGTGATGGATTTGGGTCTGTTCCTCTTTGTTTCTAGATTCTTCTTAATCACAACATTCAGTTATCTATATACCTTGTGGCTAAGTTCCCGTACGTAGAGTACTCAGGGCATAAGAACCGCTGGAAAAATCCTGAAAGCACCCCAAGTTACACTCCCAGTATGGGAGTGTAACTTATTTTCAGGCTTCAGAATCCTCTCTGAGAACTCAGAGTATCCACCAAGACAAAACCCACTTTCTAAATACACCTCCTGTTCTTAACTGAAAGCAGTCTGTCCTGTCGCGCCCATTGCCAGCGCAATCCTATGCCCCTTTGCCTCCTGGATTCCAGGACCAGGAGAGGATAGAATTTTCCTCACTCAAATTAAACGTGAAGATGTGTGAGAGTAACTTGCATATACCAGAAACAACCAAATTTCTGGAGGATATGAGGATTCTCCTTTGGATGCTTCCCCCTCTTATTAACCTGCTCATCTTTTCCCTCTCCAGACTTGGTTTAAAAACCAACGTGTCAAGAGGAGGAGGGAGGAGAATCAGGTTCAGCAAAATCTGTCACCAGGAGACCCACGCCAGGTTGTCTCAGTGGAGGAGGAAGAGATGCCCTTACCGGGCACTTCCAGAAGAACTCATCCCACGAGTGTCAGCCTTGCAGATGGTTCTCATTACGAGCTGCCTGAGCTTGCTTGTGCTCAGCAGTGTGAAGGGGCTGCTGCCACTCCATGCCCTTCATCCTGCAATTTCCTGACTGTTCATCTCCACCAGATAAGTCTCGTAGACCCTGATCCTCCTTGGGCCTCCAGTCCTTATGACATAGATCAATTTATACAGTTATACGACTTACCTGGGGATGATGACCCCAGCAGTCTGGATCAGTACCTCTTCCCAGAGTGCTCCAGCTGGGGGACGGTGGCCAGTACTGATCAGCATCGTGAAGGCGAACACAGCTTCAGTCCTAAGAAAGCTCCGTGATCCACATATTTTTTAAAGTGGTTTTATTTATTTGTGTTCGGCTGTGCTGGGTCTCGCTGCTGCGTGGGCTTTTCTCTGGCTGCAGGGGATGGGTGCCGCTCTCTAGCGGTGGGCTCGGGCTTCTCACTGTGGTGGCTTCTCTTGCCATGGAGCACAGGCCCCAGGCGTGCAGGTTTAGGAGTTGCGGCTCCTTTCTGTCCTCTAAGCGCCTCCTCCACCAAATTTTAGTATAAAGGGCAGTCATCAGGTGTCTTTGGAGAAATAGCAGAAACTAGCTAGCTCTCTTAGTTTGTCCCAGTTGAGCTATCTCCATTAATACTGCGTAAAAATACCTATTTTTCATGGGCATCTTTGTCTAAAAAAAAAAAAACAATTAGGGACCTATCACCTCACACCCAGTCAGCACAGCTGTCATCTGAAAGACCACATGAAGTGTTGGCAAGGACGAGGAGAAAAGGGGAGCCTTCAGACACAAGCAAGAGCGCATCCCCATAGGAAGTGGAAGCCTTTTACCTGGGTCACCACACAACCCGCGGCCAAGACTGATCCCTCTGGCTGTAACCTCACACCAGAGCAAAGAAGAGCAGGCAGGCCTTGTCCATTTTCATCAAGGAGCACCCAGGAGCCCTGGGGCTGTCGGTGACACCGTCACTTTTGCCACTGACGACTCCCCAAGTCTTCCCCCATGCGAATCCCAGCTGACAGATCTGTGAGGCATCCATACCTGAGCCTTCAAGAGCAGGAGCTGATGCTGCAGCTTCGTCAAACACTGGCACTCACCTATGGTGCAAAAACCCACATCGCGGATCAGAGGATGTGACTGCCTGTTGACCTGTGAGATGGACCTAGCCAGCGAGGGGCTCCTCACCCCACCTTCTGTCCTTTGCACATCCATTCTGCCTGCATTTCCTGTAGCGGGAGCTGTCAGAAGAATGTAGTCCTGAGAGAGTAACGCATAAACATTTTAAGAATGGGTGGGTGCGTGTGGAGACCTATTTATTTGTCTTGTGGCCACCCAGGATGAGCTTTGTAATTAAATTTCTTTGTTCATTTAAGCTGCTGCCCACCAGTCTGTTGTGACCTGCCTCTTTCTTCACTCTTCTGGGGACCAGTTTATGAATCGTTACATTGGTACTAAGAAACAAAAGATTAAATTGAAGAAAGGAGGGAAAACCACTAGACCATTCAGGTATGACCTAAATCAAATCCCTTATGATTATACAGTGGAAGTGAGAAATAGATTTAAGGGCTTAGATCTGATAGAGTGCCCGATGAATTATAGATGGAGGTTTGTGACATTGTACAGGAGACAGGGATCAAGACCATCCCCATGGAAAAGAAATGCAAAAAAGCAAAATGGCTGTCTGAGGAGGCCTTACAGATAGATAGCTGTGAAAAAAAGAAAAGTGAAAAGCAAAGGAGAAAAGGCAAGATATTCCCATTTGAATGCAGAGTTCCAAAGAATAGCAAGGAGAGATAAGAAAGCCTTCCTCAGTGATCAGTGCAAAGAAATAGAGGAAAACAACAGAATGGGAAAGACTAGAGATC
>SJYW01054126.1:11039-33969 GCA_006410735.1 Raphicerus campestris | reverse complement strand
AGTCAACTCTTCACATGAGGTGACCATAGTACTGGAGATTCAGCTTCAGCATCAGTCCTTCCAAAGAAATCCCAGGGCTGATCTCCTTCAGAATGGACTGGTTGGATCTCCTTGCAGTCCAAAGGAGACTGTGGTGCTTCTCCAACACCACAGTTCAAATGCATCAATTCTTCGGCGCTCAGCTTTCTTCACAGTCCAACTCTCACATCCATATATAACCACTGGAAAAACCATAGCCTTGACTAGACGGACCTTTGTTGGCAAAGTAATGTCTCTGCTTTTCAATATGCTATTTAGGTTGGTCGTAACTTTCCTTCCAAGGAGGAAATGTCTTTTAATATCATGGCTGCAATCACCATCTGCAGTGATTTTGGAGCCCTCCAAAATAAAGTCAGACACTGTTTCCACTGTTTCCCCATCTATTTGCCATGAAGTGATGGGACCGAATGCCATGATCTTTGTTTTCTGAATATTGAGGTTTAAGCCAACTTGTTCACTCTCCTCTTTTACTTTCATCAAGAGGCTTTTTAGTTCCTCTTCATTTTCTGCCATAAGGGTGGTGTCATTTGCATAGCTGAGGTGATTGATGTTTCTCCCAGCAATCTTGATTCCAGCTTGTGCTTCTTTCAGGCCAGCGTTTCTCATGATGTACTCTGCATAGAAGTTAAATAAGCAGGGCGACAATATACAGCCTTGACATACTCCTTTTCCTATTTGGAACCAGTCTGTTGTTCCATGTCCAGTTCAAACTATTGCTTCCTGACCTGCACATAGATTTCTCAAGAGGCAGTTCAGGTGGTCTGGTATTCCCATCTCTTTCAGAATTTTCCATAGTTTCTTGTGATCCACACAGTCAAAGGCTTTGGCATGGTCAATAAAGCAGAAATAGATGTTTTTCTGGAACTCTTTTGCTTGTTCTGTGATCCAGCAGATGTTGGCAATTTGATCTCTGGTTCTTCTGCCTTTTCTAAAACCAGGTTGATCATCATGATTCACGTATTGCTGAAGCCTGGCTTGGAGAATTTTGAGCATTACTTTACTAACATGTGAGATGAGTGCAATTGTGCGGTAGTTTGAGCATTCTTTGGCATTGCCTTTCTTTGGGACTGGAATGAAAACTGACCTTTTCCAGTCGTGTGGCCACTGCTGAGTTTTCCAAATTTGCTGGCATATTGAGTGCAGCACTTTCACAGCATCATCTTTAAGGATTTGAAATAGCTCCACTGGAATTCCATCATCTCCACTAGCTTTGTTTGTAGTGATGCTTTCTAAGGCCCACATGACTTCGCAAGTGTAGAGCATTGTAATGAGTTCTGGTGTTTAAGAATAATCTTGTTTTCAAGGGTCTAACCATTGGGTTGAAAAATTGATTTTTCTTTATATATAAAAATGTCCACAACCAGTCAAGACTGAATATAGTAAAAGTTAAATGAACAATATAGCTGTATAGAGGAGGGAGTGACTACCAAGAGATGGAAGTCATTGGGAAAGACTTTATTAAAGCGTTAAAAGAGGGTAGCACTCACACAAAGAAGTTGCAAAAGAGTAATGGTAAGAATCACTAGCCTGTATAAAGAAACTAGAAATGTGTACAGTGGGCTAGCTAATTTCAAATTATAGTGAATTATATGCAATATATGCAAAATGGTCTGGCAGAAATCTTTGCCATAAGCCAATAACCCAGATGAGGAAGTGGCATTCCATGAAGACTGATGAAATCAGGCTTCTCTTCATCCAAATTTAATAATTTTTATTTATGTATATAAAGCCATGCTCTTGTCAGCTGTCCATCTATTTTTCCTTTAGCAATATCTTGGGATATTAGTCATCACCATAGTGATGACTCAGTGGTTGATTATGGCCTCTTCACCTCTACTCCTCAGGAATCCTATCATTCCCACTGACTACAGGGAGCCCAGTTCTCTAATAATTATTGTCTGTCCTCAATCCTGGTGCAGTCACCACTGAGCTTCCTGACATGCCAGTACCTCCATCACTAGCATGTTCCTCATAAGCTTAGTGATGAGAGCGTTCTCTGGCCCTTCCAAAGAACTTAGCCATCTGTTGGGTACTCAATACCCACTGGTTATTGTGTAACCAGTGGCTCTGTTACACAATAGAGCCACTGTAGTGTGCTTACTTCTCTGAGCCTTTTGATCCCTTCCTCAAAGCTCTGCCAAGGGAGTTCTGTCATTTGCACTTAATTTAATATGAGCCTTTTGTCCCCACAAGCCTCCAGTAACCATCCGTCCCAACAGTGTTTTAGAACCATTTCTAGGTGCTCTTGCCAGGGAGTTTTCAGTCATGGGAGAATTCTCCCTACTGGATAATTCTTTATAGAGCTTATCTTTCATCATCCCTAACCCCCAAGCAAGTCCAGTGCTATCAAGATCAACTTCTTGGAATACTCTCTCCCATCCCACTTCTGATTTATTTTGCTACAATTAATCATGTCCTGAGGTTTCTTTGGCAAATAACTCTTTTTTGCCTCTAACAAGAAAGTACTTCCTTAGTTGGCCCATGTTGAGACTTGTTATAGAACTAGAAGACAAGGGGAGGAAATGGGGTCAGATCCTGGAGAGAGCAACTGTTATCCTCCAAGGCATCCGTCTCAGTTGAGGTTTAGGTATGGTCTTCAGGCAAGAGAAAGCTGCTGTTCTTCAGGAAAACAAAGTATACTATGCTTGTGGTCCAGGGATTCAGAGGAATCCGGGGGCCCTTATTCTGAGCACGTCTATATATATATATATCTCCATTCAGTGTCTTAGGGACTCCCTTCTTCCCTATCAGGGTTTTTATTTTAGCATAAAGACTGCCAAAGCTGTGGATTCTGTTTTCATTAGCTCTACTCTTTTTACAATAAAAAAGTGTAGAAAATTTATATATTGCCTCTGCTCCCAGTTCTTGGCACAGAGCTCTAGAACCTTGTAATTCCTAAGTGATAAAAGTACTAGGAGCATCTTGTCTAATATTTGGCCTTTGTGCTGACATGAGCTCCTAAATCCCTAGGAATTTATCCCTGGGTAATAGCAGTGTCTTGTGTTCTAATCAGGTGACTCTTGGTGAGCTCTTGGATGAAGATTGGTCACCAGAAAGAGCAAACCATAATTAGAGGCTTGGAATTCTTTTAGTCCCACTACCCATTCTCTGAGGGCTTCCTTCCCTGGGGTAGTTCAGTCAGCAAAAAATCTGCCTGCAATGCAGGAGACTGGATTTGATCCTTGGGTCGGGAAGATACCCTGGGGAAGGAAATGGCAATCCACTCCAGTGTTCTTACCTAGAGAATCCCAGGGACAGAGGAACCTGGCAGATTACAGTCCATGAGATCACAAAGAGTCTGAAACGACTGAGCAACTAAGCATTCTCTGGAGAGGGAAGAAAGGCTGGAAATAGTTTATGATTGATCTTACCTATATGATGAAGTCTCTATAGAGATCCCAATATTATGAGGTTTGGAGAGCTTCCCAGCTGGTGAACATGGGGAGTTGCTGGGAGAGTGACATGATCTACCCAGAGAAGGCATGGAAGCTCTGCACTCCTTCCCATGTACTTTTCCCATACACATTTCCATCTAGATGTTTATTGTATCCTTTATCACAGTCTTTGTTACATTATAATCAAACATAAATAAGTTTTTCCCTGAGTTCTGTTAGTTGTTTTTTGAGCAAATGCTCAAATCCAAGGGGGAGGAGACCATGGGAACTTCAGATTTATAGCCCAGTTGAATGAAAGTTGTGGGCATCCTGAGGAGCTACTAAGTGCAGTTGTCCCCTTAGGTGGGGAGAAGTCTTGTGGGACTGAACACTTATCTTGTAACATCTGGTGCTCTTTCCAGGTAAACAGTGTCATAACCAAGATAAATTGTAGCACATACAGCTGGTGTCAGAGAGAACTACTTGGTGTGGGAGAAACACCCACACACCTGATGTTGCAAGTGTTGTAACTGTTGTACACAACAAAAGACCAAAAAAGTGTTTGTTGGGGGGTGGGGGGAGAGACACAGAAGAAGAGTGAGCTTTTTCCCCCCTAGTACAATGCCTCATCCAATTTACATTTCAATCTGCCTTCTAGCTACAGAAACTGAGGATCTCTTTAAATGCTCCCACACAGACTTTCTAACTTCTTTTTCACAGTACCCAGGTTGGTAATTGATTAATCTGAACCTGTCAGTTTTCTTCTTCAAACCAACAACAAACACAGTCCTTACAATTACTGAGCCCTCCTTATCTTGGAAATGCTTAGAACTGTGCGTCAGTGAGTCTCCTATCATCTATTCCCATCCAGACTCAACAATGGTGGAAATTATAGCAATTATAATGCCAGAGTGAGCAGGAGGTTTTAAACATGGTTTATCTGCAACAATGGGATCTCTATTACTATCTAGCTGGCAAATGATCTAATTCCAAGATCACATCCTAAGAGTATGCTACCTGGGACCACTTCTGAAATTACTTATTTCCAGTAGGGTTTTAGCATTAGTTTCCTAGGGTTACCATAACAAAGTCTCACAAAATTTGTGGCATAAAGCAAGAGAAATTTGTTGTCAATTTCCAGAGGCTAGATATCCAAAAATCAAAGTTTTTGTGGGGTTGGTGTCTTCTAGGCACTCCTAGGAAGAATCTGTTCCATGCCCGTCTCCTGGCTGCTGGTGATTAATTAGAAATATTTGGCATTCCTTGTTGTATGGATACATTACTCCAACCTCTTCTTCTGTCTTCACATGTTGTTCTCTCCTTTTATTTCTGTGGTCACATTGACATTCTCCCTGTGTATCTCTGTCTCTTTGTGTTCAAGTTTCCCTCTTCTTCTAAGGACACCAGTCATATTGGACTTAAAATCAGTATTGCTCAGTATGACTTTGTCTTTACTTCAGCACATATACGAAAACCCTATTTCAGGTCACATTTACGCATTAGGATTTCAACATATCTTTTGGGGAGACACAGTTAAACCCTTAACAGTCCCAAGGACAAATAAAGACAAATCCTATGATGAGAATTTGTGTGTAAGTGATTTATTAGGATATATTACCAAGAAAATGTAGTTCAAGAGGATGTATTGTCCAGCACCACCCAACTGAGAGTAACTTTTGCTCATTCTAGTCATGGAGTCCTGGGGATGGTATAGGTCACAACTCAAGTGTCAGCAGTGACAAAGATGATTCTCACCTCTGTACCCATCAGTCATTGGTTCAAAGCTATAGCTGGAGGGACATAAATTCCCAGGTCTATTTATTCCTGCTTGTAACAGGAAAAGTGTTATGATGGCTTGAAGATAGCTGTTATGAAATGATTTATGTTCTCCCCTCCCCCGACTTGTGTGTTGAAGTCTTAATTCCAAGTGATGCAGAATGTAACTGTATTTGAAGATAGGGCCTTTAAGGAAGTAATTAAGTTAAAATGAGGTCATGTGGATAGACCCTAATCCAATATGACCAATGTCCTTATAAAAAGAGATTAGTATGCAGATGACACACAGGCAGAGGGACAACGACCATGTGAGGACACTCCAGAAAGACATGATAAGTGTTCTACTGAAACCTGAAACACGTACTTTGTCAGTGTCAGCTCTGAAAAATTACCCAGCTTTGTTTTTGTACAATGGAGACAGAAACAAGTATACATAGGGACCTGAGGAGATTCCTTTAGATGCATCTTGATGTTTCTACATATGGTGATAAAATGAGTGGGCTAATCCAGTAACAGGAGTAGGATGAGGGCAAGGTACCAACAGAGCATGGATGCTTCAAGGCTGAAGAAATGGATCACTCCACAGAGTGATTACCCTAGACCACATACAATTTTAATCAAGGATGGGAAAATCTTGAATAGTTGTAGAGGAGTAAAAAGAGCCCTTAGCTGATGGTTGCTGTTGAAAACTCTGCTTCATTCGCTATATCTTATATTCTGTTTTTATATTTGCACACACAAGGGACTTATCTCACAGTTCTAAAAAATACAATTCATAGCCAAGTTTGAGGAATTGTTATATGTAGTTGGAGAAATATATGAAACAATCATACAAATAGCAGAACCTCTTTGCTTTTCTAAAGGACAATTTCTAAGACTCACATTATTGCCCATTAAGTTAAACCTGTTTTTATATGCTTTTATGTTTTCATATGTAATCAGTATAATATCTCATTGAAAGGACATTCTGCTATATAATGCAATATTAAAGGTGATCTTACTTTAGTGATTACTAATCATAATTGTGTTATTTGCATAATTTTTATCTTTAGTTGGAGTTATAATTTTATACGTTCATTTCCTATAGAAATAATTTTCTGTGGATCTGTAACTCAATTAGTATTTCAAATATTTTTGTTAATACACACTTAGAAAAAGATCACAATAATGATAATCTAACATTCAAACATTTTAAAATAGAATATAAAGATGCAGGTTTTATTTTAGAAAAAAAGGAAAATGATGGATATATTATCATTTTTTTCCAATTAAGAATATTTTGTGTAAATATATACAAAAGTCAGGTTACTATAATCTTGATTGTGACAAGCATAACAATTAATGTGAAATCACTTAGTTAAATTTTTAATAAATAAAGTAAAACTTTTGCATGTGACTCTATAAGTAATATAAGAAAATTATAGGTTAGCTGCAAGGATGAATCCATTTAGAGGTATTGTTTATAGTCATAGAATGGAAAATATTCCCCAAACAATTCAACCTATGATAGAATAGTCTTCAACACTTTTCTCAGAAAATAAACATCTAAATAAAATAAACATCTAAATAAATCTTGTATTATGTTCTATAGGAATAATTATTTTGATGTTAGTTTCACAAATGTTATATTCACACCCAGTGTTAATTAACTTCCAAATCTGTTAATTAAAACAGCAGAATCTCATGTTGTAATATAAATAAAAAGACAATTTTCTTCTCAAGGAGCCAAACTAAGTCAGTATTCAGAGCCTAGAAACAGAATATAGACAAAAATATTAACCTTCCAACTCAGGCAACCTCTAGTTATGCATACATGAAAATATAGATTAAACAAAATTATTAAAATTGAATAGCTCCATGCTTACAGTTCATTAGCTCTTGATGAAAAACAGAACAAAAATTGTGCAATTCTTGTATAACTAGTTAGGAGCTGATGGTGGAAACATTTTGTGAAAACACAAATCAGTTCACATTCTAATATTATCTCAGTTAAACCTATCTTACTCATGTCTCTACCATCCTCCTTGTTTTCTCTAACCTGCAGAACTTTTTCCTTATTTATCATCCCTTGGCCAGTAACTGAGAAGAGCTTCTTGGAGGATATCCTACTTGCCTTCTCATCTCAACAAATATCAGTCAAGTCAGGCAATATTTTAGGTACTGAAGATATAGGAGTGAACAGAAGTCCACATACCTGTCTTCCTCAAGATTATATTTTCACTCAAGTGATAGACATAAATAAATTAAACATAACTTAATAATAATCTTCTCCATCTTTGGCTGCAAAGAATATAATCAATTTGATTTCTGTGTTGACCATCTGGTGATGTCCATGTGTTAGAGTTTTCTCTTGTGTTGTTGGAAGATGGTGTTTGCATGACCAGTGCATTCTCTTCATCCTGCTTCATTCCATATTCCAAGGCCAAATTTGCCTGTTCCTCCATGTGTTTCCTGACTTCTTACTTTTGCATTCCAGTCCCCTATAATGAAAAGGACATCTTTTTTGGGTGTTAGTTCTAAAAGGTCTTGTAGGTCTTCATAGAACCATTCAACTTCAGCTTCTTCAGTGTTACTGGTTGGGGCATAGGCTTGGATCACCATGATATTGAATGGTTTGCCTTGGAAACAGAGTTCATTCTGTTGTTTTTGAGATTGCATCCAAGTACTGCATTTCGGACTCTTTGGTTGACTAAGAGGGCTACTCCATTTCTTCTAAGGGATTCCTGCCCACAGTGGTAGATATAATGGTCATCTGAGTTAAATTCACCCATTCCAGTCCATTTTAGTTTGCTGATTCCTAGAATGTCTACGTTCACTCTTGCCATCTCCTATTTGACAACTTCCAATTTGCCTTGATTCATGGACCTAACATTCCAGGTTCCTATGCAATATTGCTCTTTACAGCATCGGACCTTGCTTCTATTACAATCACATTCACAACTGAGTATGGCTTTTGCTTTGGCTCCCTCCCTTCATTCTTTCTGGAGTTACTTCTCCACTGATCTCCAGTAGCATATTGGACACTTTGGGTTCCAAAATCACTGCAGATGTTGATTGTAGCCATGAAATTAAAAGATGCTTATTCCTTGGAAGGAAAGTTATGACCAACCTAGATAGTATATTAAAAAACAGAGACATAACTTTGCCAACAAAGGTCCATCTAGTCAAGGCTATGGTTTTTCCTGTGGTCATGTATGGATGTGCTAGTTGGACTGTGAAGAAAGCTGAGTGCTGAAGAATTGATGCTTTTGAACTGTGGTGTTGGAGAAGANTTATAGCCCAGTTGAATGAAAGTTGTGGGCATCCTGAGGAGCTACTAAGTGCAGTTGTCCCCTTAGGTGGGGAGAAGTCTTGTGGGACTGAACACTTATCTTGTAACATCTGGTGCTCTTTCCAGGTAAACAGTGTCATAACCAAGATAAATTGTAGCACATACAGCTGGTGTCAGAGAGAACTACTTGGTGTGGGAGAAACACCCACACACCTGATGTTGCAAGTGTTGTAACTGTTGTACACAACAAAAGACCAAAAAAGTGTTTGTTGGGGGGTGGGGGGAGAGACACAGAAGAAGAGTGAGCTTTTTCCCCCCTAGTACAATGCCTCATCCAATTTACATTTCAATCTGCCTTCTAGCTACAGAAACTGAGGATCTCTTTAAATGCTCCCACACAGACTTTCTAACTTCTTTTTCACAGTACCCAGGTTGGTAATTGATTAATCTGAACCTGTCAGTTTTCTTCTTCAAACCAACAACAAACACAGTCCTTACAATTACTGAGCCCTCCTTATCTTGGAAATGCTTAGAACTGTGCGTCAGTGAGTCTCCTATCATCTATTCCCATCCAGACTCAACAATGGTGGAAATTATAGCAATTATAATGCCAGAGTGAGCAGGAGGTTTTAAACATGGTTTATCTGCAACAATGGGATCTCTATTACTATCTAGCTGGCAAATGATCTAATTCCAAGATCACATCCTAAGAGTATGCTACCTGGGACCACTTCTGAAATTACTTATTTCCAGTAGGGTTTTAGCATTAGTTTCCTAGGGTTACCATAACAAAGTCTCACAAAATTTGTGGCATAAAGCAAGAGAAATTTGTTGTCAATTTCCAGAGGCTAGATATCCAAAAATCAAAGTTTTTGTGGGGTTGGTGTCTTCTAGGCACTCCTAGGAAGAATCTGTTCCATGCCCGTCTCCTGGCTGCTGGTGATTAATTAGAAATATTTGGCATTCCTTGTTGTATGGATACATTACTCCAACCTCTTCTTCTGTCTTCACATGTTGTTCTCTCCTTTTATTTCTGTGGTCACATTGACATTCTCCCTGTGTATCTCTGTCTCTTTGTGTTCAAGTTTCCCTCTTCTTCTAAGGACACCAGTCATATTGGACTTAAAATCAGTATTGCTCAGTATGACTTTGTCTTTACTTCAGCACATATACGAAAACCCTATTTCAGGTCACATTTACGCATTAGGATTTCAACATATCTTTTGGGGAGACACAGTTAAACCCTTAACAGTCCCAAGGACAAATAAAGACAAATCCTATGATGAGAATTTGTGTGTAAGTGATTTATTAGGATATATTACCAAGAAAATGTAGTTCAAGAGGATGTATTGTCCAGCACCACCCAACTGAGAGTAACTTTTGCTCATTCTAGTCATGGAGTCCTGGGGATGGTATAGGTCACAACTCAAGTGTCAGCAGTGACAAAGATGATTCTCACCTCTGTACCCATCAGTCATTGGTTCAAAGCTATAGCTGGAGGGACATAAATTCCCAGGTCTATTTATTCCTGCTTGTAACAGGAAAAGTGTTATGATGGCTTGAAGATAGCTGTTATGAAATGATTTATGTTCTCCCCTCCCCCGACTTGTGTGTTGAAGTCTTAATTCCAAGTGATGCAGAATGTAACTGTATTTGAAGATAGGGCCTTTAAGGAAGTAATTAAGTTAAAATGAGGTCATGTGGATAGACCCTAATCCAATATGACCAATGTCCTTATAAAAAGAGATTAGTATGCAGATGACACACAGGCAGAGGGACAACGACCATGTGAGGACACTCCAGAAAGACATGATAAGTGTTCTACTGAAACCTGAAACACGTACTTTGTCAGTGTCAGCTCTGAAAAATTACCCAGCTTTGTTTTTGTACAATGGAGACAGAAACAAGTATACATAGGGACCTGAGGAGATTCCTTTAGATGCATCTTGATGTTTCTACATATGGTGATAAAATGAGTGGGCTAATCCAGTAACAGGAGTAGGATGAGGGCAAGGTACCAACAGAGCATGGATGCTTCAAGGCTGAAGAAATGGATCACTCCACAGAGTGATTACCCTAGACCACATACAATTTTAATCAAGGATGGGAAAATCTTGAATAGTTGTAGAGGAGTAAAAAGAGCCCTTAGCTGATGGTTGCTGTTGAAAACTCTGCTTCATTCGCTATATCTTATATTCTGTTTTTATATTTGCACACACAAGGGACTTATCTCACAGTTCTAAAAAATACAATTCATAGCCAAGTTTGAGGAATTGTTATATGTAGTTGGAGAAATATATGAAACAATCATACAAATAGCAGAACCTCTTTGCTTTTCTAAAGGACAATTTCTAAGATTCACATTATTGCCCATTAAGTTAAACCTGTTTTTATATGCTTTTATGTTTTCATATGTAATCAGTATAATATCTCATTGAAAGGACATTCTGCTATATAATGCAATATTAAAGGTGATCTTACTTTAGTGATTACTAATCATAATTGTGTTATTTGCATAATTTTTATCTTTAGTTGGAGTTATAATTTTATACGTTCATTTCCTATAGAAATAATTTTCTGTGGATCTGTAACTCAATTAGTATTTCAAATATTTTTGTTAATACACACTTAGAAAAAGATCACAATAATGATAATCTAACATTCAAACATTTTAAAATAGAATATAAAGATGCAGGTTTTATTTTAGAAAAAAAGGAAAATGATGGATATATTATCATTTTTTTCCAATTAAGAATATTTTGTGTAAATATATACAAAAGTCAGGTTACTATAATCTTGATTGTGACAAGCATAACAATTAATGTGAAATCACTTAGTTAAATTTTTAATAAATAAAGTAAAACTTTTGCATGTGACTCTATAAGTAATATAAGAAAATTATAGGTTAGCTGCAAGGATGAATCCATTTAGAGGTATTGTTTATAGTCATAGAATGGAAAATATTCCCCAAACAATTCAACCTATGATAGAATAGTCTTCAACACTTTTCTCAGAAAATAAACATCTAAATAAAATAAACATCTAAATAAATCTTGTATTATGTTCTATAGGAATAATTATTTTGATGTTAGTTTCACAAATGTTATATTCACACCCAGTGTTAATTAACTTCCAAATCTGTTAATTAAAACAGCAGAATCTCATGTTGTAATATAAATAAAAAGACAATTTTCTTCTCAAGGAGCCAAGCTAAGTCAGTATTCAGAGCCTAGAAACAGAATATAGACAAAAATATTAACCTTCCAACTCAGGCAACCTCTAGTTATGCATACATGAAAATATAGATTAAACAAAATTATTAAAATTGAATAGCTCCATGCTTACAGTTCATTAGCTCTTGATGAAAAACAGAACAAAAATTGTGCAATTCTTGTATAACTAGTTAGGAGCTGATGGTGGAAACATTTTGTGAAAACACAAATCAGTTCACATTCTAATATTATCTCAGTTAAACCTATCTTACTCATGTCTCTACCATCCTCCTTGTTTTCTCTAACCTGCAGAACTTTTTCCTTATTTATCATCCCTTGGCCAGTAACTGAGAAGAGCTTCTTGGAGGATATCCTACTTGCCTTCTCATCTCAACAAATATCAGTCAAGTCAGGCAATATTTTAGGTACTGAAGATATAGGAGTGAACAGAAGTCCACATACCTGTCTTCCTCAAGATTATATTTTCACTCAAGTGATAGACATAAATAAATTAAACATAACTTAATAATAATCTTCTCCATCTTTGGCTGCAAAGAATATAATCAATTTGATTTCTGTGTTGACCATCTGGTGATGTCCATGTGTTAGAGTTTTCTCTTGTGTTGTTGGAAGATGGTGTTTGCATGACCAGTGCATTCTCTTCATCCTGCTTCATTCCATATTCCAAGGCCAAATTTGCCTGTTCCTCCATGTGTTTCCTGACTTCTTACTTTTGCATTCCAGTCCCCTATAATGAAAAGGACATCTTTTTTGGGTGTTAGTTCTAAAAGGTCTTGTAGGTCTTCATAGAACCATTCAACTTCAGCTTCTTCAGTGTTACTGGTTGGGGCATAGGCTTGGATCACCATGATATTGAATGGTTTGCCTTGGAAACAGAGTTCATTCTGTTGTTTTTGAGATTGCATCCAAGTACTGCATTTCGGACTCTTTGGTTGACTAAGAGGGCTACTCCATTTCTTCTAAGGGATTCCTGCCCACAGTGGTAGATATAATGGTCATCTGAGTTAAATTCACCCATTCCAGTCCATTTTAGTTTGCTGATTCCTAGAATGTCTACGTTCACTCTTGCCATCTCCTATTTGACAACTTCCAATTTGCCTTGATTCATGGACCTAACATTCCAGGTTCCTATGCAATATTGCTCTTTACAGCATCGGACCTTGCTTCTATTACAATCACATTCACAACTGAGTATGGCTTTTGCTTTGGCTCCCTCCCTTCATTCTTTCTGGAGTTACTTCTCCACTGATCTCCAGTAGCATATTGGACACTTTGGGTTCCAAAATCACTGCAGATGTTGATTGTAGCCATGAAATTAAAAGATGCTTATTCCTTGGAAGGAAAGTTATGACCAACCTAGATAGTATATTAAAAAACAGAGACATAACTTTGCCAACAAAGGTCCATCTAGTCAAGGCTATGGTTTTTCCTGTGGTCATGTATGGATGTGCTAGTTGGACTGTGAAGAAAGCTGAGTGCTGAAGAATTGATGCTTTTGAACTGTGGTGTTGGAGAAGACTCTTGACAGTTCCTTGGACTGCAAGGAGATCCAACCAGTCCATTCTAAAAGAGATCAATCCTGGGTGTTCATGGGAAGGACTGATGCTGAAGCTGAAACTCCAGTATTTTGGCCACCTCATGCGAAGAGTTGACTCACTGGAAAAGACCGTGAGGCTGGGAGGGATTGGGGGCAGGAGGAGAAGGGGACGACCGAGGATGAGATGGCTGGATGGCATCACAGACTCGATGGGCATGAGTTTGGGTAAACTCTGGGAGCTGGTGATGGACAAGGAGGCCTGGCATGCTGTGATTCATAGGATCTCAAAGAGTTGGACACAACTGAGCGACTGAACTGAACAGAACTGAAATAATGATCTTAAATCCTGAATCTTACTATCTTAATTTGCAACCTTAAATCAGTTATTTAACCTACTAAACTGCAACATTTTTTAACCTATAAAAATGGAGATGATAATATTATCAGTGGCTGTGTGTATGCAGACACATACATTGGGGCTTNAAAAGGACATCTTTTTTGGGTGTTAGTTCTAAAAGGTCTTGTAGGTCTTCATAGAACCATTCAACTTCAGCTTCTTCGGTGTTACTGGTTGGGGCATAGGCTTGGATCACCATGATATTGAATGGTTTGCCTTGGAAACAGAGTTCATTCTGTTGTTTTTGAGATTGCATCCAAGTACTGCATTTCGGACTCTTTGGTTGACTAAGAGGGCTACTCCATTTCTTCTAAGGGATTCCTGCCCACAGTGGTAGATATAATGGTCATCTGAGTTAAATTCACCCATTCCAGTCCATTTTAGTTTGCTGATTCCTAGAATGTCTACATTCACTCTTGCCATCTCCTATTTGACAACTTCCAATTTGCCTTGATTCATGGACCTAACATTCCAGGTTCCTATGCAATATTGCTCTTTACAGCATCGGACCTTGCTTCTATTACAATCACATTCACAACTGAGTATGGCTTTTGCTTTGGCTCCCTCCCTTCATTCTTTCTGGAGTTACTTCTCCACTGATCTCCAGTAGCATATTGGACACTTTGGGTTCCAAAATCACTGCAGATGTTGATTGTAGCCATGAAATTAAAAGATGCTTATTCCTTGGAAGGAAAGTTATGACCAACCTAGATAGTATATTAAAAAACAGAGACATAACTTTGCCAACAAAGGTCCATCTAGTCAAGGCTATGGTTTTTCCTGTGGTCATGTATGGATGTGCTAGTTGGACTGTGAAGAAAGCTGAGTGCTGAAGAATTGATGCTTTTGAACTGTGGTGTTGGAGAAGACTCTTGACAGTTCCTTGGACTGCAAGGAGATCCAACCAGTCCATTCTAAAAAAGATCAATCCTGGGTGTTCATGGGAAGGACTGATGCTGAAGCTGAAACTCCAGTATTTTGGCCACCTCATGCGAAGAGTTGACTCACTGGAAAAGACCGTGAGGCTGGGAGGGATTGGGGGCAGGAGGAGAAGGGGACGACCGAGGATGAGATGGCTGGATGGCATCACAGACTCGATGGGCATGAGTTTGGGTAAACTCTGGGAGCTGGTGATGGACAAGGAGGCCTGGCATGCTGTGATTCATAGGATCTCAAAGAGTTGGACACAACTGAGCGACTGAACTGAACAGAACTGAAATAATGATCTTAAATCCTGAATCTTACTATCTTAATTTGCAACCTTAAATCAGTTATTTAACCTACTAAACTGCAACATTTTTTAACCTATAAAAATGGAGATGATAATATTATCAGTGGCTGTGTGTATGCAGACACATACATTGGGGCTTCCCAGGTGGCACTGGTAGTCTACCTGCAATACAGAAAGAGCTGAGTTTGATGCTTGAGTTGAGAAAATCACCTGGAGAAGGAAATGGCAACCAACTCCAGTATTTTTGCCTGGGAAATCCCATGGATGGAGGGGCTTGGCAGTCTATAATCTGTCGATTCACAAAAGTTGTACATGACTTAGCAACTAAACAATGACATACACACACACATATATAAGCATACATAGAAAAGAATATATGTATACATATATATTTATCTTTCTTAATATAAAATTAGCTTTCATTAACAGAGAATTATAAATCCCAGATTGAGCAAAGATTCTTATGTAGACAGAAATCAAGCTCATATAAATTGCCTTTGTTGACATGATGGGATAGAGAGAAAAATATAAATTATGGATGATCCAGTGAGCAAAGAACCTTGTTATTCAATTTCTTGTGTTAGGGCATTGACTCCAGAAAAGTAAGAAGGTTAAACATCAAATATTTTACTATAAGACTGCTTACCTAACCAGAGAAGTACTGATTTAATTCATGATATGATTTCTGTAGAACAAAAGAGATCACCCTGCCCCCAAATAATTTCCGATATCCTACCAGTAGAAAGCCAATGTTGTTGTTGTTCAGTCACTAAGTCATGTTTGACCCTTCGTGACCCCCCTGAATGACAGCATGCCAGATTTCCCTGTCCTTCACTACCTCCCAGACTTTGTTCAAACTCATATCCATTGAGTTGGTGATGCCATCCAACCATCTCATTCTCTGTCGTCCCCTTCTCCTCTTGCCTTCAATCTTTCCCAGCATCAGGGTCTTTTCCAATGAGTTGGCTTTTCACATCAGGTGGCAAAAGTTTTGGAGCTTCAGCTTCAGCCTCAGTCCTTCCAATGAATATTCAGAATTGATTTCCTTTAGGATGGACTGGTTGGATCTCCTTGCAGTCCAAGGGACTCACAAGAGTCTTCTCCAACACCACGGTTCAAAAGCATCAATTCTTTGGTGCTCAGCCTTCTTTATGATTCAACTCACACATTTGTACATGACTCCTGGAAAACCTGTAGCTTTGCCTTTGTTGGCCAAGTGATGTCTCTCTCTCTTTTTTTAATACAACGTCTGTGTTTGTCATAGCTTTTCTTACTAGGAGCAAGTTTCTTTTCATTTTGTGGCTGCAGTCACTATCCACAGTGATTTTGGAGCCCAAGAAAAATTCTGCCACTGTTTCCACTTTTTCCCCATCAATTTACCATGAAGTGATTAGTTATGATTGATTGCCATGAAGAAAGCCAATAGGAGTAATTTTCTTAGTCCTCTTAATTGTTTTTAGGTCAGTGTAGGTTTTAAGAGATATGCACTTACTATTAATAAATAATCAATAAAATTGCTTGTTAGGTTGCAGAACATGAAGAGACAAGAAGGGTAAAATGGCACTGAAGGTGGAGGCCAAATGGTGCAGAGGATGTACTGTCTGCGTGGAGCTTTTTAAATAAATGATCTTGTTTTAGTATCTGGCAGCAACTTAATTTTTTTTGATAGAATGTGTCATAATTTACCCAATATAAGTAGGAGCAGAGTCAGAGGGTATATCCCAATCTATACATAATCTGAGGGGGTACAAAAGCAAGCAAGAGTCTATTTGAGCTGGGGAATGGCCAGGCCAGGAAATAGGAGAGGGACTCAAGCAGTGCGTGTTGCCTCACCCATGCAAATTCAGAAAGCACTGCTGAGTCAATCAGGTGTAAGCAGTCACGAGCTACTCTGGGAAAATCCAGAAAAACCAGGGAAGCAGTTACAGTAAGTCATTTACATATGAACCTTCAAGTTTCAAGCTTTCAAGGATATGAACATGCGTTCACATGTCCAATCGTGAAAGTTAATTCACATGTCTGGCATGCAGTGTTATGTGTGTGCATCCTCTACAGGTGATTGTGCTTTTATGCACTTTACTGCACAGTACAGTATAGAATACAGTAGTACAGTATTTTTATTTCAAGCTAGATCTGATTAAACTCCTTTCTGTGCAACACAAGGAACTTAATACTGAAGACCTTGGAATTGGAGGCCCAGAGAAAGGATGAAGAGAGACAGAGAAAGAAGTGATTGAAGAACCAAAGACTTTCACGATGTGGAAAATGACAAGGGGGTTTTCTTTGTTTCAGGAGGCACTGTTAGTTGTTTGAGGTACAGGGTCCCAAAGTGGAAAGGAGCAGGGAGGTTGCAGCAGCCATTCAGGATGCAGTCCAGTGCTACTGTGTCACCTCTGGCAAGAAAAAATAAGCTACATTCTGGATCATTTTTTCAAGAGGATAGACAGAATTGAATCCAGCAAGAAGCGGCAGTGAAATTGCAGCTTGCCCTCTGTCTCCTAACACTGACAGTGCTTCAGTTCTGCCATGTCCCACCTCTCCTCCTTCCTCCGGCCAGTAGCTCTTATCTGTTCACATGATGCCAACCCCTGTATGCCAGCTGTTGTGCTATACTACTGTACATTTCAAGTACTGTATTGTAAAATTAAAAATGTTTATTTTTGTGTTTTTTCAATGTATTATTTGTGTGAAAAGTAGTATCAACCTATTACAGTACAGTACTATATAGCTGAATGTGTTAGTTGGGTACCTAGGCCAACTTTGTTGGACTTAACAACTGCTCTCAGAACAGAACTCGTTCCTATGTAGGGGACTTACTGTATGTTAAATCAGGAGGAGAGAGTCACTAAAGCAGGCTGAAAGGGAAACAATCCATGTCAAAGCAGAAAAAATATTAGTGGTTGCAGAGTAGCAAAGGAATGTATGAATAGTACCCACATGACCATGTGTTAAACATTGTTCCATCCCACTTGTATTCTTGTTTATGCCATACATAAATGTCTTTAGCAGGCCTTCTGGAATTTTTGTAATTACGACATATTATTCATGATGCCCAGATATTTCAGAATTCACTGACCTAAGACTCAGGGAAAATAATTAAGTGGTGCTTTCTTTTTATCCCTAAACCATGATGGCAAGCCTGGAGAATCCCAGGGATGGGAGAGCCTAGTGGGCTGCCGTCTATGGGGTCGCACAGAGTCGGACACGACTGAAGCAGCTTAGCAGCAGCAGCAGCATGATGGCAAGAGTCATCCCACCTGATCGGTAGAAAGTAATGACCATGAAAGTGTAATTCACCTAGGGTGTCTCATATCTTTTTCAAGTTAACTTTTAGCCACCAACAGCACACAGGGTCTGCAGTCATTGCTGTGCTGAACAGGGTGCCCATGAGCTCACAAGAGTCAGCTGTGCACATTATTGCAAATCCATGTTTAGCGAATCTATGTTGATAGCTTTAAATTGGCAATGGTGGAAAACACAAAAAACTCCTCCCTGGAGAGCTGGTTGTCAAATATTACCTACACACCATTGTTTGCCCTGGTCTTCCTTTCCACCACCTCTCATTTGTGGTTTGATTCCAATGCTTATGAAGCCTTTTGGAAAAGCCTCACTATTGCCATTTCCATGGTTTCTCTATTTTGTTAACTTTGTGGTGTCTCAAAATGAATTCAACAAACAGTGTAGGAGATAGATGGTATTACAACCCTTCTCTGATTTGTTTTATTCCTTAAGAACCTCCTGCCAACTACCAAAATGTGTGGTTCTCCTTCCCTGATGGCATGTGTGTGTGTGTGTGTGTGTGTGTATGTGTATGTGCGTGCACGTACACATATGTGAGGGTATGGGAAAAGAGAGAAGAAATGTCTGATAACAGGAGGAGTAGATGGAGTCAACAAGTAAGCAAGCCATTTAAATTTATTACTTAAAGTTATGCATTCGTTGCGCTCTGTCTACATCTCTTTAGCCCCATTTCCCAGATTAACTCTTCACTCCTTTTCACTCTGCCCTTTGTTCTGGGAAATTAACACATAGGGGCTAGTTCAACGGTCCTCTTCCCTCCAAACCTGTTGAGTTTGGCCAAAGGAAGACCTCAGCAGGAGATCTGAAGACTGGTTGATCTTCTCTCTAGCTGCTCTCGCTGGGCTCTCATAACTGGTTTTTGCTGTGTCCCTCTGTTCCAGGCTCAGAAACAGCTGCCTGCTGTTGCTAGTGTCAGGATACAACACCATCCCTTATTGTTTTCCTAAAACCTCACCCTGTACCTTAAAAAAAAAATCCTTTCTATTAAAATCTCATCAGTTATCCTATTTGAATAGGCTATTCCTTATTCCACTGGGATCTTGGCTGATATGCCATTTAAACTAAGTCATAGTCTATGAAATTTAGTATTCTTCTCACTAAAAGTGTTTCTACTTAGTAATATTAATAAATCATATACTCATGTTGTTTCAACTATGGAGAAACAAAAAACCTAAGAATAGTCCTGCCAAAAATAGCTGTTTATATCATCTTAATTATTGTACATCTACCTCACCTATCATTTTATGAAATCTTGCCAGAGTTTAGTAATTTTTTTCTGAATATTACACTGGACATAAACAGAAAAAGCCATAATCAAAGAGAAAAATAAGGATAATGAAGGAATATTGAGGACACCGGTTCTCAAAATATATGTAAAACTATTTCTAATGCATATTGGTATAAGAAAAATACAATAATTTTATCAATATGTTACATATATGTGATGAATTAAAGCAAATAGATTCCATTTCATGAACACTCTTTCTGGGTTCATTTACATTATGGTGACTATCTGTTGATATAATTTGGTTTAAAGCAGAGTGGTGTTAGAAAATCTACTCTTGTGTTAGCCATATCTTGAGTTTCACATTATTTTGTTGAAGAGTTTCTGGAAAAATATGTCCCTATATAGGGGACTGGAATGCTAAAGTAGAAAGTCAAGAAACACCTGGCATAACAGGCAAATTTGGCCTTGGAATGTGGAATGAAGCAGGGCAAAGACTAATCGAGTTTTTCCAAGAAAATGCACTGGTCATAGCAAACACCCTCTTCCAACAACACAAGAGAAGACTCTACACATGGACATNCGATGAGCATTGGGGTACACGTGTCTCTTTCAGTTCTTGTTTCCTTGATGTGTATGCCCAGGAGTGGGATTGCTGGGTCATAAGGCAGTTTTATTTCCAGTTTTTAAAGGAATCTCCACACTGTTCTCCATAGTGGCTGTATCTTTTTAAAAGGAGAGAGAGATAAATTTCTGCACTGCAATGAGGACCCAGAGCCACACACACACTCAAAAATCTGGCCCTATCTTAATATCTCTAAAGACATGAAAAGTATTATTTCCTAAGAAAATGTGGGACACCCCCATTTTTAAACCTATTTTACTTAACACAATATGCTTTCTGTTGTTACTCAGACTGCATTAATTCTAGTATCAAAATGTACTCTTAGAATTCTCAATGTCTTTGTGACTTTCTAAACTATAATTGATCACTTTGTGACAAACCTTTTCAGAAATTTTAGAATGACTAAAAACTCGTGTGAATCCTCAAACCCTAAAGAAAACAACATTGGGTTGTGTTGAAGGGCAAACTCTTCAAATTATTTATTACAGATAACTCACCATCACAGACACATGAGATTAATAATTATCTACACGCATTGTACACTTTCAAAATCCATACTATGTGTTATATGTCTGCTTATACACTGGTTCATATGGTCTATTATAGAAATTAATTTCTTCCTAAATTTGCAAATTAAAGAATAAAATTGACTTTCAGTAAAATTTTATCCATTCACAAATATTTATATATAGAATGTTTTACTATAACCAGACACGATTTTCATTAGTCAGCTTTATTGTGATATAATTTCACTGAAATGAATTCACTAAAATTACCCAATAAGTGTTAATAGTTCAATGAATTTTAACAAATACATATACTTGTGTAATCTATACCATGATCATGATATGATATAGATGCTTCATCACTCTTAAATGTTCCTTATCTGCATTTCCTCATCATGCTTTTTCGATGTTTTTAAATTGAGTTGATATACAAGGTATATTAATTTTCTAGTGTTTTATAACAAGTTACCACAAGCTCAATTGATTAAAACTATGTACTATAATATCTCAGTTTCTATGAGTCATAAGTCTAGGAACAACTTAGTTTGGTCATCCATCTCACTTGCTCCTGTCATTTTAGAATAGAGGCAAGCAGAATGACAGCCAGTATTAATGCTGAATTACTGCTAAACAATAACATTTCATTTCAGCCCTAATATATAGTTCAGTTCAGTTCAGTCACTCAGTCGTGTCCAACTCTTTGCAACCCCATGAATTGCAGCACGCCAGGCCTCCCTGTCCATCACCAACTCTCCGAGTTCACTCAGACTCACGTCCATCGAGTCCGTGATGCCATCCAGCCATCTCATCCTCTGTCATCCCCTTCTCCTCCTGTCCCCAATCCCTCCCAGCATCAGAGTCTTTTCCAATGAGTCATCTCTTTGCATGATGTGGCCAAAGTACTGGAGTTTCAGCTTTAGCATCATTCCTTCCAAAGATATCTCAGGGCTGATCTCCTTCAGAATGGACAGGTTGGATCTCCTTGCAGTCCAAGGGACTCTCAAAAGTCTTCTCCAACACCACAGTTCTAAAGCATCAATTCTTTGGCACTCAGCCTTCTTCATAGTCCAACTCTCACATCCGTACATGACCACAGGAAAAACCACAGCCTTGACTAGACGGACCTTAGTCAGCAAAGTAATGTCTCTGCTTTTGAAAAGGCTGGCAGAATAATAGTAAGGATATTAGAGCTGAAGGACACTTTAGACATTGGATAGCTTACCCTTCTCTCAAGGAAACTAAGTTTCAGTGCTCAGTTTTTACTTAGAAAGTTAACAATGAAACTGAGAGTAAAATCAAGAGTCTGAACCCTCTGTCCAGTAAATATAATAATATTTACAAAGGGATTAGTAGAGTGGCTGGCTCATAACCATGGTAATAATGCTTTTTTCCTGCTTTACCATACACAATAGATATTCTGCTATATATTCAGAAAGAAAATAGTGATTAAATGTTTTCAATAGCTTACTAAAGAAAAACATTAGAATTTCAAGGATGAGGATAATCATTATTTATTTGCAAATAATTTCATTTTCCAAATAGTTAATTCAAAAGGCATTTGTTAAGTTCTTGCCATGTATAACCCCCTCATGCACTCTAAGGTGATGAGATGACTAAAAATCTGAATTTCTACTTCAGAAAGATGATAATAATAGAAAACATTTTTTGCACATTTACCGCATGAAATGGTTCTGTGCCAAAGAGTTTGTGTGCATATATATCACTCAGTTCTCACAGTATTGCTACAAGTTATATACTATTAGCATTATTTTTTTCTTTTTCCAAGTGAGAAGATAGACATTTGGAGCATTTGTGCTACCTCACAGCTAATTAGTGGAAATGTTGAGATTCAAAGACATTTATGTGTAGAAATGCTAAACATTAATGTTAATATTTACTATACTTAACAATGCCTTTCTGAATGAGTCACCATTTTAAGATGAAGACCTGGCATGGACCTCTTCTTTCCTCATCTTCAACCTGTGCATAAATTGTAAAACTACTTGTCTGAGACAACTGCATATGAGAAATATATTGAAAAAGAGCAAATTGTACTAATCTCACAAACTAATAAGATAATGCTCAAATTTCTCCAAGCCAGGCTTCAACAGTACATGAACTGTGAATTTCCAGATGTTTAAGGTGGTTTTAGAAAAGGCATAGGAACCAGAGATCAAATTGCCTACATTCGTTGTATTATCAAAAAATAGAGTTTCAGAAAAACATCTATTTCTGCTTTATTGACTATGCCAAAGCCTTTGACTGTGTGGATCATTACAAACTATGGAAAATTGTTAAGGAGATGGGCATGCCAGACCACCTGACCTGCCTCTTGAGAAATCTGTATGCAGGTCAGGAAGCAACAGTTAGAACTGGACATGGAACAACAGACTGGTTCCAAATAGGAAAAGGAGTA
>SJYW01054126.1:0-10045 GCA_006410735.1 Raphicerus campestris | reverse complement strand
CATCGAGTCCGTGATGCCATCCAGCCATCTCATTCTCTGTCATCCCCTTCTTCTCCTGCCCAATCCCTCCCAGCATCAGAGTCTTTCCCAATGAGTCAACTCTTCGCTTGAGGTGGCCAAAGCACTGGAGTTTCAGCTTTAGCATCATTCCTTCCAAAGAAATCCCAGGGTTGGTCTCCTTCAGAATGGACTGGTTGGATCTCCTTGCAGTCCAAGGGACTCTCAAGAGTCTTCTCCAACACCACAGTTCAAAAGCATCAATTCTTCAGCTCTCAGCTTTCTTCACAGTCCAACTCTCACATCCATATATGACCCCTAGAAAAACCATAGTTTGGGGACACTACAAACTAATGCCCAGTAGGTGGTGCTAGAGTACATCTATTCCAGCATTCAAAAAAGCCGGCCGGGTCCCTTTCCTCCCACACACAGAAACAAAACAAAACGGAAAAACCCACCATCAATCAGACACTGGGAATTGAGACGTGATTATTAGTTAGTGAAGCCAGCTTTAAATTATGTTTTAAGCCATATAATGAAAAACAGATTGTTTGTAATGTGGTGCTGTTGTGAGTAAGTGCTGGAATCCTGACAACATACATCACAATCCTTTATTCAGGAACTTTCCTCTAGTTTTCTTTCAGTTTTCACAGATGTTTTCCGTGGCCACTTCATAAGTACAGAGTCAGTGGAACTTTAGAGATTCCCAGTTCCACACAGTAAATGCAGTGTAAAAGGACATTTACAGTTGCTCACTTCCCTGACCTGTTTCTCACAATGAAATAAAGAGAACAATAAAATGTCCATATAATTTGATTTTAGTTAAGAACACACTAACATGTAAAAAAAAAAAAAAAAAAACCATCGTAGTTCTCAACCAATTGTCAGAGTTATACATTCTCAGGAAACTAAAGACCTGACAGAGCGAACAGCTATTTCATTCCTCACCCGGGTCAGCCTCCTACAAAGACATGTTCATTGAGCCCTGATGCTCCAAGATAGACTTTCCAGTATGTTGACAAATAGTCACTCATCATTTTCAATACAACAATCAGTTCACTTCAGTAGCTCAGTCATGTCCGACTCTTTGCAACCCCACGGACTGCAGCACGCCAAGCTTCCCTGTCCATCACCAACTCCTGGAGTTTACACAACTCATGTCCATTGAGTCAGTGATACCATCCAACCATCTCATCCTCTGTCGTCCCCTTCTCTTCCCATCTTCAATCTTTCCCAGCAACAGGGTCTTTCCAAATGAGTCAGTTCTTCACATCAGATGGGTCAAGTATTGGAATTTCAGCTTCAACATTAGTCCCGCCAAGAAACACCCAGGACTGATATCCCTTAGGACGGACAGGTTGGATCTCCGGCATGCCCATCTCTTTCAGAATTTTCCACAGTTGATTGTGATGCACACAGTCAAAGGCTTTGGCATGGTCAATAAAGCAGAAATAGATGTTTTTCTGGAACTCTCTTGCTTTTTTGATGATCCAGCGGATGTTGGCAATTTGACCTCTGGTTCCTCTGCCTTTTCTAAAACCAGCTTGAACACTGGAAGTTCATGGTTCATATATTGCTGAAGCCTGGCTTAGAGAATTTTCAGCATTGCTTTACTAGCCTGTGAGATGAGTGCAATTGTGCAGTAGTTTGAGCGTTCTTTGGCATTGCCTTTCTTTGGAATTGGAATGAAAGCTGACCTTTTCCAATCCTGTGGCCACTGCTGAGTTTTCCAAATTTGTTGGCATATTGAATGCAGCACTTTCACAGCATCATCTTTTAGGATTTGAAGTAGTTCAATTGGAATTCCATCACCTCCACTAGCCTTGTTCGTAGTGATGCTTTCTAAGGCCCTCCTGACTTCACATTCCAGGATGTCTGGCTCTAGGTGAGTGATCACACCATCGTGATTATCTGGGTCTAAAGATCTTTTTTCGTACAATTCTTCTGTGTATTCTTGCCATCTCTTCTTAATATCTTCTGCTTCTGTTAGGTCCAGACCATTTCTGTCCTTTATTGAGCCCATCTTTGCATGAAATGTTCCCTTGGTATCTCTAATTTTCCTGAAGAGGTCTTTACTGCTGCTGCTGCTGCTGCTGCTAAGTAGCTTCAGTCATGTCCAACTCTGTGCAACACCATAGATGGCAGCCCTCCAGGCTCCTCCATCCCTGGAATTCTCCAGGCAAGAATACTGGAGTGGATCGCCATTTCCTTCTCCAGAAGAGATCTCTAGTCTTTCCCATTCTATTGTTTTCCTCCATTTCTTTGCAGTGATCATTGAGGAAGGCTTTTTTATCTCTCCTTGCTATTCTTTGGAACTCTGCATTCAAATGGGTTTATCTTTCCTTGTGAATTTAATTATGAATGAATATTTGACAAACCGTTTATAAAAAGTAAACATAATCTCCATTGGTCTCTTACTAAACTCTTGTGTGCTAAGTTGCTTCAGTCTTGTCTGACTCTTTGTGACCTGATTGACCGTAACCCACTAGGTTCCTGTGTCCATAGGATTCTCCAAGCAAGAGTAATGGAGTGGGTTGCCATGACTTCCTCCAGGGGAATCATCCCAACCCAGAGGTAGAACCCGCGTCTCCTGCATTGCAGGCAGAGATTTCTTTACCAACTGAACCACCTGAGAAGCCTTACTAAAGTCAACATTCATCAGTTATTCCTGGCAAAATCTTTTCACTTCAGTCTCACCTGCCCATGGGCAGTTAAGAGATTATTGCACTTCTTTGGTATCCTGAAGGGTGTAGCTAGTGTAAATGGAGTTAGGTAGGTTGCAAGTGAATACAGTGCATTTGCATACATAGAATGACGTGACTTTTAAATAAATGGGTGGTGACATTTGTAACTTAAGTTTCCTTCCTCCTTCTGGTTTCAAGTTTGAGGAATAAAGAAAATGATGCTTGTAATCAGATTATAAAGACTAGGTGACTGATGGAGGTTTAGGGCATTCCTTTGGTCACCCAAGAATTGAATGGCATGATTAGTGACAGTCCTTTCCTTCTTTTACAGGCACTTCAGGTTATGAGGGGAGGGGACTCCCACAAAGTGTGAGGCAGTATAAGTGACTGAGATGTTAATTTGCCCTTTGTTCTTGCACTTTATCCCACTCTCATCCACTCCGAGAAGGTAGTCAGTCCCTTCGGTCAGTCCCTTCATGTTCTCTTATCTCATAGGAGGTTTTTCTGTATGACACAAGGAATAATTGTCTTCTCAATACTTGAAGAGATTATGCCCAGGAAATGAAAGGGAGAAAAGTACCTCCTGGAAAAGAGGAGAGGGAAAGGGAGGTGTCCTCCTGAAGTTGAGGATACAAAGGGAGAGCTGGAAGTTCCCAGTTAGAGCCTGCCGCTGGCTTCCTAACAGCATCCCAGGAGGGGAGAAAAGTTTTTGGTTGGCTAGGAATCGATGGCTTCGTGGTATGTTTAAGAGACTGAAGTTCAGGCAAAATTTGCTGGGCTTCCAGATAGAACAGAGAAACCCAAGACTCTCAGATTTCAGTAACCTTTATAAGCTAAGACTAGGCATCTAGAGGTAACCAAATGGGTACAAAGACCAAAGGACTTCCCCCTTTGAAACACATGCTTCGTGTTTCATAAAATGGATGTGAATGAGAGAGCACCTAAGAAGATTCAAATTGAATTATCATGAGGTTGGAGCCCAGAGAAAGGTCTAAGGTTATTCTTAAAATAAACGCTCCTTCTGAGATTTTGGACTAAGATGACATTTGTAATTTAGTTCAAATTTATGTTCTCATTCTGAGATGTTTTTCCCCTAGGAATTATCATTTTAACTAACTGTCCATCTCAGCTAAGGAAAAAATAGTGTTGGTTTCAAAGAAAAAAAAATGTGAGGAGAGAAGAGGAAATTATATGAGAACAATTCTTTTTATTTTAATGTTTTTGCTTGGATAACTATTTTAGTTGGAGGATCAACTTCAGTAAATGTTATTTCATAACAAATCAGTTTTTGTGAAATTGGGATCAGAAGGATGGAATCTGTAGATTTTAATCATCTGGTTACTTGTATGAGTGTACTGCAACAAAAGAATCGTGTTTGGGTTTTCATAACGTGAATCAAGAGACACCCTCATGGCTAAGTTATCCACTGAAATAGAGAAGTTATCCTTGGCAACATTCTACATTAGGGTAACAAGTAGGTGAGAGTCATCAAACTAGACAAGGGCGTACCTTGGGTCACACTATTGTTCATTTAGTTCATTCCATTCTCTTTGAATCTGCCTTCTTTCAGTTCTTCAAACAAACAAGGTGTGTGCTAGCTTGTGGTTAGAATTCTCAGGGGTAGTTTTTCCTCTTTCATCCTACCTCCACTAAAGCTAAGGCCAAAGCAGGCAAGTACTTTCACCATCTCCACGTTAATGGTGAGTGTGCGTGCGTGCTCAGTCGTGTCTGACTCTTGGAGATCCCATGGGTGTAGCCTGCCAGGCCACCCTGTCCGTGAAATTGGCAGCTTTTTCCCTTGAGATTTTGCCTTTTGAAGAATCCCAGCATTATGCAAGGGTCCTCACTGGTCTCCCCTTACTCAGCGTTGCTTGCAAGCTTCATTTCCTGTTCCAGGGGCTCATCTAATACTGAAGCACCCTGCATCTTCGTCACTTTATAAGAAAGCCATCTGCTTTCCCACCAAGCTTTTAAAAAGTAATTGTTATATAGCACTGGGAGTTTTTAATGTGTTTTACCAAAATAGGTACTACCTTAACCCCATTTTCCATTAAATACAATTGAGTCAATTTTTTTGCTCACATCACTATACCAAACTAATTTTAAAAAATAATTTTAGAAAAAGGTAAAAATCATAATTTTCATACAGATAAAAAAAATGAATACACATTAAAAGATTTATTTTATTCTTGTGATAGAACCAGACTAATGTTATAAACAGTTCAGAGGGAAATCAAAACAGCCCAAATTTATTGGGAGTGAAGGAATGTTGACATAAATTGCAAATGGAGACAAAACTGTGGTTTTTCCAAGTCATTTAGGTCACTATCAAACTGGATAGAAAATGTTAATTAAATATTACCAGACAAGTCAGAATTTACCTGACAATTACCTTCATTTACAAAGAGTTGCAAAATGGCTCAAAGACAATGAACTGGGCTAGAATCTGGTAACCCAGAAGGGTTTCTATTAAGATATACTGTTTTTATCTACACTAATCTTGTCAAGGTCATTAATAACCTTTACACTGAAAAATCTGATATCGTTTCTCAGCAATTATCTTGCTCTAACTACTAACAGCTTTTGACATAACTAACAACTTCCTCCTTTTTGAAAAAAAAAAAAATGTTTTTGCTGCCCCCTTTGCTGGTTCCTGTTGATTGTTTTCATAAGCTCTTCTCCATGGATACATATTGTCCAGGTGATTTAATCCAGTTCTGGGGGCTTAAATGCCAACTATGTGCTTACAATTCCTGATATTTTATCTTTAATTTTAATTTCTTCTGGGAACTCCTGACATATAATTTAAAAATTCATGTTTACTGTCACATTGCCATCTTAAAACTGTGTTATCCAAAATTCTACTTTGATTTCTTTCGATCAATCTTTTTTTAACACCACACACATATACACCCCACTGGTCCTCTCGCAGTTCTAGTTACTCAAGCCAAATGTATAGTGTCATCCTAGTTATCTTTCATTTGTCTCAGAAGACTCATTCTCCATCCTTCCACTCTCTAATTTGTGACAATGAAAACGGACTTATGGGAACTAAATGAAGATTGCCCTTTGTTTTGCAATTGGTTTCAGTGAGTGGGGAGCCTTTGCTGAAGTTTGGAGTGGTGGAGGCGAGGGAAGTCAAAATACTAATTCCTTCATCAACATCCTCACGGGGCAGTTTTGAGCTGGGTGCTCTCCTTAAGACTGCTCTGTTAAAATTCCACTTAATGCAAGTTTTTATATTCATTCTCCAGGGCGTTGCACTATGCCTTGGGTTCCTCTATACCCTACTTGCATCTTTTAAATTAATTCCTTTGTTAATACATTGCTGGTTATCATACTTTAATATGCCATATCTTTTGTGATAGAACACTGGTGCAAGCCCTCTGTTTCACATCCAGCAAATTCTCTTCTTCAGTTTCCAAATTGTATCATTTTACCATGTCTCACAAACACTTCCCCGTCCAAGCACCATCATCTCTTTCTTCCATGTTACTTCAATAGTAGTGGTTTTGTCCCAGAGACCACTGCCTTCTGAAAGCCCAGAAGAGCGTGCTGTAGAAAGTGTATAACTATCTTTTGAAATACAAAATTTATTTTTTCTACACTGATCTTGTTGAAGTCATTAACGACCTCCACACTGAAGAATTTAATGTCATTTCTTAGTAACGATCTTGCAGGTGTATAATATAATAGCTTATAGTTGCACTTCTAGAGTCTATTCTCAAACACCAAAAGAGCAACCTTCTGAAACTGTTGTAGCCACGTGTTCCCGGAAACAGACTCGCTCAGAAGGACAATGCAGATAGTGGAGTGCAGTTTATTAAACCAGTGGGCCCAAGGCAGAGTCTCCTCTTAGCCAAGGACGCCAACCAATTTTTGTGAAAACCCTATATACCCTAAGTGTATGTGCCCAAACCCACTCCCCCAAATTCCCTGGAACTAGTCTGAACAAAGGAAAAGAAATACAATCAAAGTTAACCTGTGATTCATATGCCTTAAGCCTAGATAGTTAACAGTGGACAATTATCAATAGGCCTGTGGTCATAACCCAATAAGCGTAATTGAATGTAGGATTCTATTTAGTTACACAGATAATTAGGGTATTCTTTTAGGTGATAGAGAGCCCTGGGGCTCTTCCTTCCCGGGGCCTGGTTTTCCTGTTGGTATGTCGTTTCCATAGATATAGCTCAAAGTCCACAGTCCGGCCCAAGATGGAGTCCTGCTTTCGAGATACAGTCTGTTCTGTTTCCTCCTTCAAAACAAATAAGTCTTTCATGATCCAGGCTCTCACACCTGTTTTCTGTCTCTCCTGGCTCCTCATTCTACTCCAACTCTTTTTCTGCTACTTTCAAAATATGTTTAGCATATTCTTTGTCTAGCATCCTCTTGTCTCACAGTCTCTTCACTTGTCCGAAATGTGCTCTCCTTAAATATCTACATAAAGGCCACCTCACTGTCATATGAAAGGGCACCCTTAGCTCTCTCCACCAGCATTCTCTATCCTTACTTCACATTAATTCATAGTACTTAAGGCCACTTGACATCATTTATATGTTTCTTATAGATTTATTTGCTCTGTCTTATTTGGAATCTAAGTTCCATGAGAGCAAGATATTTGTCTATTTTCTGGTCGTGTTTCTGTTCTGTCTAGAAAATCATCTGGATTATAGTCACAGCCAATTAAACATATGTGGAGTGAAATGAAAGAATGAATATGTGAGTTATCAAATGATACAGAAATTGTGTTTTGAAACCCTGAGTGATAAATGGCCAATCCAAATTCTACTTGAGCTTCAACTATTTTTCAACAGGAAGCAAAGGATTTCCCTAAATATAATCTTAACCATGACCTAATATTTGAAAGCTATTGATTGGTGTCAGAGTGACTTTAAAACTGAAACACAAAATCAGAGTTGAGGAATGGGTTGTAAGGAAGCCAGTAATGAAGAAATAGCCTGACAGATAAGCAAGATGGGTACATAAGAAACTTCAAAATGTCATAGTAGGTTCAGGCAATATTTTGAGTAAAAGAACATAATTATGCTACATATAATTAATGTTTGTTTTCAATTAATAAAATCACCTTGAATAAAATAAAGAGTGTCAAATGAATTTCTAAACTCTCTATTATAAAGGAAATATTAAAATATCAATTTATATTTTACACACAGTAGAACATAAGTGCCCTTCATCATCCTTTCACAACTGACTTGCTTTATTTTTTTTACAGTTTTGCATTTGGATCCCCCCCACTACTTTTTATTGTATCAGTATCTCTTAAAATTGGGCTCTTTAATGTGGTTTATATTGTGGTCTTTATTGGGCTCTTTATTGTGGTTTTATCACATTTTATCACACAGTCTTGGTTTTATCACATTTTTTATAACNCAGTTTTGCATTTGGATCCCCCCCACTACTTTTTATTGTATCAGTATCTCTTAAAATTGGGCTCTTTAATGTGGTTTATATTGTGGTCTTTATTGGGCTCTTTATTGTGGTTTTATCACATTTTATCACACAGTCTTGGTTTTATCACATTTTTTATAACATTGCAACAACTCTCAAGTTCACCTCTACTCCCATTAAATTATTTTTTCCATGATAGTGTTAGAGTGTTAGTTGGCATTTTTCTGAAGATTCCCAGCATCAAAATCATCTGGAAGAGTCCAGTTCAAATGTCCATCAGTTCAGTTGTCACTCAGTCATGTCTGATTCTTTGTGACCCCATGGACTGCAGCACACCAGGCTTCCCTATCCATTACCAACTCCCTGAGTTTACTCAAACCCATGTCCATTGAGTCAGTGATACCATCCAACCATCTCATCCTTTGTCATCCCCTTCTCCTCCAACCTTCAATCTTTCCCAGCATCAGGGCCTTTTCCAATGAGTCACTTCTTCGCATCAGGTGGCCAAAATATTGGAGTTTCAACTTCAGCATCAGTCCTTCCAATGAACACCCAGGACTGATCTCCTTTAGAATGGACTGGTTGGATCTCCTTGCAATCCAAGGGACTCTCAAGAGTCTTCTCCAACACCATTGTTCAAAAGCATCAGTTCTTCAGCATTCAGCTTTCTTTATGGTCCAGCTCTCACATCCATACATGACTACTGGAAAAACCATAGCTTTCACTACATGAACCTTTGTTGGCTAAGTAATGTCTCTGCTTTTTAATATATGTCTATACCTGTCTTATTTGATAGGAAAGAAAAATAAGACCCACTTAAACAGCTTTTGAACTGTGGTGTTGGAGAAGACTCTTGAGAGTCCCTTGGGCTGCAAAGAGATTCAACTGACTGAAACGTGTGAAAATCAAATAGAAGTGGGTGAAGATTATTGACTTCAGAAATTGAAAAGAACAAGTGATAATGGTTTCAGATATGGTTTGTTCCACACATTCAAATATTAGCTTTAGAACCTACTATGTCTCCATCTCTAGACTATTTTCCTTCCTGTTGAGTTGATTCCCAAGTTCCTCATGACAAGATATTTTTCAGTTTGAGCATCTCCTCCCAGCAGCTCCTGAAAAAGTCCCCAAATTAATTTTGATTGGACACTTTATGAGACTCTATAACTTTTTCTCTATCCTAACAATAATGTTTGAAATTAAAGTAGAAAAAAATATAGATCTATACTAGGGACAAAACAGTAGAATTCTTAGACCTAAATCTAGCAAGAATGGTTTAAGACATAANTTGATTGGACACTTTATGAGACTCTATAACTTTTTCTCTATCCTAACAATAATGTTTGAAATTAAAGTAGAAAAAAATATAGATCTATACTAGGGACAAAACAGTAGAATTCTTAGACCTAAATCTAGCAAGAATGGTTTAAGACATAAAAATTAAAATTTGAAGTCCACATGAAGAACATAAACTGGAATAATAACTAATATAGAAATGTTGGTGCTTCTAAAATTAACACATAAATGTTTATCCATTTCAAATTACCATCTCAATGAACTTTTCTATGGAACGATATAAATAATTCTGGAATGTGTACTGCAAGAATAAGTCTCTAAAAGAAGACAAGAAATTTCTGAATACTGAATAAGAACAATTAAGAAAAAGTGAGAGAATTTCAGATACTAAGATAACTAGTATCCAAACCAGTATCCCAACTAGTAACACTGAAGAAGCTGAAGTTGAACAGTTCTATGAAGACCTATAAGACCTTTTAGAACACCCCAAAAAGATATTTTTTTCATTATAGGGGACTGGAATGCTAAAGTAGGAAGTCAAGAAACACCTGGAGTAACAGGCACGTTTGACCTTGGAATACAGAATGAAGCAGGGCAAAGACTAATATAGTTTTGCCAAGAAAATGCACTGGTCATAGCAAACACCCTCTTCCAATAAC
>SJYW01054125.1:11420-22640 GCA_006410735.1 Raphicerus campestris | reverse complement strand
CCATCTCAGCCTTTCCAGATTCCAGTCTCTACCTTCTTATTTCATTAAGTCTTTTGAACTGTTTGATTTTCCATACCTTATTTTAGAATTAAAAATTTATAATAGGAGAGCTGAACTAACATCAAGAATAACTCATTTGTTTTCTTCAAAGTCATACCTTTCAGTGTCTAATGTCTGAAACATTTGTTCACTTTTGTCAAGCATTTTTTTTTCTGTTTGTTTGTTTATGTTATAGTTAATTTTAGTACATAAGTATGTCTTGTTCTTGTTACTTGATCATAATTAGAATTGGATAAATAAATTATCTCAAAATGTAGACAAAGTGAGAATTAAAAGTGTGGTTTCACAATACTTTATACTTTGTAAGGGTAATGCAGTCATTATTCTCAACATAAACATTCTTCTAGAAGTCTACATGTAGAATTTGGCNTACATAAGTATGTCTTGTTACTTGATCATAATTAGAATTGGATAAATAAATTATCTCAAAATGTAGACAAAGTGAGAATTAAAAGTGTGGTTTCACAATACTTTATACTTTGTAAGGGTAATGCAGTCATTATTCTCAACATAAACATTCTTCTAGAAGTCTACATGTAGAATTTGGCAATTGACACATCACCTTAATAAATAACACCTGATGTATATTAATGTTTTATGGCTTTTATTGTAACTAACAACAAACCTATGAGTAATGTGGTAAATTTTTTTTAATGAAATACTCATTATATTTTTATGTAACCTTCCTGTGAAGATAAACTATATCATTTCCTATTGTGTAGTGTATCTTAACAAAGAAAAGAAAAGATAAGCATAACATTAATTAAAAAGTTATTCTTTTAAAAAATCTACATGTAAGTCATAGATTTAATAGAAGTCATATATATATTTGAAATGTCAGAATAACTCAGAACAGTACGCAGAGAGGGAAATCACATTATTCTTTATAGTTAAAATATTAGTTTATTTCATAATAACATATTTACATTCTTAATCTCTAAAATAATTTCAGGTAAGTGTATAATTTATTTGTTCTGGTGGTTTTATAAACATAATTTAAAATATTTAAACCAATACATTTCTTCTTTTTGCTTTAAAGTGTCATTCATTTGTTAAATTTGCCTAACATGCTGCTAAAAGTAAGAAATCATTCTGTGTAGCATGCTGGTAAAAGTAAGAAAAGCTCAGTTTGAAAGAATTATGTTATTTTACATTAATGTTTTTAAGAAGTCAGTACTATAAAAAATTACTAAGCCTTGCGGCTGTACTACCTGGGGCAGATTGATTCGTCTTACTTTATAGCATAATTAGATATTACAAGCACTTCTTTTAAGAAAAAGATAGGCTAGTTTATGTATCGTATGTATAGCATATCTAACGGTGATTTTTCATTATAAAATATTTGAGTACTGAAATTTACAAAATTCTACGATGATGTAGAACTTATGATAAATTTTATGTCAATGGCACCCAAATGTGCATAAAATCTTTGAGGAGAAATAGTTAGAGGATACAGAAGTATAATCCCTTAGGATGCCAAAGAAAAGAGAGGAATGATCAGTAGGCAACAAGCAAAAATGTATTTTACCAACAGAACATCTTTGTTGTGTATTGAATTGATTTTAAATCTAAAGAATTCTAATTACTGAACAGAAACTAGGGTCCCAGGACTGCATATTGAAAAATCTTTCTTAGTTTTGAAATAACTCAAAATTAGTCAAAATTTTAAACATTTTGAAAAGTGTATGTTTTAACAAATATAATTGAATATTGCTTTCAAATTTAGGAACAAATATGAATCAAGATAAGATTTGAAAAAAGTAAGAAAATAACATGTCTATAAAATAACACAGGGAAACAATACTAGACTGTACTATTATAAATTTTTCATTCTGTGAAAAGTATCAATTGGTATATATTTTAGCCATTTAAAGAGTAGAAAAATTCTATAAAGTTAAAATATTCACAATAATCAATAAAACAAATCAAAAAGCTAAAATGAGCATTAACCCTTTGATTTCCTACTAAGACAAAGAGTTCTCGTCTATTAGATGTTTGGGTTGCTACCTAAAATGAAGGTTATTAGCTAAAAGGAAGTGTCAGACAAGTGTGTAAGTGTTTGGGGGCATGCACACACATACACAGACCTATACACAGAATCGTGCACAGGGACCGAAGTACAATATATTAATGGGAATTTTTCAAATCATTTTTTTCATTATCTAAATTAAAAGCCCTCTCATAGGCAGCAAAAACACATGGCACAAGAAAACAATTCAGCAATTGGCATTCCGAATTTCACAATAATTTAGTTAAATATTTATTCATATTGAGTTCAAAGTTATTTATTTAAATAATATTATTATTTTTAATATTGTTCTTAGTCACTCAGTCATGTCAGACTCTTGCAATCCCAAGGACAGTAGCTTGCCAAGCTCCTCTATCCATGGGATTTCCCAAGCAAGAATGCTGGGATGGGCTGCCATTTCCTTCTCCATTTTTCAGTATTATATTCAAAAGATCATATGCATTTACATTTAGTCTTGGTATTAGTCATATATAGCCATCTATATATCTGAAAGACAACATATTACTATCTTTATGTTTTAATGGAATTTTTTTGTTCATCTTTATTTTTTTAATAGAAAGCTAATTGCTTTACAGAATTTTGTGATTTTTCTGTCATACATCAACAAGAATTAGCCATAGGTACACCCATGTCCCCTCCCTCTGGAAGTTCCTCTAATCTCCCTCTCCATTTCACCTTTCCAATCTGTCACAGAGCCCCTGTTTGAGTTCCCTGAGTCACACAGAAAATTCCCATTGACTGTCTATTTTACATATGGTAATGTAAATTTCCATGTTGCTTTCTCCATGTATCTCACCTTCTCCCTCCTCCCCTCCTCCTGTGTCCATAGGTTTGTTTTCTATGTCTATTTCACCACTGCTGCCCTGAAAATAAATTTGTCAGTACCGTCTTTTTAGATTCCATATATATGTGTCAGTGTACGATATTTACATTTCTCTTTCTGACTTACTTCACTCTGTATAATAGGCTTTAGGTTTATCCACCTCATTCGAACAGACTCAAATGCATTCCTTTTTATGGCTTAGTATTGCATTGTATATATACACTACAGCTTCTTTATCCATTCATCTGTCTATGGACATCTAGGTTGCTTCCATGTTCTAGCTATTGTAAATAGTGCTTCAATGAAGATTGGGGTACATATGTATTTTTCAATTTTGGTTTCCTCAGGATATATGTCTAGGAATGGGATTGCTGGGTTATATGGTGGTTTTATTCCTAGCTTGTTAAGGAATCTCCATACCATCTTCCAGAGTGGTTGTATCAGTTTACATTCCCAACAGCAATGCAAGATTGTTCCCTTTTATCCACACTCTCTCCAGCATTTATTGCTTGTAGACTTTTTCATGATGGCCATTCTGACTGGTGTGAGGTGGTGCCTCATTGTAGTTTTGATTTGCATTTCCCTCATGGCAACCCACTCCAGTACTCTTGCCTGGAAAAATCCCATGGATGGAGGAGACTGGTGGGCTACAGTCCATGGGGTCACAAAGAGTCAGACACAGCTGAGTGACTTCACTTTCACTAATAATAAGTGATGTTGAGCATCTTTTCATGTGCTTATTAGCCATCTGTATATCTTCTTTGGAGAAATGTCTTTTTAGTTCTTTTCCCCACTTTTTGATTGGTTGTTTATTTTTCTAGTATTGAGTTGTATGAGCTGCTTGTATATTTTGCAAATTAATTCTTTTGTTGTTTCTTTTGCTATTATTTTATCCCATTCTGAGGGCTATCTTTTCACCTTATTTGTAGTTTCCTTTGCTATCATTTTATGTGTTATGTTTTTCAGTATTTCATTTTTTCTTTAGTAATAAACTATTCACTTATTTTTATAGGTAAGCTGGAACATTTTCAAAAGTTGTCTATATTAGAATATTTTTGTTCCCATTGGTGTAAATTAAAGGGAATGCTTTATAATATCTGGCTACCAATTCCAGTATTTCACAAAGGTATTGGGATCTATGATATCTTCTCTGTCTTGTATACTTTCAAATCTTAGGTGGATTCTGTGTGAATAACTATTATAACAGTGATATAGTTATAGTTGGAGATGACATTGAGATGGAGCACTTATGAATGCCAATTATCTTAACAAACATAATTTTTCTCAATTTATCCATACTTTGATTGTTTTCAGATCTACTGAGCATGCATATATAAAAATAATAGCACTTTAATGGGTTTCTTTGGTGGCTCAGTGGTAAAGAACCTGCCAGCCAAGCAGGAGACATAGGTTCAATCCCGGGGTCAGAAATTTGCTCTGGGGAAGGGAATGGCAACCCACTCCAATATTTTTGCCTTGGAAATCCCATGGACAGAGGAGGTTGGCAAGCTACAATCCATAGGGTCAAAAAAGAGTTAAACATAGATTAGTGACTAAACAACAACAGAATAACATGAGCCCTGTGCATTTTAGTTTACATTACTGAAGCGACTTAGCAGCAGCAGCAGCTGGAAGGAAAGACTTGTGACCAGAAATCTTTTTTTTTTTTCCCTCAAATATGTACAAAAGGTGTATTTCAGAACAATACAACTTAATTTAATTTAATGGATATATATTAAAATTTTAAAATTGACATTCATACCTTAAAAATTAATCACCAAGTCCCGGAGCTTACTCAAATTAATGTCCATTGAATCAGTGATGCCATCCAACCAACTCAACCTCTGTCATCCCCATCTCCTCCTGTTTTCAATATTTCCCACCATCAGGCTCTTTTCCAATGCTTCAGTTGTTCACATCAGATGGCCAAAGTATTGGAACTTCCGCATAATCCCTTCCAATGAATATTCAGGACTGATTTTCTTTAGGACTGACTGGTTTGATCTCCTTGTAGTCCCAGGGACTCTCAAGAGTCTTCTCCAACACCACAGTTCAAAAGTATGAGTTCTTTGGTGCTGAGCTTTCTTTATGGTCCAACTCTCACATCCATACATGACTAATAGAAAAACCATAGTTTGACTAGATGGACCTTTGTCAACAAGGTAATGTCTCTGCTTTTTAACATGCTGTCTAGATTGGTCATAGCTTTCTTCCAAGGAGCAAGCATTTTTTAATTTCATGGCTACAGTCACCATTTGCAGTGATTTTGAGGACCCCAAAAATAAAGTCTCTCACTGTTTCCATTGTTTCCCTATCTATTTGCCATGAAGTGATGGGGCCAGATGCCATGATCTTCGTTTTTTGAATGTTGAGTGTAAGCCAGGGTTTTCACTCTCCTCTTTGACTTTCATCAAGAGGCTCTTTAGTTTTCTTTGCTTTCTGCCATAAAGGTGGTATCATCTGCTTATCTGAGGTTATTGATATTTCTCCCAGCAATGTTGATTCCAGCTTGTGCTTCAATCCAGCCCAGCATATCAAATGATGTAGTGTGCATATAAGTTAAATAAGCAGGGTGACAAGATACAGCCTTATATTCCTTTCTCAATTTGTAACAAGTCCATTGTTCCATGTCCAGTGCTAAATGTTGCTTCTTGACCTGCATACAGAATTCTCAGAAGGCAGGTTAGGTGGTCTAGTATTCCCATCTCTTGAAGAATTTTCCACAATTTGTTCTAATCCACACATCAAAAGGCTTTAGTGTAGTCAATGAAGCAGAAATAAAAGTTTTTTGGTTTTTTTTTCTGAAATTCTCTTGCTTTTTCTATGATCCAATGCATGTTGGCAATTTGATCTTTGGTTCCTCTGCCTTTTCTAAATCCAGCTTGAACATCTGGAAGTTCTTGATTCATGTACTTTTGAAGCCTCACTCATAGAATTTTTTACATTATTTTGTTAGTGTGTGAGGTGAATGAATTTTGCAGTAGTCTGAACATTCTATGGCATTGCCTTTCTTTGAGATTGGAATGAAAACTGACCTTTTCCAGTCCTGTGGCTGCTGCTGAGTTTTACAAATTAGCTGAAATATTGAGTGCAGCACGTTCACAGCATCATTTTTTAGCATCTGAAATAACTCAACTGGAATTCCATCACCTCCACCAGCTTTGTTCATAGTGATGCTTCCTAAGGTCCACTTGACTTCACACTCCAGGATGTCTGGCTCCAGGTGTGTGGTCACACCACTGTGATTATCTGAGTTGTGAAGATTGTTTTTGTGTCACTCTTCTGTGTATTCTTGTCACTTCTTAATATCTTCTGCTTTTGTTAGGTCCATACTGTCTCTGTCCTTTATGTGCCCATTTTTGCATGAAATTTTCCCCTGATAGCTCTAATTTTCTTGAAGAGATCTCTAGTCTTTCCCATTCTATTTTTTCTCTCTATTTCTTTGTATTGATCACTTAGAAAGGCTTTCTTCTTTCTCCTTGCTATTCTTTTGAACTGTGCAGTCAGATGGCATATCTTTCCTTTTTACCTCTGCCTTTTACTTCCTTGGTACTTGCTACTATAGGACACTCTTATGAGTTGAATTGTTCTTTAAAATTCATATGTTGAAATCCTAATCTCTATCTCAGAAAGTGACTTGATTTGGAGATAGTATCTTTATAGACATAATAAAATTAAAATGAGGTCATTAGGATGAGCCCCAATTCAGTATAGAAGGGAAATCTCAGATACAAACACATACACAGAGAAGAAAATATAAAGAGACAGAGGGAGAAGACAGCCGTCTTGAAGTTAACAAGGGAGCTCTGGTGCACAACCTTTCCTCCCGACCTTCAGATGGAACTAACCCTGCTGACATCTTGGTTTTGAACTTTAGGTCTCCAGAATGGTAAGAAACTAAATTTCTGTTGTTTAAGGCTTTATAGTGTAACTCCATGTACTGCAGCATGTCAGACTTTCCTGTCCTTTACCACCTCCCAGAGTTTGCTCAAACTGATGTCCATTGAGTTGGTGATATCATTCAACTATCTCATCCTCTGACGTCCCCTTATGCTCCTGCCTTCTCCTCTTGAAGCAGAAAAGGTCCCAACGGGAGTAAAATCGAGACAAATTAAGATGAAGAAACATCTTCAAGGGGGATATGGGAATACAGGCTAAGAGGTGTGAAAGTTTTCAATTGGTTGTGGTAACAATACACAATATAATTGCAATAGCCTATTTTGTTGAATAGAATGTGTTTGGAGATGAGGACTGTAATAGAGGTGTTCATGTGTGCTAAGTCACTAAATCGTGTCTGATTCCTTGCAACCTTATGAACTATAGCCCACCAGACTCCTCTGTCTGTTAGGTTCTCCAGGCAAGAATATTGGAGTGGGTTGCCATGCCCTCTTCCAGGGGATCTTCCCAATCTAGGGATTGAATCCTCATCTCTTAAGTCTCCTGCACTAGAAGGCTGGTTCTTTAGCACTAGCGCCACCTGGGGAACACCTAACAGAGGTGTAGGCCAGATAAAAAATGGTAGCTAAAATAGATTCAGTTCAGTTCAGTTCATTTCAGTTGCTCAGTCGTGTCTGACTCTTTGTGAGTCCATGAATCGCAGCACTCCAGGCCTCCCTGTCCATCACCAACTCCCGGAGTTCACTCAGACTCCTGTCCATCGAGTCAGTGATGCCATCCAGCCATCTCATCCTCTGTCGTCCCCTTCTCCTCCTGCCCCCAATCCCTCCCAGCATCAAAGTTTTTTCCAATGAGTCAACTCTTCTCATGAGGTGGCCAAAGTACTGGAGTTTAGATTAAGGAGGTGTAATTTCTTTCACCTCATGCAAAGAGTTGACTCATTGGAAAAGACCCTGATGCTGGGAGGGATTGGGGGCAGGAAGAGAAGGGGATGACAGAGGATGAGATGGCTGGACGGCATCACTCTCTCGATGGACGTGACTCTGAGTGAACTCCGGGAGTTGGTGATGGACAGGGAGGCCTGGCATGCTGCGATTCATGGAGTCACAAAGAGTCAGACACGACTGAGCGACTGAACTGAACTGAATCAAGAAGATTATGTAAGTTTTAACATCATGTTACAAAATCTTTGTGAGGAATGAAATGCAGGCATTATTATTTCCATGTTGCTGCTATTCAGTTGCTCAGTCATGTCTGACACTTTGTGACCCCATGAACTGTAGCATGCCAGGTTTCTCTGTTCTTCACCATCTCCAGGATTTTGCTCAAACTCATGTCCGTTGAGTTGGTGATGCCACCCAACCATCTCATCCTCTGTCATCCCCTTCTCCCTCCTGCCTTCAATCTTTCTCAGCATCAGGGTTTTTTGCAATGAGTCAGTTTTCCACATCAGGTGGCCAAAGTATTGGAGCTTCAGCTTCGGCATCAGTCCTTCCACTTAATATTCAGGGTTGACTTCCTTTAGGATTGACTAGTTGGATATTCTTGCTGTCCAAGGTACTCTCAAGAGTTTTCTCCAGTAACACAATTCAAAGTGTTATAAATAAACAAATTACAGATCAATTGAAGTCAGACAGTTATATCTCCTAATTTAATATTTGAGATTTATAATTTCTTTTTTTTTTTATAATTTTTGAAAAAATTTGCAAAAACATATTTTGAGGCATTACAACTGTCTTATATTTGTTTGGTTCTGAATATAATTTCCTATAATACCTGACATATTTTAGTGCAGTTATTGTTCTAAATATTATTTTTAAGAAGTTATTACAGCTTCTTTCTTATTTAACTACTTTATTATTTTTTTTTAATTTAATACTTTATTCTATTTTACAATACTGTATTGGTTTTGCCATACATTGACATGAATCAGCCACAGGGGTACTTTAAAAAGTAGCTGAAACACGTTCATCTTAAAACTCAATTCTCTATGTCTTCCTCAAATTTTATTTTAAAAATATTACTTACATGTATGATATAAATTCAAATGCAAAATATCAATTGAATATATAAGGGAATAATGAAGAATCTTTTATGCTAATAATGAATGTCTAGATATTAGTCTGTTCAAACATAGCCCTATTCCAAATTAACTTATGATACTGTTCAAGAGATGTTGTAAAAGCTGAAAGTTATTCTACCTTACAAATTTTAATCCACCATACATAAGCTTATATTAGAAGCTGAACAAAGAATCTCCTTGATAATCACAGACCATGAAACATATATCTGGGGAGAAATCAACATCAAAAGAATTTCAGAGAATAAGAAGCATATAAGAATGAGCAGGAATTAATTACATTTCTGTAATTGTGTGTATGACTGCCATTGCAGACTGCCCTGCATTTGACCTCTTCTTTATAATTTATGTCAATGTATATAAAAATATATTTGAATTCCCAGGTAAAATTAAACTAATATAAAAGGTAAAAATTATATTAGACTTACACTAATATTTTAAACCATTTAAGAAAAGGGGTACTGTGAAATGACATTAGCTACAGTAATAAATATTCTTAGGCTAACTGATAATGTTCACAAGAGGTTTCTTTTTTCAATAATGACAATAGTGAGAAGAAATTTGGGGATATCAGTAAGCAATGAACCTATTCTCTAGTGAAAGAAAATACTGAATCTAAACTTTGGATAAGTTGCCTACTGAGTAAACATCAATGAAATATTTAAACTCTATACACGGAATTACTTATAAAAATATGAAATATAAAAGCCTCATAATCATTTCTGATGACTAAGATCTTATTTAACATAAATATTAAGATTTGCAATGTGCTTGGTAAAATGTGTTAATAGCATATTTTTAAAGTGCTTTTACCTTTTATAAAAGGAGTTATATATGGTGAAAATTTCTTGGAGGAGAAATGACAGTGAGCCTGATAATAGTAAAAAATGTCAGTTGTTAATGTTTGTTATATTTAGTTGAGTTTGTTTTTAAAGTCAGCCTTAATAATTTCTACCTCAGTCTATCCTTAAACCTGCAGTACAAATTCACTTACCACAATTGAGAATTGTTAGTAAATATTTCATAATAAACTCAGAGGAAAAGCTACACATAAATATTGATTATTAGTATAAAATTTAACTTTTATTGATTACTAAATTGGTAATTTTGTTTTCCTCTCTGCTTTTTCTATATGATGACAAAATAAACTAAATGTAATTTATAAGGAAATAAATGTAATAGTAGGTTAGAGGCTAAGTTTATGGACAAACATTGAGTGGGTATGGAATAGTGTAAGGCCAGGAGCGGGAATGTTGAAATTTTCAATCAAGACAAGATAGGCGTAAGTGAGAATGCAATATCTGAGTGGAGGAATATGATAAGAGTGTGAGCCAAGTTAATTTTTGGTAGAGGAAATCTAGCTGCAGGGAAGAATCAGTGAAGATAATCTGATACAGATTTATTCCTTGAATCTTTGAGGAATATCAAGTACAGTGGACTGAACAAATGATAGACTAAAGGAAATGAAGGAAGAAAAGTCAGAGGGAAGTAGGAAGAGAAGAGGTGCAGCACACTAAGGTTTCTTAGATACCTACCACTGAAAGATAGTACATCATGGTTGAAAGCTTCAGTTCACTACAGTTCAGTCACTCAGTCATGTCTGACTATTTGCAAACCCATGAATCGCAGCATGCCAGGACTCACTGTCCATCACAAACTCCCAGAATTCACTCAGTCACGTACATCGAGTCCGTGATGCCATCCAGCCATCTCGTCCTCTGTCGTCCCCTTCTCCTCCTACCCCAAATCCCTCCCAGCATCAGAGTCTTTTCCAATGAGTCAACTCTTCGCATAAGGTGGCCAAAATATTGGAGTTTCAGCTTTAGCATCAGTTCTTCCAAAGAACACTCAGGACTGATCTTTAGGATGGACTGGTTGGATCTCCTTGCAGTCCAAGGGACTCTCAAGAGTCTTCTCCAATACCACAGTCCAAAAGCATCAATTATTTGCTGCTCAGCTTTCTTCACAGTCCAACTCTCACATCCATCACATCCATATATGATTATTGGAAAACCATAGCCTTGTTTAGACAGATCTTTGTTGGCAAAGTAATGGCTCTACTTTTCAATATGCTATCTAGGTTGGTCATAATTTTCCTTCCAAGGAGTGAGCATCTTTTAATTTCACAGCTGCAATCACCATCTGCAGTGATTTTGGAGCCTCAAAAATAAAGCCTGACACTGCTTCCACTGTTTCCCCATCTATTTCCCATGAAGTGATGGGACCGGATGTCATGATTTTCATTTTCTCAATGTTGAGCTTTAAGCCAACTTCTTCACTCTCCTCTTTCACTTTCATCAAGAGGCTTTTTAGTTCCTCTTCACTTTCTGC
>SJYW01054123.1:0-18673 GCA_006410735.1 Raphicerus campestris | reverse complement strand
GTTTACACAGTGAGGCCTGCTCTACCCCCACGGAGGTTGATTGTATAGGCTGAGCTGTGGACTGTGCTCCATTTGGGGAGGCTGAAGTAAGGGGGAGGAACTGTCTCTATTTGCAGAGGTGTGGGCAGAGGAGCTGAAGTTGCCCTGCCCTCTCAGTTGTGGGAGGGGGATGCATGATCCATTTCAGAAAAAGCGGAAATGCCATTCAGTTGTCAGTTCCTTAACAGCAAAGAGCATGCTCTGTCTTTGATTCCCTCATGACCAGCACGGCACCTGGCACATAGCAAGTGGTCACTGTTAGAACTGAACTGGGTTAGCGTTCTGGGCTCCACTGGGAGTGTTAGATATTGAAATGAGCTCCACACTCATGGAGAAATCGGGAAGAGGCAGAAAACCATATAGGGAGATTGACCATGTCCAGGCAGATAAAGGAGAGAGGCTAGTGGATGGCAGTAGCCAGAGGGTGCTCCTGAGATGTTAGAGGCACATCACGGGGCAGGAACACTGGTTTTCCGGGAAGGTGTTTCCAAGGCAGCACAAGTCAGGGAGCTACAAGTTTGGGGATTGTCTCAAACACAGGTTGTATCAGCACAGGGATACCTGGCAGCCTGTGCTGAAAATGTGTGTCAGTGCATTCATACTGAGCAAAGCTACCATTCAGGAGTAGCTCTGGCAACTTCTTAGCTCTGCCCATAAGCCCTGAGTTTTCTTATGTCTAATACCACTGAGGAGGGCATGGCAACCCACTCCAGTATTCTTGCCTGGAGAAATCCATGGACAGAGAGGAGCCTGGCAGGCTGTAGTACATAGGGTCGCAAAGAGACAAGACTGAAGCAACTGAGCATGTACAATACCACTGAAGTCTTTTCTTTAAAATGTATTTTAAAACCATTTATGTAGATTATGTTTTAGAGCTTTTTAAAAAATACATTTATTTTTTATTGAAGGATAATTGTTTTACAGAATTTTGCTGTTTTCTGTCAAACCTCAACATGAATCAGCCATAGGTATACATATATACCCTCCCTTTTGAAACTCCCTCCCATCTCTCTCCTCATCCCACCCCTCTAGGTTGATACAGAGTCCCTGTTTGAGTTTCCTGAGCCATATAGCAAATTCCCCTTGGCTATCTATTTTACATATGGTAATGTAAGTTTCCATGTTACTCTTTCTGTACATCTCACCCTCTGCTCACCCTCTGCTCAGACTATGTTCTTAGAGCAACTTTAAGCTCATAGCAAAATTGAATTGAGGTGAAGGGACAGAGATTTCCTGTGTATCCCCTCCTCATCCCCAAACACAACCTCTCCCATTATCAGCATCCACCACCAGAGGGTACATTTGTTGAAATGGATAAACCTACATTGATACGTCATTTTTACCCAGAGTTTACATTACATTCACCCAATAGTTTACATTATTGTTAACTGTTGATGTTGTAATACCATTGAAGTCTTATAAAACTGTATCAGCATAAGAATTCAGGTTTTCTCTCCAATAGCCTTCTCAAACATTCCTGCCCACCATTGTTCCAAGTTCAGTGACTCACACCTGCACACTCCTGCTAAACCTAGGAGAGCTGGATAGACAGTATCATGTGAATAGGATTCCTATCAAGAACTTTTTCATCTCATGCCATTGACCATCACAGATGGTACACTCTTGGGCATACTCTAGTATATACTTCCTGGCCAGACCTCAGTTTCTACCCCACGTAGCAAGAACCCTCTTTTCAGGGACAGAATGATCAGATAAATTGTTTGGAATCCCAGCCTAAAATGGTAACTAGGAAAAGCAGTCAGGGGAGCTGGGGGGAAGGGAGGTCTGGATCTCTTTTTTACCATGATAAAGACACATCTGTTCCATTTCTTTTCCTCTTGTAGCTCTGTCATTGATTTTTGGAAAATAGTTTGTTTACTTGTTTAACTGTGAAAGTTTGGGGGGAGGGGGTAGTTTTCTTTTTTTATTGCTTCGGAAAACTCTTACTCCTGACTCGTCACATCTCTCTCCTTCTAATTTTCTAAAAGTAAGTATACTTTTAAATAGAGAAAGAACAAGTGGAAGAGAGGAAATGCATTTCAGCCCAATGGTGTTTAAGAGTATATGTTAGAAATAGAAAGTGATATAAACAAAAAATAACCAAGGAAAGTTTTCTATCAATGCTGTGACAAATTATCACAACTGTAGTGGCTTAAAATAAAACAGATTTACTTTCTTATATTTATGGAAGTCAGAAGTTCCCAAATCAAGGTGTCAACATGGCTGCATCTTTTCTGGATGGAGGTTGTAGGGGAGAATCCACTTTCTCACTTTTTCTAGCTTCTAGACAAAACGAGGTAAAAAGTAATTCAACTCATTCTAATCCAGTATTTATTATGTTATTATATATCAGATATTATGATAAAACATATGAAAATATACACAGGATTAAAGAATAATCCTTAATTTCAAGGGGAGTATAAATTCTNAAATGAATTGTTTGTTTACAGGTCGACAATAACCATTTGTTCATCTACAGTTTTGCCGTTATGAAAGATATTTAACTAGAATTGTCCCTTGTCACCGGTGTCAAAACCAGGCTACTGTTCTAGGTTGTCCTAACTCACCATGACTTTTCTCTTTTGGTTTTACTAAAAAAACAAGTGTGTACTGATAAAAGGACCTTGGCACACAGACATCCACTTTCTAAATGCTTGTGAAGAAGTCCTTGAAGTAAATAAGATCTAATGGACAAGGGGCAAATTTGTAAATGCTGCTGCCTGATAAATGTGTGTAATAAAAATTACTGTAGTTTGTGCTTGTAAAATAATAATCACTTTTAAAAACTAGTTTTCAGTAAGTTCTCTAAATCCTTAACTAAATAAGTCTCGTGCAAATCAATATCCTTTCTGAAAATCTATTTTACCTTTCCATTTTAAAAGGCCTATCCGTTTCATTGTTCAACTTAGGAAGCTGGGCTGCCAGTTTGATAAGACTCTGAGTGTGGTCTGAATGCTCTATGCTAATCTACTCTACATCAGGCTGGAAGCTTATCTTGACAGGAAAACTTGGAGCGGGCCTAGTGGAAGGATTTTGGCATCACACATTGGAGTGGAAAATATTCACAGGCTGTAACAAAGTCTGGCTTGGGCTGCTGTAGGAAAGGCAGCCACTGGCTGGGAGACAATTCATGTAGGAAAGTCCTGGGTGCCTCTGTGAGAGGCCTACAGGATGGTGTTATCCACCGAGAGGGGGGCAGGATCAGGGAATCATGTGTGTTTTCATGAGAATTGAGAGGAACGGCAGCTAACACAAGCCAAGTTAGAAAAAGAACACAGCCACTGAGCGCTTCCATCACAGCCTTTTGGATCCAAAACACTTCATGTGCAAAAATAATGTGCCAGCTGAAGAAAGAATACTTCAGGGGTTTTAAAAAGCTGAAGTCTAGAAAAACCCTCAGGCACAGGTGTACCTGTTTGTGTGAGGATGTCAAACCAAAGCAGCCCTCCATTTCTCTCGAAAAGGTTTTGAATCTATTCCTGACCTTTCTGGTAAAAATAAAAGTGCTTTTTTTTTCCCCAAGTGTGTCCCTGTTTGGTGAGAAATTGCGTCCACCCGCCCTTTGGTGGGAGGCTTGTTTTTGCTTTTAACATACTTGTAAGCTCTGAACTTTGTCACTGAAAAATATTTAGAAATGCTGATTTCTAGGATGAGAGACAATGGTGGTATACATATTTTAACTAATTTTTTTTTTTTTTTTTTTTAATGCCAGGGACTTTGTGATGACCTCTTGTGTTGCTGTCCCTGAGTATTGTGTGACTTTTCTGGAAAAAGGAACTCATGACTATTTACTCCACTGAACCTGGAAGTCTAGGGTAAAAACAAAATATGACTAGCCAAAGTGGTAAATGAGATTTCACACTGCCTGCCTCCTCCAGATAGAGAAACTTTAATCGTTTACACAGTGAGGCCTGCTCTACCCCCACGGAGGTTGATTGTATAGGCTGAGCTGTGGACTGTGCTCCATTTGGGGAGGCTGAAGTAAGGGGGAGGAACTGTCTCTATTTGCAGAGGTGTGGGCAGAGGAGCTGAAGTTGCCCTGCCCTCTCAGTTGTGGGAGGGGGATGCATGATCCATTTCAGAAAAAGCGGAAATGCCATTCAGTTGTCAGTTCCTTAACAGCAAAGAGCATGCTCTGTCTTTGATTCCCTCATGACCAGCACGGCACCTGGCACATAGCAAGTGGTCACTGTTAGAACTGAACTGGGTTAGCGTTCTGGGCTCCACTGGGAGTGTTAGATATTGAAATGAGCTCCACACTCATGGAGAAATCGGGAAGAGGCAGAAAACCATATAGGGAGATTGACCATGTCCAGGCAGATAAAGGAGAGAGGCTAGTGGATGGCAGTAGCCAGAGGGTGCTCCTGAGATGTTAGAGGCACATCACGGGGCAGGAACACTGGTTTTCCGGGAAGGTGTTTCCAAGGCAGCACAAGTCAGGGAGCTACAAGTTTGGGGATTGTCTCAAACACAGGTTGTATCAGCACAGGGATACCTGGCAGCCTGTGCTGAAAATGTGTGTCAGTGCATTCATACTGAGCAAAGCTACCATTCAGGAGTAGCTCTGGCAACTTCTTAGCTCTGCCCATAAGCCCTGAGTTTTCTTATGTCTAATACCACTGAGGAGGGCATGGCAACCCACTCCAGTATTCTTGCCTGGAGAAATCCATGGACAGAGAGGAGCCTGGCAGGCTGTAGTACATAGGGTCGCAAAGAGACAAGACTGAAGCAACTGAGCATGTACAATACCACTGAAGTCTTTTCTTTAAAATGTATTTTAAAACCATTTATGTAGATTATGTTTTAGAGCTTTTTAAAAAATACATTTATTTTTTATTGAAGGATAATTGTTTTACAGAATTTTGCTGTTTTCTGTCAAACCTCAACATGAATCAGCCATAGGTATACATATATACCCTCCCTTTTGAAACTCCCTCCCATCTCTCTCCTCATCCCACCCCTCTAGGTTGATACAGAGTCCCTGTTTGAGTTTCCTGAGCCATATAGCAAATTCCCCTTGGCTATCTATTTTACATATGGTAATGTAAGTTTCCATGTTACTCTTTCTGTACATCTCACCCTCTGCTCACCCTCTGCTCAGACTATGTTCTTAGAGCAACTTTAAGCTCATAGCAAAATTGAATTGAGGTGAAGGGACAGAGATTTCCTGTGTATCCCCTCCTCATCCCCAAACACAACCTCTCCCATTATCAGCATCCACCACCAGAGGGTACATTTGTTGAAATGGATAAACCTACATTGATACGTCATTTTTACCCAGAGTTTACATTACATTCACCCAATAGTTTACATTATTGTTAACTGTTGATGTTGTAATACCATTGAAGTCTTATAAAACTGTATCAGCATAAGAATTCAGGTTTTCTCTCCAATAGCCTTCTCAAACATTCCTGCCCACCATTGTTCCAAGTTCAGTGACTCACACCTGCACACTCCTGCTAAACCTAGGAGAGCTGGATAGACAGTATCATGTGAATAGGATTCCTATCAAGAACTTTTTCATCTCATGCCATTGACCATCACAGATGGTACACTCTTGGGCATACTCTAGTATATACTTCCTGGCCAGACCTCAGTTTCTACCCCACGTAGCAAGAACCCTCTTTTCAGGGACAGAATGATCAGATAAATTGTTTGGAATCCCAGCCTAAAATGGTAACTAGGAAAAGCAGTCAGGGGAGCTGGGGGGAAGGGAGGTCTGGATCTCTTTTTTACCATGATAAAGACACATCTGTTCCATTTCTTTTCCTCTTGTAGCTCTGTCATTGATTTTTGGAAAATAGTTTGTTTACTTGTTTAACTGTGAAAGTTTGGGGGGAGGGGGTAGTTTTCTTTTTTTATTGCTTCGGAAAACTCTTACTCCTGACTCGTCACATCTCTCTCCTTCTAATTTTCTAAAAGTAAGTATACTTTTAAATAGAGAAAGAACAAGTGGAAGAGAGGAAATGCATTTCAGCCCAATGGTGTTTAAGAGTATATGTTAGAAATAGAAAGTGATATAAACAAAAAATAACCAAGGAAAGTTTTCTATCAATGCTGTGACAAATTATCACAACTGTAGTGGCTTAAAATAAAACAGATTTACTTTCTTATATTTATGGAAGTCAGAAGTTCCCAAATCAAGGTGTCAACATGGCTGCATCTTTTCTGGATGGAGGTTGTAGGGGAGAATCCACTTTCTCACTTTTTCTAGCTTCTAGACAAAACGAGGTAAAAAGTAATTCAACTCATTCTAATCCAGTATTTATTATGTTATTATATATCAGATATTATGATAAAACATATGAAAATATACACAGGATTAAAGAATAATCCTTAATTTCAAGGGGAGTATAAATTCTAGCTAGAGAAATGGGCCCATGAAAAACTAGCAACAATAATCAACAGAATAGGAATATAATGAGTAGATATATAAATCAAATACTGTGGGAACAATGAGGAAGATAAAATACATTGTGACTGATGATGCCAGGATACTAATCCCCAAACTGATATCAGCACACAGACTTCAAATATAACTAAAATTAAAGAAACAATCTTTATACTGGGTTTTGAAAGATGAATAGAAATTCCATTAATGGACAATGTGGTAAAAGGGCATTGCAGGTGTAGGAAATTTCTTGAGGAAAAGCATGAGGACAGGGATGAGCAGAGAAAATAAGGAAGTGCTGACTAGTCCGCTATGGTAGAATCGTTTGATGTGAAGAGGAACATGAGTCTGGAAAAGTTGAGATGGAGCCAGATTTACTTAGCAAGTATTTATTGAATACTCATTGTACTCTGGGAATAAAACAAGGGGCAGAGGAAACGAACACCCCTGTCCTCATGGTGTTTATCCTCTAGTTTGGAGATGGAGGAGGTGGGACAGATGCCAATAAATGAAATTGCTATAGATTATGTAATGGAGTGGGGAAGGGAGCAGGGCAAGCACTTTCAAAGGTGTTGATTCAGGAAGGCCTGCTGAGAAGGTAACCAATCATCAATGAATTGAAGGGGGTGAGAGAGTATTTAGGGGGAAGAATGTTCTCATGGACAGCAGTGAATCCAGTAGTTTTTAAATATGGCTTCCTATCAAGAAACAATGGCTTCTCAAAAAAAATACAATCCAGAGCCTCTAAGGTTTTGCACTGGAAGGAATATTTTCCAATCACTGAAGGATAGCATCTAGGCTGTCAAGGATCAGAAAGTCTTCTTTCTAGTGAGAAATCTTACAGACTACCCTTTAATGAGAAATCTTACAGACTGCCTGTCATCATTGCCCATGATTCTGATACCATTAAAAGCTACTGGGTTTTCCTAAAACACAACTTAAATTTTTATCATTCTTATCCTCAAAAATATTTAATGGCTTTCCATTTTTAAATGGGAAACAAAAAGTCATAGGGTAGCAAGAATTAAGAGCCCTAAACACTTTGGGTAAGAGGCTTACCTTCTCCGGTCTCCAGGTGCCTGGGTATCTGTTTTTTCTCTCTCATTGATGTATAGATATAGGCTAGATGCCCTTCTTGCTCCTCAACATTAACTTCAGACTGTCTTTCCCATTCTTGGTTATAAACACTCATGTGTCACTTGGGGGAGGGACTGCTTTACCTCCTGCCCCAAGGGGTGCATGTTTCTATTAGGTTGGTGCAAAAGTAATTGTGGTTTTGCAGTGTTGAACTTTGCCATTTGATATTAGAATACATTCTTAAATAAATGTGGTTATGTCATACATCATTTTAACGCGTATTTCTCACTTTATGATTTTTTTTGCTTGAGTTCAAAATGGGCTGTAAAGCAGTGGAGAAAACTCACAACATTGACAACGCATTTGGCCCAGGAACTGCTAATGAACATACAGTGCAGTGGTGGTACAAGAAGTTTTGCAAAGAATACAAGAGACTTGAAGATGAGCAGTGCAGTGTTTGGCCATTGGAAGTTGACAACGACCAACTGCGAGCAACCACTGAAGCAGGTCCTCTTACAACTACACAAGGAGTTGCTAAAGAACTCAGCATCAACCAACATCAGCATCTATGGTCATTCAGCATTTGAAACAAACTGAAAAGATGAAAAACCTCAGTAAGTGGGTGCCTCATGAGTGAACCACAAATCAAAAAAATTATCATTTTGAAGTTAGTCTTTTCTTATTCCACGCAACAACTAACCATTTCTTGATTGAATTGTGACACGCAATGAAGAGTGGATTTTACATGACAACCAAAGATGACCAGCTCAGTGGTTGGACCAAGAAGAAGCTCCAAAGCACTTCCCAAAGCCAAACTTGCACCAAAAAAAAAAAAAAGGTCACAGTCACCGTTTAGTGGTCTGCTGCCCGTCTAATCCACTCCAGCTTTCTGAATCCCAGCCAATTACATCTGAGAAATATGCTCAGCAAATCAATGAGATGCTCTGAAAACTGAAACACCTGCAGCCAGCGTTGGTCGACAGAAAGGGGCTAATTCTCTAGGACAACGCCTGACCACACATCTCACAACAAATGCTTCAAAAGTCAAACAAATTGGGCTACAAAGTTGTGCCTCATCTGCCACATTCACCTGACCTCTTGCCAACCAACTATCACTTCTTCAAGCATCTCGACAACTTTTTGCAGGAAAAGGGCTTCTACAACCAGCAGGAGGCAGAAAATGCTTTCCAAGAGCTCGCTGAATCCTAAAGCATGGATTTTTATGCTACAGAAATACATAAACTTATTTTCCATTGGCAAAAATCTGTTGATTGTAATGGTTTCTGTTTTGATAAATAAGGATGTGTTTGAGCCTAGTTATAATGATTTAAAATTCATGGTCCGAAACAACAATTACTTTTGTACTAACCTAATGACTCCATACAGTACTCTTTGTGCAGGAACTCTGGTGAAGAATGTTTTTTCTCCAGGGCCTTGGTAAAATCCCAGGAATATTTCAGTACCGCTTGTGGATTTAAGTCTCTGGCTGTGGCTCAGTTACCTATCCTTGAATTTGGCTTTGGGAGTTAGAGACGGCTTCACACAGAGGAGGTGGCATTTGAACTTGGCTTTGAAGGATTAGTAGGATTTTGCCAGAAGTAATGGAAGAATTCTCACTGGCAAGAAAGATAATTACTGGCAGAACTTTTTTTTCTTGCTTCATAATATTCAGGAAAATTTAGACCTCTAGTCCTGTATACTTATACATCATGCGTTTATGGCTGAAAGTAAATATGATTAGATAAAACCCAACTTTACAAATCCTCTTTTATGTGCAAAGTATTTCAAGAAGTAGGTTTGATTTATTTACATTTTTAATTAAATGAAAATTGCAGATAAAAGATGCTATACCACTCATCTTCCTAGGAAAAGAAAATGTTGCAATGTAATTAAAACGATGCCTCAAATTATAATTAGATTGGAAATTTAATTATGACTAGAATACTTTATCCTTATGCACACTGACACCTTGTTGATACATAACCTTTAAAGTATTTTTATTATATTTACTCTAAGATCTTAATCTGTGAACTAAATAAAATCCTTAGGTTCCTAAGAAGAGCTAGAATTCAGCATAGAATCCAAAGTGCTGCTTTTTATCTGGAAACAAAAAAACTACTGTGTTTCAGAATTCTTGTTCTGATCATTACTAGATTTTTATTATAACTTAATACTGCAAAAAATTCTAAAAATCTCTAGCAGATATCAGTTAGTATAATATTAATAACAAATTTCTTAGCTAGAGAGAACATCCTTTGGTTCATATCTGGTAGAGTTACTTGCTTCCAAATGAAAGGACTGAAGGAATTCATATACGCTCAGGAATCACATTTTCCAGAAAGAATACTCTCCCTATGGAATATCAGCTGTACATATAGAAATGTATCATAGCAATTTGGTGGAGTTTCTTCTGCAGATGAGCTCTGGTTAAATACATTTGCTATAATTAACTTCCTGTGGCACCATTTGACACTTCTTGCAGCTTAGGAAACAATAACTTTCACAGTAAAAATGATTTAGTTACAGCATAATGTGCTCTGATAGAAATGTTTTGAGATAAAGATCCTCAATATGCAATTATTATTAGCTTGATATGGAAAATACTGTGTGATAAAAACTGTTTGAAGAATTGCCACTTTAACTTATCTGGGTTTGAAGAATGCACTTAATAATAAATTGAAGGTCTTTATTCATGAGTCAAAGTCTGAATTTGTAGCCTTTGTGGAAATCTCCATTCGAAAATGCATGTTTGTTAATTAAATCATTAAATAAATATATGTTGAAAATGTATCATGTGCTTGTTATTTGCTAAAGTTTGTAGAGTATATCTTCTCTCTAATTTAACCACAGTCATTAATTTGATTAGCCTTCATGGCCATAAAAGAAGGAAAGTCTTGCTTTTATAAACTCATGAGGAAAAACACACAACCACATCTGATTAGCTAAAATAGACTCATTTTCATTCTACTGAGATCTAACCAACACGCCCCTCCTTTTCTAAACCAATTTTCACCAGACAGCTTCTGCTCCCAGATGAACTGAATTTCTACAAATGGCCTGCCTCTGTGGTCCTCTGTATAGGCAAACCTCTCATTGAAGTCCTTATCTCTTTTGAAGGGACTTCAAAGGTCCGTTGAAATCCAAAACTTTCCTTGAAGTTAAGTCAAGTTTTGCCTGTTTTAGGGCTGCAGGATTTCATCCAGAAAAGCCTAGGTGGTTAACAAGGAAAGAGCATGTTAACCTGGTTGGATTTCATCACAAGTGAAATTTGGTCTGACAATTTTGGCTCTGTTAGGGGGTTTAAAGCATATTCAGCTGTGGAAATGATAAAAGGATTCCCCTACCTGGTTTTATAGCACAATAGCTGAAAGACCAGCAGGTATTTCCAAGCATCTTTTAGTGCACATCCCAAACTGCTACACCAGCTGGATCTTCAGTGAATGAAACGACCCTGCTGTTAAAACATTTGAATCCCAGTCAAAGTCGTTGACAGTAAAAATCCAGGTGGCTATGCAAATTGGTCATTTCCTTAAATAGTAATTTGAGTTTCACCAGGTGAGTCCTGCTAATAATGACAACCAACATCTGTGGAGCCTGTTTCAATTCATAGGACAACTTTTATGTTATTAGCTCATTGTTGCTGTTGTTGTTTAGTCACTAAGTTGTGTCTGACTCTTTTGAGACCCCATGGACTGTAGCCTGTCAGGCTCCTCTGTCCATGGAATTCTCCAGGAAAGAGTACAGGAGTGAGTTGCCATTTCCTTCTTGGGGATCTTCCCGACCCAGACATGGAACTCGTGTCTCTTGCACTGGCAGGCAGATTCTTTACCACTGAGCCACCAGTGAAGCCCCATATTTTCTCAGTTAGTTTTCATTAAAACTCTATGAGATGAAGACATGGAAGTTCAGAGAGATGAAGTGATTTGTCTAAGGTTATTTGAGTAGTTCAGAGAAGGCAATGGTACCCCACTCCAGTATTCTTGCCTGGAAAATCCATGGACGGAGGAGCCTGGTAGGCTGTAGTCCATGGGGTCACTAAGAGTCGGACACGACTGAGCGACTTCACTTTCACTTTTCACTTTCATGCATTGGAGAAGGAAATGGCAACCCACTCCAGTGTTCTTGCCTGGAGAATCCCAGGGATGGTGGAGCCTCGTGGGCTGCCGTCTATGGGGTCGCACAGAGTCAGGCACGACTGAAGTGACTTAGCAGTAGCAGCAGCAGCAACAGCAGTAGCAGCCGCATGCGAGTAGTTAAGTAGTGAGTCAGGATTGAACCCAGACATTTGAAGCCAAACACAGTGGGCTTTTCTTAGGGCTAAGAGTCATTGATAGTGTGGATGATTATCGACCTGTAGCTCTTGACTGAAAGAAACAAGAGGTGCTTTGTCTTCTTTGGAGAGTCTATTTCTATAGGATCCTCTTTGAAAATAGGATAGATTACATTTTGTGCTCGGGGCTCATATTACTAAGTCTTCTGGCTTTTCAAGAAAAGTTAACAATTCTATTTGGACGCCACTCCAATTTTTGACCATTAACAGCTGTGTTAGTTTGGGTCTTTGTTCTCAACTTTTCATTCCTTTTTGATAGAAGAATTACATATCCACACCCTTTGCATGTATCTCTAGGGCTTCTCAATAGAACAGACTGTACATCACTCACCTTATTGGTTTTAGGTTTGGTCATGTGATTTGGATTGCCCAGTGAAATGTGGCAAAATGTAAGCTGTGACTTTAAGAAGTACCTTCTATCTCCCATCCCTCTTTGCTCCTGCATTTACCTTGAGCATCTCCTTTTACAGACCTAGAAGGATGTGGAGCAGACTAGAACCTTATCTGCAGTTTGCATCCAAGCTCAGTGAATCCCAGCAGATGTCAGTGAGTTCCTGCTGGACTCAGCAGAGCCTCAGCCAACAGGTAGACCTATAAGAAATAGTTTTTGTTTTTTTTTTAAAGTTTTATTGGGGTTTAATTGATTTACAATGTTGTATTAGTTTCAGATGTACAAAAGAGTGAATTGTTATATTAATACATATATCCACTCCTTTTATAGATTCTTTACCCATATCAACCATTACAGAGTGAGAAATAAATATTTGTGGTTGTAAAACTATTGCAATTTGGGCTTGCTAACTATACAGCAGATCCTGACCATGTTAAACTTTTTTTTTTTGTCTGACTCTTTGGGACCACATGAACTATACAGTTCACAAAATTCTCCAGGCAGAATACTGGAGGAATGGGTAGCCTTTCCCTTCTCCAGAGGATCTTCCCCACACAGGGATCAAACCCAGGTCTCCTGCATTGCAGGCGGATTCTTTACCAGCTGAGCCACAAGGGAAGCCCCATGTTAAACATCTTTAAGCAAACATTACAGCCCAAATTAAGTACTTCTGTAGATTAGATGCAGACTGTGGGTCAAAGCCTGAGATGTGTGAGGTGAATCCTTGGCAGTACCTTTGCCAATAGTTGCATTTAGATCTCAGGAAAAATTATATCAAATGTTTGGTGCATATACTATTTAGAACAAATGTTAGTCAGTTGTTTCTGACTTTTTGCAACCCCATGGACTGTAGCCTGCCAGACTCCTCAGTCCGTGGGATTTTCTAGGCAAGAATACTGGAGTGGGTTGCCAATCCCTGCTCCAATTTAGAGCAAGGAGACTGTTAAGTTCTGACTCCTAAACAACCTCTGTACTCCTACTCAGGAGAGATCTATGAACTAAGGCATATGAGTAATTGAAGGTGTGGGAGTGAAAGGAGAGATTTTCCTTGTCATTGACCTGGATTAACAGGATCAGCCTACACATCCCTTGTCAGCACTATTTTATAAATGCACGCTGAATCCTTAGAGAATGAATTTGTTCTCTATCATCCATGTTTGTTCCAATCAAAAAATTTGAGAATTCCTAGAAAAGCTAGAAGACTTGAACCTATATTTAACCTTTCATCCTTCTTCAGCCTGGAAAAGGAATCAATAATTGAGAGAAATATCCCCATGCTTACTAGGTCTTGGGAAATGCAGTAATTTATTTTCTAGAACAAACATCACCCGGGGAATTAAACGAGAGTTACTGTCTGCTGAATTCAGAAGGAAATCAGCGTAGGCACACACACAGCAGAGTGGACAGCAGTGATCTCAAATTTAGAGATATGAGCTTTTAGATACCTTAGTGGTAGCTGAGAACCTGAATGAGAGAAGGTCATGTCAGATCTTCTGGAATCATTTCCCTCCCTCCAAGCAAAGCCTTCTACACCTGTGACAGGAGCAGTTGTGTGCACTGTCTAGACTAGACATGACTATGACCCAGCTGAGACATCTAATTTTTATAAATGTTTGATATGATGGCAGAGACTGGTACTGAGAGTACACATTCGTTATTGGTTACTTCCCCAGGCCAGTGCAGTCTAGGTTATGTACTTTCCTGACCTTATAGCAATGAAACTAATATAACTGTCTGTTCTCTAAATTTCCATTTAAGTCTTGCTAACAGGTCCTTAGACCAGTTAGCTGGTGTGTTCTGCTAGCCAAATAGTTATTTCATTTTGATTGGAAATGCCATGAAGGAGAAATGCAGGATGCTATGAGGTTGTATTATTACAGGTTCCAACTAGACTGTGCCATCAAGGAACTGTCACTGAGTAAATGACATTTAAAAGAACACATGAAGAAAGGGTAAATGGTATTTAGCCTCAGAAAGGAGTGGGGCCATGGAGTCATGTAGAATGTTAGAGAAAAACTGGAGGAGAGAGACAAGAACAGAGAAAGTATTTGAAAATCTGTACTAGTATTTAAGGGGGTCACAGGGTTTGAAAAAGTACCCTAGAAGATCATTGTAGTCTCTTCCCAGTGCCCAGCTTACAAACAGTGTTTTATGCCATGAGCAGAAAAGAACACGTGAAGAGTTTAAATATTGCTGGATAAAGTGAGAAGTAAAATCAATAAGCATTATGGCTAAGAGCCTGGAAATGAATATCAAACAGACATGGTTTAAATTGTAGTTTCCTTCTTACTAGCTCTGTGACCTGGGGCAACTTACTTGTTTAACCTTTCCAACTTTTTTTTTTTTTACTCTGCAAAATTGGGAAAATAACGCATACCTTTGAGTGCCACTGCAGGGACTAGGTGAAACTGTAGAGGTAAACTCTAGCATCCTGACCATCACATCGCCAGCATCAGACATTTCTGGCAGAAAGATGAGCAGGTGCTGTGGAAGCTTGGACGTCAGGGCACAATGAACGGGAGCTTTAGTGTGTGAAAATATTATATTTGTAAAAGTCTAATCTGTGTATTTATCAACACATTGATTAAGAAGTCAAAGCTGCCTTCCAGTTACTTTCTTTTAGGCACGGTATGTTCGTTTTCTAGGGCTTCTATAACAAAAGACCACAGACTGTATAGCTTGAAACGACAGAAATGTAGTCTTTCACAGCTCTGGAGGTTAGAATTCCAAGATCAAGGCATTTGCAGGGCCATATTCTCTCTGAGATAGAATCTTCCCCACCTCCTTTTGGCATCTGGTGGTGGCATCAAGCCTTGGTGTCCTTTGGTTTGCAGCTCATTACTCTGATCTCAGTCTCTGTCCTGCATTACTTTCTCCCTGGTGTGCACATCTCTGTCTCTTCTCTTATAATGACATCTCCCTCCTTGGATTAAGGTCTACACTAATTATCACATTTTAACTTGATTATATCTGCAAAAACCTTATTTCCAAATAAGGTTGAACTCAGAGGCACTGATATTAGGACTTCAGCATACCTTTTGCAGGGCTTCGCAGGTGGCTCATATAGCAAAGTATCTGCCTGCAGTGCAGGAGACTCAGATTTGATCCCTGGTTTAGGAAGATCCCCTGGAGAAGGAAATGGCTACCCATTCCAGTATTCTTGCCTGGAGAATTCCATGGACAGAGGCGCCTGTGAGCTATAGTTCATGCAGCTGCAAAGAGTTGGACATGACTGAGCAGCTAACACTCATCCCTTTTGCAGGGACATGATCAATCCACAGCAGTAAGTGGGTGAGTGATTACAGGCAAAGGCTTGTTCCTCAGTGACAGAACTCCTTCTATGCGAATTTGAAGTGTCTAATCATAAATGATTAAGGTCCCCCTTTACTTTCATTCCTAGAGTCTAGACAGGCTTGGATTATTAAATTAGGATTTTAAGTCCTTTAAATGTTCCCCTCCCCAACCTCAGTTCTAAAAGTCATCTTAAGGATACTCTCAGGCATTATCAAAATGTTCTCTTCTCTTAGATAAAGAAAGGGAATTGAGGATATCTACACACTGAAAGAAATTATTCAGTTTTTTTCTTACCTATGCTGGACTCAGGATGATATAAAATAATCTATCAGCTTGACTATAGACTCTTAATGTAGCTCCTTTTAATGGATATTATTAGAAGGTTCATGTTCTTTCAGTTGTTTTTAAGATTAAATCTGAATTATGACTTTGAATGGACTTCCCAGGTGGCACTAGTGGCAAAGAACCTGCTTGCCAATGCAGGAGACATAAGAGATGCTGGTTCAATTCTTGGAAGATCCCCTGGAGGAGGACATGGCAACCCACTCCAGTATTCTTGCCTGGAGAATCCCATGGACAGAGGAGACTGGAGGGCCACAGTTCATAGGTTCACAGAGTTGGACATGACTGAAGGGACTTAGCATGCATGCACGTGTATGACATTGAGAGTTTCTGTCTGGATGAGTTCTTCTGCCCTCATGCATGAGTGTGTTGGGATTCATATGTAGAGTTTCTAGTGATGAGATCATATATACTTTCATAAAGGGATAACAATTGATTTAGGGTTTTTAAACTTGAGGAATTTGCCTTCTCTGGACTGGATAAAGATTTCAAATGTTTTAATTATATAGTATTTTTTAAATTTTATTTTTATTTGGCTATACTGGGCCTTTGTTGCTGCACAAGGGCATTCTCTAGTTACGGTGAGCAGGAACTACTCTCTAGTTGTGGTGCAAGAGCTTCTCATTCTGGTGGCTTCTTTTGTTGAGGAGCATGGGCTCTAGGGCCTGCAGGCTCAGTAGTTGTGGCAAACAGGCTTAGTTGCTCTGTGGCATGTGGAATCTTTCCAGACCAGTGATCGAACTTGTGTCCCCTGCATCAGCAGGCGGATTTTTAACCACTGGACTGCCAGGGAAACCCTAGAATGTTTTAATTATAGTAGAAAAAAATTTCAGACCTATGGTGAAAAAGAAGGGTTTACACACTCTTTTACTCTTGGTTGTATGCATTGTGTTCATGTGTGCTAAGTGGCTGCAGTCATGTCTGACTCTTTGCGACCCCCTGAACTATAGCCCTCCAGGCCCCTCTGTCCATGGAATTCTCCAGGCAAGAATACTGGAGAGGGTTGCCATTCCCTTCTCCAGGGAAACTTCCTAACCCAGGGATGGAACCTGAGTCTCCCACATTGCGGGCAGACTCTTTACTCTCTGATACCAGGAAAGCCCCAGTTACATGCATTACCTATGTAATATTTAGATACCTCACAGTGTGCTCAAGCCCTGTTGTCTGATGATATGAACCAGCCCATCTGCTTGGCATGACTTGGTTGAAAGTGAACATAGATGTGGACAGGGCAGTGCCTTCAATCTGTCACTAAGTCCCACCACGGACATCTGGGGCCACCATTCAGCAGGCAAAGGGAGTGACTGTTTCTCAGTCCTCCCCACTCCTCCCTCCCTGATCTTTTAAATATATCTCCTTCAAGCCCTACTCTCAGGCAAAGTCTCATTTGACCTCAAACAAAAGGGCCAATTCCCTTCTTAATAGATTAGAGAGACAGATTTAAGCTGGGGATTTCCTCATGTGATTTATTTTCCCTCAGTGCAGATATTTTACTAGGATGGACACAGTGGCTTGAGTTGAAAAAATGGCTACAGTCTGTGTTTCCTTAGGAAGGAAAAATCATTGCATGTCTGGAGCTTGGAGATTTAGTCCCTGGACAGAGATTTTTCCAAGGATTTTTCCCCTATAAACATAATATGAGAAGACAGTACCATTCTAGCTGGTCACCTGCATTGCCACTGGGGGAAAATTTGTCATCCTGGAGACTTAACCTGTGGGTCCAATAGTTTACTTAACTTGCAGGTTTTAAAGCCAGAATTTGAACTCTAGAAGGAGGGGTAATAAGGGGCTTAAAAGTATCATTGTTGGTTTAACTATAAAAAAGAAGAAATACACTCTCTTCTGATCTTGGGCTTGACTTGTCCTTGTGTTTGTCCCTTCATCCCAGTCACACCCCCTCACCATTTATAAAAAGGGGCCAGGTAAATAAAAACAACGCAAGAAAACACTCAAGAAACAAAAATTAAAAAACTAAAACTATAAGAAAAGATTTTGGTTTAAAGAGACGGTAGAATGCATAAAAAATTAAAAGAACCATATTAACAATGGAATAAATAATGATAAATATGGCTAAAGTGTTTAAATTATGAATAAAAGTATTAATTTTATTTTTAGTGAGACTTATGTGTCTTTAGTAAGACTTTTTTTTACCACTAATCTAGGTAAAAAAAAATTAGAGGAAAGGAACAGAGGATAAGTAAGAGAACTACTTGAATGTTAACAGATCTAGGAGCATCTTTAAGAGTTTTTAAAATACTAACTGGAAGGTGTAAGGGATGCACAGGATTATTAAATTCTAAGGGCCAACATCACCATATGGGCAAATCGAGTCTTTAAGGCAACAGTGTGTGTCCCACCCATCACCTTCTCATGGGTGGGAATTCCTCAGGGGTTCTCTAATAGTCTTTGGATCAGTATTTTTAGGAAAGAAAGAATTGGGCATTGACCATTCACCTTTACATTTATTAGAAAATGTTTGTCTTCAGCTCCAGGATTTCTTACATGCCATTTTCAGGCAAGAATGCTATTATTGTTTCCCTAATATTATTAATGATAGGATATATGTTGTGGTTATTGTCATCATTTTTGTTATTGGTAGTAGTGGAAGCAGTGTTGGCATTCCTGTTTTATAGATGAGAGACTGAAGTAGGAGGGGGTTAAACTGGCTGATCATAGATAATACGGCAAATCAGTGGCAGGGCTGAGCCTGTGTTCCAGCAACTTCAGACCCCAAAACTAGAAATCAGGTCCCTGTTTGTTAGCCCTGGTCTCTGCTAACAACAGCAACTTCTGTGCATGTTAAAATTAA
>SJYW01054121.1:134159-168977 GCA_006410735.1 Raphicerus campestris | reverse complement strand
ACCTGCAATAAAGGGGAGTTAGGTATATAAGGATTCTGAGGCATTCCCTGTTAAGAAGCCAGATTTTCAGCTTGATTAGTAAGGGTTTTTATCTGTTCCCAAGGAGGGAAATCATAAGGTTGATGATCTCGAGTGCAGTGTTTCTTGCAAATTTTCAAGTCGCCATGGCTTCTTAGGGAGAAAACTCCTCCTCCTGGGGATTTCGCCCTTTCTTCTCTATCTTGAATGCTGGTGGCTCCCCTGGGGCAGATCTTCCGAAGAGGGAGCCGACTGATTTCCTTGGGCCCATCTGGAGAAATACAAGCATACCACTTTCCCTGTAATGTTAATTTTTCAGATTTCCATTGGTTAGTCAACCCATCTTGATAGCAAATGGGCAGAGGAAGGGAGGTATCCTTCAAGGCCACAAAATGTTTTTCTGCTTTGTCAAGGTATCCTTGCAGCAAGTTTAAAAATTTTAAGCAAATAAAGCTGTATTCACAGTAATTATAGGATTAAACAGTACATTGCGTTGGAATCTGTTGGAGTCCTTTAATGGACCGGAACCTGGCGGTCCGGAGTCGATGATAAGAAAGTGAAAGAGAGAGAGAGAGAGAAAGACACGGGCACCCAAGCTGTGATGGAGCAAAGGTGCTTTAATAATCTTTCTGTGAGTGTATATAGGCTGTTGTACAAGAAATTTCTTTCGATAAAAATCAGAAAACCAAACGTACAGCAACCATTACCAAAGGAACAAGGGATTAATAATGGTCACAAGGTCAGCAGACAATCCATATCTTAAGAAAGAGGATCGAGACTAAGCAGTTTTGTCATAAGGAGAATGTTTACTGAAGGAGAGTCAAGCCTCTTTCATCTTAGGACCTCAGTCCTGGGAGCAGTGTGCTGTTCCACTCCTGACAACAGAAACTGATAAGGAAGAGAGGATTTATGAGGAACAGCACGTTGGAATCCTGTTAAACGTGCCCTGACAATTCCCACTTATTTATAATATTTGTCAAAAGGGTTCTGACCATTTGAGTTGGTTTAGTTCGAACAATTTTGTATGAAGGCAACGGTGAACGACAAATATAATTGTCAAGACAGTCACCAAAATGACAGTTCCAGACCCAGTGCTGTGAAAACTGCTTTGAAACTATCCATGTGCGTCTATCGCAGATAATTGATCAGCTAGTTGTTCAGCTAAAGTTTGCAAATTAGTGGGAAAAGGGCAGATTTTTAGAAAAGATTTCAAAGATTTCTTTTTGTAATAATTGTACATTCAGAGAGGCATTGTCATGTATGTTTTGTAAATGAAATTTGATTTGTTTCCAGTTCTAGGTACTATAATTGAATTGAACAGGTGTAACCCAAAATTGAGTATAATTCCAATCACATTTTAGCATCACCTGTTTTTGTATTTAATTTTTTATTTGTAGTTTCAGTGTGTAATGTGTTTTAACTGTGTCTTGTGTTTGTGGATTATAGGAAATGTCTATAATCTGTTTAATAGAGAATGAATGTAAAAATTGAAATGCTTAGAAANGGGTCAGCTGCGCTGCGCTGCTTGGACGCCATGGGGACCGTTTTCCCTCGGGACGTCTCATCTGAGTCACTGCAAACGGCGCGGGGAGACGCGTGACCGAGGTGATGGGGCGTCCCTGTCACCCAGCGCCTTTGCGCATTCGTTCATGCATCCGTTTATTTATTCAACAAACTTTTATTGAGTACTTAGTTTGCATCTGGCACCGGAAATGCAAAGTGAACAAAACAGATCCTCGGGGCTTCCCTGGTGGCTCAGAGGTAAAGAATCCACCCGCCATTGCAGCGGACGCGGGTCCGACCCCCGATCCAGGAAGACCCCACGTCCGCGGAGCAACTAAGCCCGTGGCCACGAGTACTGAGCCCGTGGCCACGAGTACTGAGCCCTGGCCACGAGTACTGAGCCCTGGCCCAGCTAGGAGAGCCTGCGCCCCGGAGCCGCGCCCGCGACCAGAGAAGCCAGCGCGTGCGAAGCCCACGCTCCGCAGTCAGAGAAAAGCCTCTGCTGCAACGGGCACGCAACACGCGCAAAAACACACAGATGGATAAAGTTTAAAAAAACCCAAACACCCGCATGCCACAGCTAAGACCTGGTGTAGCAGATGAATGAATAAACACACAAAAAGGGGGGGGACAAAACACCCAGCCTCTGCCTGGTGGGTCCCACGTTCTAGAGGGAGAGCGCAGGTCAGGTGATGGATTCCTGACGAAGTGGAGCTGAGAACTGAGAGGGCCGGCAGGGAGGCAAAGCGCCCGAGAGAGGACGCCGGGCGAGCCTGCGGGACGCTCGGCGGAGGCAGGCGTCTCTCGGGGAAGCAGCAGTGGGAAGGCGCTGGGCTGGCACAGCCCGCGGGCCCCGAAAGGCCAGGCGGCTGGAGGGGCTGCGAGACGAGCGGCGCCGGGCCGGCCGCAGAGAGGGGCTCGGGCTCCGCGCCGGGAGGGCCGCGCGGGCAGGCGGCGCTGTGCTTCCCGCGGGCGGGATGGGAAGCCGCTGCCGCGATGGGCGTCAGGCAGCGCGGGGTTCCGCGTCTGTTCCAAAAGGCTCACTCCGCCTAATAGCTAGACGAGGGCCATGTAACGGCTCCCCTTCTGGCCCGTGGTTGAGGAGCCTGTGGCCGAGCATCCTGGTGCTTTGGGTGTGATTATCCTTCGCAGATATCTGAAGGGCATTGCACTTCCCTGAGCGAACTGGAAGCTCCAGAGAAGCATGTTTTATCTCGTAATAAAATCTCCAGCCATCCATGCTGCTAGAGTTCTCTTACAAAGAATGAACTCATGGTTATTATTCAAGAAAAAGTTGGTCTTTTAAGGTATCTAAATTTAAAGGAAGACTGACTATACAAGAAGTATGGTCCTTTCCAACTCTAGGCATCTATTAAGTTTCTCTCTTCTTAAAACTCTTAGGGAGCTGAATTCTCTCTGCATGTAATGACCGGCAAAGAGCTACTCAATTAAATAACTAAACTTGGTTTTATTTTTCCTGAATAAATCCAAAGGAACAGTAAGAATCCTAAATACACTTTGTTCCTACTATTTCATCTCCTGAAAGAAATATACATATAGACATAAATAGGTGTAGATAGATATATAATACCTATAGCACGTGCAATTTAATTTATATCAATCAAAGGGCTTCCCAGCTGGCTCAGTGGTAAAGACCTTGCCTGCCAATGCAGGAGACCCAGGTTCAGTCGCTGGATGGGGAAGATCCCCTGGAGAAGGAAATGGCAACCCACTCCAGTGTTCTTGCCTGGGAAATCCCAAGGACAGAGGAGCCTGGTGGGCTACAGTCCATGGGGTTCCAGAGTCAGACAGGACTGAGCACACATGTGGCGCACAGTTAAAGGGAACATGGTCAGGGCGAGGCTAAGAAAAGGAGAATACCTTTCACAAAATCATCTGATGGACTTAAGTGAGAGATGAAGGAATCTACTTCCAGACGGAGCTAGAAGACAGCCAAAGGCAGGCTGATCTTACATTGCCTCTCCCAGTGCAAGACCCGGCGGTCTTATACCAGACCCCGTGCAAGACCGGGCAGTCTCTTACAACCCTCTGTGAACAGAGAGCCGCTGCAGAGTTGGAGGGCAGTAACCTCGGCTTGCAGCTGGAGTATTATGCAAGAGAGCTCCGAAGTTCTGAGCTCCTGCTGACCCGCTAAGCTTCTGCTGCTCTTATGAGTGATGTTACAACTTGCTCATTACGAAAATCCTGGGCTCGGGCTTGTTTGGAGTGGTGACTCTGCCTGCTAGCTGTGTGGCCTTGCCTGAGTTAGAAAACCTCTCTAGCCCTCCTAAAAATGGGAGAATCCCAGTATCTTCCTCATGGGGTCATTGCAGGGATTAAGCAAAAGAATCCACCTAGCGTTCACTGTTGAGAACAACAGCTACCATCTACTGAGCCCCTAGAATGTGCCGGACATTGTTCAGGAATGAGCTCTGTGAATTCTCTCAGCCTTGCAAAGTACATAGTGGCTTCTCTTCTTGACAGAGGCCCATAGAAATTTGAGTAGTTTGCCCAAGTTCACACAAGTTTATTCAAACTCAGGTCTGCCTAAGCAGAGTCCAGCTTCTATTAATAAACAGTTCTTGCTATAGTCCACGATGCTATGTTTTATTACTTTTAAAAGAAATTCCTCTAATCTCATCCTTGAAGGGCAGTTGAGGGTTTTATCCCATAGGGCCTTTGCCAGTTCAGAAACAGAACAGATTTTATAAAGCACAGTTCCTCACTTTGGCACCAAATACAGGTTGGGACCATTATGCTAATGTGTTTTTCCTGTGCTATCTGATCAAAGCAGCTGCTTCTGTCTGCCTTCTAGGTTTGGAGCTGGGTAAATCTCAGTCAGAGACATAGCTTGCAGCCTCTTGTGACAGAACATTTTGCAAAAGAGCCAGTCTTCTCCTTTTCTCAGGCTTTCCTCCCTTCCTGCAGCTGTTTCCCCTTCTCCCTGAGAATTGATAAAAATTCTGAAACTCCTATTTTTACAGTTGATCTCATGTGACCTCACTGTGGACAATGGGCCCGTTGTTTCACCCAGCTACAACACTGTCGATGAGATGCCAGTGCGAAGAACAAATGTCACCGAGTGTCGGAGGCAACAGCAGTATTTCTATAGTGGCTCCTGGCCTGCGCACACCACAGTCTATCCCTACTAATGACGCTGGCACAGTAACAGTTCTCGTGTGCTGGCAGCCCGTGTCAGTCGCCCAGCCGTGTCTGACTCTGTGTGACCCCGTGGACTGCAGCACACCAGGCCTCCCTGTCCTTCACCATTTCCCAGAGTTTGCTCAAACTCATGTCCATCGAGCTGGTGACGCCATCCAACCATCTCATCCTCTGTTACCCCTTTCTTCTCTTGCCTTCAATCTTTTCCAGCACCAGGGTCTTTTCCAATGAATTGGCTTTTCATAGCAGGTGGCCAAAGTCTTGGAGCTTCAGCTTCTGCATCAGTCCTTTCAATGAATATTCAGGATGGATTGGTTGGATCTCCTTGCTGTTCAAGGGACTCTCAAGAGTCTTCTCCAACACCACAGTTCAAAAGCATCAATTCTTCGGCTCTCAGTTTTCTTTATGGTCCAACTCTCGCATCCATACACGACTGCTGGAAACACCACAGCTTTGACTAGAAAGACCTTTGTCAGCAGAGAGATGTCTCTGCTTTTGACACGCTGTCTAGGTTTTTCATAGCTTTCCTTCCAAGGAGTGAGCAGCTTTTAATTTCATAGTTGATGTCACCGTCCACAGTGACTTTGGAGCCCAAGAAAATAAAATTTGTCACTGTTTCCACTTTTCCCCCACCTATTTGCTGTGAAGTGATGGGGCCAGACAGATGCCATGATCTTACTTTTTTGAATGTTGAGTTTAAGCCAGTTTTTTTTACTCTCTTTTTTCACCCTCATCAAGAGGCTCTTTAGTTCCTCTTTGCTTTCTGCTATTAGAGTGGTAACATCTGCATATCTGAGGCTGTTGATATTTCTCCCAGCAATCTTGATTCCAGCTTGTGTTTCTTCCAGCCCAGCGTTTCTCATGATGTACGCTGCATAGACGTTAAATAAGCAGGGTGACAATATACAGCCTTGATGCACTCCTTTCCTGGTTTGGAACCAGTCCATTGTTCCATGTCCAGTTGCTTCTTGGCCTGCATACAGACTTCTCAGGAGGCAAGTAAGGTGATCTGATATTCCCATCTCTTTAAGAATTTTCCAGTTTGCTGTGATTCACACAGTCACAGGCTTTAGTGTAGTCAATGAAGCAGAAATAAGGACTTCCCTTGCTTTCTCTATGATCTGACAAATGTTTGCAATTTGATCTCTGGTTCTTCTGACTTTTCTAAATTCAGCTTATACATTTGGAAGTTCTTGGTTCACATATTGCTAAAGCTTAGCTTAAAGGATTTTGAGTATAACCTTGCTAGCATGTGAAATGAGCAAAACTGCACAGTAGTTTGAACATTCTTTGGCATTGCCCTTCTTTGGGATTCAAATGAAATTGATCTCTTCCAATCCTGTAGCCAATGCTGAGTTTTCCAAATCTGCTGACATACTGAATGAAATAGCTACAGCACCCTGTTTTTATGAGGAAGAGAGCAAGACTCAGAAAGAGGAAATAATTTATGCAAGACTATATGGTAATGGTGAGAAAAGCGTCTGAATGGTTCAATTTCCCTGATCTTTTCGCCACACCTTGCCTCCTCAGTTGTTTGCTATGTCAGAAATTCTTCCTTCTAAATTGAAAGCTCCTCGAGGACAGGGATTGCCTCACCAGCATCTCCTGAAAGTTCCACAACATCTGACACAGAAAGTGTTAAACGTTCTCCATCCAAATCAGCTGCGTCTTCCAGGCAGACAGAACTCTAATACCCAAGAAAGATGGCTGCCAATTCTAACACTCCAACTTGCTCAGCCTCCCTTGGCAGTGGGCTGCAGTGAGTAATTAGCACTGCAGGCAGTTCACGGAGTCGTTCAAGGAGCTGAGTGACGTTCAGAGTTCACAGTGCAATGGCCACCTGCTGGCATCAGCCTAACCTCCTCAAAATATCCACCTTTCCGAGTGGACTTACGACCTGGACACAGTTGTTTGCCTCTTTATTAGACTTGTGTTTGCCTAGGAATGAAAGGACAAACAAGCGGGACGCACACACCTCGCATTCTAATGAGGGCAGGAACCCTTTGGAGCAAAGAGGGCATTGAGAGGCATCTGAAGAGCCTGTGGGCTCTGGCGGCCTCATCCCAGCTCCAGGCGAACAATGCTTTTCTCAGCAGTCCTGGGGGCGTCGGCCACAGCTGCGCTTTGTACTTGCAGGCACATCATGGCTAATCCATGGTGAATGATCAGAACGGGTAAAGAATGAACAAATGATTTCTCTCCTTATTCTTGTCCAAGTTGCTTCATGGGAGACAGTATAGCTAAATGTAATCATGTTGAGAGCAAGTATAACTCCTTTTTGGTCGAGATTTAATGGAAAGGGTTCCCAAAGGCAGACAAACCAAGGTTCAAACTTCAGGGCTCCCACTGCCTTGCTGGTTGAGTTTGGATATTAACTCATCAGACTTCTGCTTTCACTGAGCCTTCAGCTCTTGGCTCAGAGAGAGGCCTTCCTTACCCCTTCACATACCTTCTGGTTCTTTATTCTCTTTCTCCCCAGACCTTTACACCTTGCCACTGTAACACTCTACCCTTACTGTAACAGGGAAGAACCTTAGTTATCAGCATTATTTACATGCCTCTTCCAGGAAAGACTCTTTCTCTCCCCACTATGTCTACCTGCTTTTTGGAGCTTAGTTTTAGTCTCATCTCCCCTATTAATTCTCGAGAAGAACCTTGTTCTTCCGAGTTAACCCGTGAACAGAGGAGCCTGGCAGACTACAGTCCACGGGGTCACAAAGAATCGGACGTGACTGAACACGCATGCACACACACACAAGTTAATTACTACAGGGCTGTGGCCTATAGGCTTAAATTATACATCATGGCCCATCTCTGGAAACCCTGCTTCCCACATAATGAGCATTAAGCTAAAATACCTCTGTTTGGCTCACAGGAGCATCCAGACCAGGCCAACCTGTGCCTGGCTGCAGGGAGGAAGAAATGAACACACCCCTCCCTGAACATCACCCCTGGCTGATGGGAACCCAGGACACGTTTGACTTCACTCCCACCTCTTCTAGTAGAAGAGGTGTCCAAATTCTGTGAGTAACTCAGGCACNAAGACCGGGCAGTCTCTTACAACCCTCTGTGAACAGAGAGCCGCTGCAGAGTTGGAGGGCAGTAACCTCGGCTTGCAGCTGGAGTATTATGCAAGAGAGCTCCGAAGTTCTGAGCTCCTGCTGACCCGCTAAGCTTCTGCTGCTCTTATGAGTGATGTTACAACTTGCTCATTACGAAAATCCTGGGCTCGGGCTTGTTTGGAGTGGTGACTCTGCCTGCTAGCTGTGTGGCCTTGCCTGAGTTAGAAAACCTCTCTAGCCCTCCTAAAAATGGGAGAATCCCAGTATCTTCCTCATGGGGTCATTGCAGGGATTAAGCAAAAGAATCCACCTAGCGTTCACTGTTGAGAACAACAGCTACCATCTACTGAGCCCCTAGGATGTGCCGGACATTGTTCAGGAATGAGCTCTGTGAATTCTCTCAGCCTTGCAAAGTACATAGTGGTTTCTCTTCTTGACAGAGGCCCATAGAAATTTGAGTAGTTTGCCCAAGTTCACACAAGTTTATTCAAACTCAGGTCTGCCTAAGCAGAGTCCAGCTTCTATTAATAAACAGTTCTTGCTATAGTCCACGATGCTATGTTTTATTACTTTTAAAAGAAATTCCTCTAATCTCATCCTTGAAGGGCAGTTGAGGGTTTTATCCCATAGGGCCTTTGCCAGTTCAGAAACAGAACAGATTTTATAAAGCACAGTTCCTCACTTTGGCACCAAATACAGGTTGGGACCATTATGCTAATGTGTTTTTCCTGTGCTATCTGATCAAAGCAGCTGCTTCTGTCTGCCTTCTAGGTTTGGAGCTGGGTAAATCTCAGTCAGAGACATAGCTTGCAGCCTCTTGTGACAGAACATTTTGCAAAAGAGCCAGTCTTCTCCTTTTCTCAGGCTTTCCTCCCTTCCTGCAGCTGTTTCCCCTTCTCCCTGAGAATTGATAAAAATTCTGAAACTCCTATTTTTACAGTTGATCTCATGTGACCTCACTGTGGACAATGGGCCCGTTGTTTCACCCAGCTACAACACTGTCGATGAGATGCCAGTGCAAAGAACAAATGTCACCGAGTGTCGGAGGCAACAGCAGTATTTCTATAGTGGCTCCTGGCCTGCGCACACCACAGTCTATCCCTACTAATGACGCTGGCACAGTAACAGTTCTCGTGTGCTGGCAGCCCGTGTCAGTCGCCCAGCCGTGTCTGACTCTGTGTGACCCCGTGGACTGCAGCACACCAGGCCTCCCTGTCCTTCACCATTTCCCAGAGTTTGCTCAAACTCATGTCCATCGAGCTGGTGACGCCATCCAACCATCTCATCCTCTGTTACCCCTTTCTTCTCTTGCCTTCAATCTTTTCCAGCACCAGGGTCTTTTCCAATGAATTGGCTTTTCATAGCAGGTGGCCAAAGTCTTGGAGCTTCAGCTTCTGCATCAGTCCTTTCAATGAATATTCAGGATGGATTGGTTGGATCTCCTTGCTGTTCAAGGGACTCTCAAGAGTCTTCTCCAACACCACAGTTCAAAAGCATCAATTCTTCGGCTCTCAGTTTTCTTTATGGTCCAACTCTCGCATCCATATACGACTGCTGGAAACACCACAGCTTTGACTAGAAAGACCTTTGTCAGCAAAGAGATGTCTCTGCTTTTGACACGCTGTCTAGGTTTTTCATAGCTTTCCTTCCAAGGAGTGAGCAGCTTTTAATTTCATAGTTGATGTCACCGTCCACAGTGACTTTGGAGCCCAAGAAAATAAAATTTGTCACTGTTTCCACTTTTCCCCCACCTATTTGCTGTGAAGTGATGGGGCCAGACAGATGCCATGATCTGACTTTTTTGAATGTTGAGTTTAAGCCAGTTTTTTTTACTCTCTTTTTTCACCCTCATCAAGAGGCTCTTTAGTTCCTCTTTGCTTTCTGCTATTAGAGTGGTAACATCTGCATATCTGAGGCTGTTGATATTTCTCCCAGCAATCTTGATTCCAGCTTGTGTTTCTTCCAGCCCAGCGTTTCTCATGATGTACGCTGCATAGACGTTAAATAAGCAGGGTGACAATATACAGCCTTGATGCACTCCTTTCCTGGTTTGGAACCAGTCCATTGTTCCATGTCCAGTTGCTTCTTGGCCTACATACAGACTTCTCAGGAGGCAAGTAAGGTGATCTGATATTCCCATCTCTTTAAGAATTTTCCAGTTTGCTGTGATTCACACAGTCACAGGCTTTAGTATAGTCAATGAAGCAGAAATAAGGACTTCCCTTGCTTTCTCTATGATCTGACAAATGTTTGCAATTTGATCTCTGGTTCTTCTGACTTTTCTAAATTCAGCTTATACATTTGGAAGTTCTTGGTTCACATATTGCTAAAGCTTAGCTTAAAGGATTTTGAGTATAACCTTGCTAGCATGTGAAATGAGCAAAACTGCACAGTAGTTTGAACATTCTTTGGCATTGCCCTTCTTTGGGATTCAAATGAAATTGATCTCTTTCAATCCTGTAGCCAATGCTGAGTTTTCCAAATCTGCTGACATACTGAATGAAATAGCTACAGCACCCTGTTTTTATGAGGAAGAGAGCAAGACTCAGAAAGAGGAAATAATTTATGCAAGACTATATGGTAATGGTGAGAAAAGCGTCTGAATGGTTCAATTTCCCTGATCTTTTCGCCACACCTTGCCTCCTCAGTTGTTTGCTATGTCAGAAATTCTTCCTTCTAAATTGAAAGCTCCTCGAGGACAGGGATTGCCTCACCAACATCTCCTGAAAGTTCCACAACATCTGACACAGAAAGTGTTAAACGTTCTCCATCCAAATCAGCTGCGTCTTCCAGGCAGACAGAACTCTAATACCCAAGAAAGATGGCTGCCAATTCTAACACTCCAGCTTGCTCAGCCTCCCTCGGCAGTGGGCTGCAGTGAGTAATTAGCACTGCAGGCAGTTCACGGAGTCGTTCAAGGAGCTGAGTGACGTTCAGAGTTCACAGTGCAATGGCCACCTGCTGGCATCAGCCTAACCTCCTCAAAATATCCACCTTCCCGAGTGGACTTACGACCTGGACACAGTTGTTTGCCTCTTTATTAGACTTGTGTTTGCCTAGGAATGAAAGGACAAACAAGCGGGACGCACACACCTCNCACCTTTCCGAGTGGACTTACGACCTGGACACAGTTGTTTGCCTCTTTATTAGACTTGTGTTTGCCTAGGAATGAAAGGACAAACAAGAGGGACGCACACGCCTCGCATTCTAATGAGGGCAGGAACCCTTTGGAGCAAAGAGGGCATTGAGAGGCATCTGAAGAGCCTGTGGGCTCTGGCGGCCTCATCCCAGCTCCAGGCGAACAATGCTTTTCTCAGCAGTCCTGGGGGCGTCGGCCACAGCTGCGCTTTGTACTTGCAGGCACATCATGGCTAATCCATGGTGAATGATCAGAACGGGTAAAGAATGAACAAATGATTTCTCTCCTTATTCTTGTCCAAGTTGCTTCATGGGAGACAGTATAGCTAAATGTAATCATGTTGAGAGCAAGTATAACTCCTTTTTGGTCAAGATTTAATGGAAAGGGTTCCCAAAGGCAGACAAACCGAGGTTCAAACTTCAGGGCTCCCACTGCCTTGCTGGTTGAGTTTGGATATTAACTCATCAGACTTCTGCTTTCACTGAGCCTTCAGCTCTTGGCTCAGAGAGAGGCCTTCCTTACCCCTTCACATACCTTCTGGTTCTTTATTCTCTTTCTCCCCAGACCTTTACACCTTGCCACTGTAACACTCTACCCTTACTGTAACAGGGAAGAACCTTAGTTATCAGCATTATTTACATGCCTCTTCCAGGAAAGACTCTTTCTCTCCCCACTATGTCTACCTGCTTTTTGGAGCTTAGTTTTAGTCTCATCTCCCCTATTAATTCTCGAGAAGAACCTTGTTCTTCCGAGTTAACCCGTGAACAGAGGAGCCTGGCAGACTACAGTCCACGGGGTCACAAAGAATCGGACGTGACTGAACACGCATGCACACACACACAAGTTAATTACTACAGGGCTGTGGCCTATAGGCTTAAATTATACATCATGGCCCATCTCTGGAAACCCTGCTTCCCACATAATGAGCATTAAGCTAAAATACCTCTGTTTGGCTCACAGGAGCATCCAGACCAGGCCAACCTGTGCCTGGCTGCAGGGAGGAAGAAATGAACACACCCCTCCCTGAACATCACCCCTGGCTGATGGGAACCCAGGACACGTTTGACTTCACTCCCACCTCTTCTAGTAGAAGAGGTGTCCAAATTCTGTGAGTAACTCAGGCACAATGGCTCTTTAGGGCACAAGCTCATCTTCTTGGTTAGCTGGCGTGTCTCAAATGTTGGCCTGAGAGTTCAGGCTCAGTATGTAATTCTGGCACGTGCGCCTCTCCCACCAGACTGTAAACGCTACAAGATTAGGGACCAAGTCCACGGCCCTTCACCCTTACCCCCAGAGCCTGGCACACAGTTACTGTTGGTTCAGCAGGTTAACAGAGGAAGAAGACTCTGAAGAGAGGGGAAGGGAAGCGTACCCGACTGTGAGGATCCGAGACGGAGGGGATGAGGGGCCGGGTGGCCATTGGCAGCTTCATTTGCCATAAGATGGCAGCAAGGTTGCCGGGGCCTTCTCCCTCCGCCTCTATGGCCAGAGTTCTCAAGAATTTTCTAAATCCTAGAGGATGGCAAAATCCCAGCCCTAGACAAATAATGCTACTTTCTGGCTTCTGTTCCATGAACCCAAGACACTGTTTGTTGTTTAGGGGCAAAGTCATGTCCGACTGTTTTGTGCCCCCGTGGACTATAGCCCGCCAGGCCCCTCCATCCATGGGATTCTCCAGGCAAGAATACTGGAGTGGGTTGCCATTTCCTTCTCCAGGGGGTCTCCCCAGATCAAGGATCAAACTTGTGTCTCCCAGATTGGCAGGCAGATTCTTCACCACTAAGCACCCAGGGAAGCCCCTAAGACACAGCAGAAAATTGCAAAGCCCTGCTGATGACTGCCAGGCAGACTCGTGCCTCTTCATTTCTGCAAAGCGAAGTCTCCAACAGCCTTGGCCACGTCTCTGTTGTTGTTCAGGTGCTCAGTCGTGTCCAATTTGTGATACCACGAACTGCAACACACCAGGCCTCCCTGTCCTTCACCATCTCCCGGAGCTGCTCAAATTTACGTTCACTGAGACAGTGATGTCATCCAACCATCTCATCCTCTGTCGTCCCCTTCTCCTCCCACCTTCAATCTTTCCCAGCATTAGGGTCTCTTCCAATGAGTTGGTTCTTCACATCAACTGGCCAAAGCGTTGGCGTTTCAGCTTCACCATCAGCCCTTCCAATGAATATTCAGGACTGATTTCCTTAAGGACTGACTGGTTTGATCTCCTTGCTGTCCAAGGGTCTCTCAAGAGTCTTCACCACCACAATTTGAAAACATCAATTCTTCGGTACTCAGTCTTCTTTATGGTCTGATTCTCACAACCACATAGGACTACTAGAACAACCATAGCTTTGACTATACGGATCTTTGTTGGCAAAGTAATGACTCTACTTTTTAATATGCTGTCTAGGTTTGTCAACGTTTTTCTTCCAAGGAGCAAGCATCTTTTAATTTCATGCTGCAGTCACCAACTGCACTGATTTTGGAGCCCAAGAAAATAAAGTCTCTCACTGTTTCCACTGTTTCCCCATCTATTCACCAAGAAGTGATGGGACCGGATGCCATGATCTTAGTTTTCTGAATGTTGAGTTTTAAGCCAACTCTTTCACTCTCCTCTTTCACTTTCATCAAGAGGCTCTATTAGTTTTTCTTCACTTTCTGCCATAAGCATGGTGTCATCTGCATATCTGAGGTTGTTGATATTTCTCCCAGCATCTGATTTCAGCTTGTGCTTCATTCAGCCTGGCATTTCTCATGATGTACTCTGCATATAAGTTAAATAGGCAGGGTGACAATATACAGCCTTGACTTACTCCTTTCCCAATTTGGAACCAGTCCATTGTTCCATGTCCAGTTCTAATTGTTGCTTCCTGACCTGCAATGGCATCCCACTCCAGTACTCTTGCCTGGAAAATCCCATGGACGGAGGAGCCTGGAAGGCTGCAGTCCATGGGGTCGCTGAGGGTTGGACACGACTGAGCGACTTCACTTTCACTTTTCACTGTCATGCATTGGAGAAGGAAATGGCAACCCACTCCAGTGTTCTTGCTTGGAGAATCCCAGGGACGGAGGAGCCTGGTGGGCTACCGACTATGGGGTCGCACAGAGTTGGACACAACTGAAGTGACTCAGCAGCAGCAGCAGACCTGCATACAGTTTTTGCAGGAGGCTAGTAAGGTGGTCTGATATTTTCGATCTCTTTAAGAATTTTTCACAGTTTGTTATGATCCACACAGTCAAAGGCTTTAACGTAGTCAATGAAGCAGATGTTTTTTTGGAATTCTTTTGCTTTCTCTATGATCCAATGGATGTTGGCAATTTGATTTCTGGTTCCTCTGCCTTTTCTAAATCCAGCTTGAACATCTGGGAGTTCTTGGTTCATGTACTGGTGAAGCCTGGCTTGGAGAATTTTGGCCATGTCTTTAGTTACTACATATTGAGTTAACCCTTGAATAGTTTGCATATAATGTCACAAATTTTTCCAGTCTTTTCAAGCCTTTCCACTCCCACTACTCTCAGGGAACAACTTTATCTCCTAATCTCCTCTAAAGATCAAATCTGTTCTAATATATTTAGCATGCTCTGCATAAAGATTTTATTCATAGTGCCTCCATACACAAAATATACTTTGGAGGGTGAGGAATACTGATAAAAACATTTTTTTCCAGCTTTTTCTTGAGATTAAGTTACAGATTGAGATGTTTCTAAGGACAATTGCCTGTCTTGTGTTATATAGGAAGGTCATTCTCTGGCAGCCTGGCTCTATTTTTAGTCAATTTGGAGCCACTGGCAGTGGATATTAGGACTATAAATATCCAGGGTAATAGTAATAAGGGGTTTAAGGTCCAATGAGCACTGGATGAACATGCTGTAGCATCTCCCCACACACCTTCCCAAGGCAAACACGGCCAACCAAGCGCTACAAGGCGTGCTCAGAACAGAGACAGCTCTTAACCAGCAGACCTTGAGGATGCTGTGGGTTTGGTTCCAGACCACTGCAACAAAGCAAATATCTCAATAAAGCAAGTCATAGAAACGGTTTAGTTTCCCGGTGCAAATGAAAACGGTGCTGACACTCTCCCATAGCCTGTCAAGTCTGCAATAGTATTATATCTGAAAATCAGTGTACAGGGAATTACCTGGCGATCCAGGTGTTAGGACTCAGCACTTTCACTGCAGGGCCTGCATTTGAACCCCAGTTGGGAAACTAAGATCCCGCCTGCTGTGCGACACAGGCAAATAAGTAAAATAATAAAAGGGGAAAGACCAGTGTGCATACCTTAGTTTAAAAATACATTGTGACTGGACTTCCCTGGTGGTCTAGTGGTTAAGAATCCTCCGGCCAATGCAGGGGACACGGGTTTGATCCCTGGTCTGGGAAGATCCCACATATCCCAGAGCAACTAAGCCCGAGGGCCACAGCTCCTGAAGCCCAAGGTCCGGGACCCGGGAGCTGCAATACTGAGCCTGCACACCACAGCGAAGAGCAGTCCCCGCTCTGTGCAACCAGAGAGAGGCCCCCAGCAGCAACAAGGACCCAGTGCCCCCCAAAATAAATGACCACCCTAAAAGCACACAACTGCTAATGCTGCCCCCTGAGCGATCCGCAAGTCATAATCTTTTTGCAACAGTAACATCAAAGATCCCTGATCATAGATCACATAACAAATATAGTAATGATGAAAAAGCCTGAAATACTGCAAGAGTTACCAGAATGAGACACAGAGACACAAGCTGAGCAAATGCTGTCGGAAAAATGGTGCCCTTTGACTAGTTCCACACACAGTTGCTACAAACTTTCAGTTTACATTGAAAAAAATGACGTTATCTCTGAAGCACCGTAAAGCAAATAAAATGAGACATGCCGACACGAAGAAGTCAGACAGCTGTCTCTCCTCGCTGGGATCTGACAACCAGAGGCCACCGTGCTCTCCGAGCCGTCTGGCTGAGCTGCTCTGTCAACCAACCGTGGCAAATGCTCCCAACTTTTCCAGACTCTTTATTTGGCCTTTATTTTGAAGTAATAATTTGAAATAAAAATAATAAATGCCCCGTGACCCACACGTCAAATGCTCATCCCATTTTTTAGATATCGTCTCACTTAACCCCAGTAACAGTCATGCATATAGGTGTTATCATCCTCTGTAATTTACAGGGACAGAAATCGAGATACAGAGAAATTAGGGGGTTGATCTGGGGCTTAAGCAATGTGGCTCCAGAGCCTGGCGGCTTAACCACTACCCCATGCAATCTGCCTTGTCTTTGAGATGGACAGTATTCAATAAGAAATCAGAAATCAGTTTCCCCATTGTTAAGCCCATTTAAGGATATACGTAACTGACCATCGGCCCTAGGGTCAGCTATAGTCAGAGCAGAAGCTGTGGAATTCGGCAGAACTTGGCTTGAATTCTAAGAGTGATGAGACCTCATGCGCGGGTACACTCAGGTGCTCTGTCCTGTCTGACTCTGCGACCCCGTGGGCTCAGCTCCTCTGTCCCTGAGGTTCTCCAGGGAAGAATGCTGGAGTGGGAAGCCATTCTCTCCTCCAGGGGATCTTCCCCACCCAGGGATTTGATCCACACCTTCTTTGTCTCCTGGACTGGCAAGCGAATTCTTTACCCCTGAGCCACAGGGGAAGCCCTGTGAGAATTTACCCAATTACGAACCCTGTGGGTCTCTGTGCTTTCATTCTAAAAGAACACAGGTAACTCCTTCAAAGGATGGTTTTGAACCAGTGTACGCAAATTTTTCCTGTAAGGGGCCAAATAATCAATATTTTAGATCTTGTGGGCCATACGATGATCTATCTCAACTACTCAACTTGTTGTAACATCAAAGCAGCCCCAAACTATACAGAAAACAAGGAGGTAACTGTGTTTCAACAAAATTTTATTTACAAAATAAGCAGTGATCAGATGTGGCTGCAGGCTATGATTCTCTAGCCTCTGATTTTGAGGATGACATGAGATAATATATGTACTTTGCATGATCCCTGGAATACAAGTCATCAAAAATGGTAGTATAATTATGGTTTCAGCATAAGATGACCAGTGCTTTGGAGCCGGGTCAAAGAAAATCCCAACCAAAATCAAGCAATTTAAAATTTTCAGGAAACTCTGAAGTCTCACTTTGGGAAATGGACAGTTTTCATAGACTTTTGAAATACTGATAAATTATCAGTACTCTACCCACAGTATAATTTTACAGGTAAGGTTGCCAGAGACATTATTTGTTTTTTTAGTATTTTCAGTATCGGGGACATATTTATACTAAAAGAGTATTTCTTGTTTATTTGCAATTGAAATTTAACTGGGACTTCCTGGGAGCGGGGTAGGAAGGGTTGCTGTTGTCTATTTTGGTTTGCTTGTCTTTTCCTGAATCTGACAGCCCGACCTACAGACCTTCATGATGCCATCATTTGGGAATTGCCGGTTTTATCCCATAACAAGAATAGCTCAACACAAGCAACATTTTGTTCTTTCGGGGAGGAAAGGAATTACATTCTTCAGGAATTATCCCCAAGGTTCAAATCTAATAAGTCCCCTGGGTAGAAGCCACTGAAACACTAAGACAGCCAGCGCTCTGCACTCACGGTGCCAAGAACAAGCTTAGGTCACCCAAGGAAAAAGTGCAATAATCTCGCATTTGTTCCTGCTGACTAAAGTCAAGCAGCTTCCTGGAAACTGTTTGGCGTGCCTCACGTCATGATGTTGAATTAATATCTGAGCAGAATTAATGATGGAAAAACTCAATTATATCCAACATGTACAAAGTTTTGCAGTTGGATTTGTCAGTAATCAAACTGGGTCCCAAGAAAGTCCATTTTGTCAGTAAACAAAGCTTCTGAGTGGAGAAGAGATATTCTGTGCACATAAACGCGGCGCCTAAATTCCTGATAAATATTTGATAATGAAGACATGGGTGGAGTAGGTGTCTTCAGCCATCTGAGGTCTTCCAACAAGTGGGATTATTCAATCATTCTCAGGGGATTTAGGAGAAGAAAGAAAAAAAAAGTCAGGCTCAGCATGCCACAACTCAAAGTCTTTTCAAATTCTAAAGAGGGAAGATGATATTTGGCACGTCCACAAAGGTGAAAAGCATCATATTTTCTCTAAAATTGTGTGGTATTTAGTATCCAAAGGCCAATATTTGAGTTTCAGGTCTACCGCTTCCGAACTGTGCAACTTTGAATAATTCGCTTGGCCTCTCTGAACCTCTGTTCCTGCCCCTAAAGCAGAGGTGGGGGAACGCTCATCTCGGGACTGCCCTGGTGGTCCAGGGGCAGTTAAGATGCCCCGCTTCCAATGTAGGGGCCCAGGTTCAGTCCCTGGTCAGGGAACTAAGATCTACAGGCCACATGGCAAGGCCAGAGAAAGGAAAAGAATGCTCATCTGTTACGGTCAGGGTCAAAGGAGACCAGTTAGAAAATGCTTTGTTGACTGCCACAGCGACATTCCATCTGCTGCCATGCCTAGAGACAACACCATCATCTCTGGTGAGCAGAATAATGTGTTGCTGTTATCTGCTGAAACCACACCAAGGGAATTACGCTTTCATGAAATTGGTGTTAAATCTGTATTAAGCCATAACAAAGTATCACAAACCAGCTGACTTAAATAACAGAAATTATTGTGTCTCAGGGCTGGAAGCTTAGATGCCCAAAACCAAGGTGTCAGAGGGTTGGGTCCCCATAGGGCCTGATCCCACCCCTTCCTCTCGGCTCTGAGGATGGCCATCTTCTCTCTGTGTCTCTTCCTATCACCCTCCTCCCTGTCTCTGTGTCAAATTTCCCCTTTTTACAAGGATGGCAGTCACAGGGAGTGACGGCCCACCGGACCTTACTTTGATTACCTCTGTAAAGATCCTTATGATGGTTAATTGATGTGGTTGGGTTAAGGGACACCCTTATGGCTGGCAGTACATTTCTCCAGGTGTCTGTGAGGGTATTCCTGGAAGAGCTGAGCATTTGAATTGGTTTAGTAAAGATTATCTTCAACAATATTGATCTGGACCACTTCATACACTGGAGCTTGAACGGTAAAAAAGAGGGACAAAGAGTGAATTTGCTCTTTTTGCTTGATTTGGGGCATCCATCTCCTTCCTCAATATCGGTGCTCCTGGTTCTCAAACCTGGGGATTCAGACTGGGATTTACACCATTAGCCCTGCAAGTCCCTGGACTGAAAGTAAATTACACCACCAGTTTCTGGTCCTTCAGCTTGCAGACAATACATGAATGATCTTCTCAGCCTCCATCCTTGGGTGAGTCAATTTTTATAATAAATCTCTCTCTCAACTATTTATATATAGTTGGCTAATGAGTTCATTCAAGTTTTTCCATAAGCAGCTGTAATGAAAAATGCAAATGAACTTTTGAGCCAATCCATATGCATGGAAAATTCTTAAAAAGATGGGACTACCAGACCACCTGACCTTCCTCCTGAGAAATCTGTACACAGGTCAGGAAGCAACAGTTAGAACTGGACATGGAACAACAGACTGGTTCCAAATCAGGAAAGGAGTACATCAAGGCTGTATACTGTCACCCTGCTTATTTAACTTATATGCAGAGAACATCATGAGAAATGCTGGGCTGGATGAAGCACAAGCTGGAATCAAGATTGCCAGGAGAAATATCAATAACATCAGATATGCAGATGATACCACCCTTATGGCAGAAAGTGAAGAACTAAAAACCCTCTTGATGAAAGTGAAAGAGGAGAGTGAAAACGTTGGCTTAAAACTCAACATTCAGAAAACTAACATCATGGCATCTGGTCCCATCACATCATGGCAAATAGATGGGGAAGCAATGGAAACAGTGACAGATTTTATTTTTTAGGGCTCCAAAATTACTGCAGATGGTGACTGCAGCATGAAATTAAAAGATGCTTACTCCTTGGAAGAAAAGCTATGACCAATCTAGACAGCATACTAAAGGCCCATCTAGTCAAAGCTATGGTTTTTCCAGTAGTCATGTATGGATGTGAGAGTTGAACTATAAAGAAAGCTGAGCACTGAAGAATTGATGCTTTTGAACTGTGGTGTTGGAGAAGACTCTTGAGAGTCCCTTGGACAGCAAGGAGATCCAACCAGTCCATCCTAAAGGAAATCAGTCCAGAATACTCATTGGAAGGACTGATGTTGAAGCTGAAACTCCAATACTTTGACCACCTGATGTGAAGAGCTGACTCATTTGAAAAGACCCTGATGCTGGGAAAGATTGAGGNAAAAAGCCTGAAATACTGCAAGAGTTACCAGAATGAGACACAGAGACACAAGCTGAGCAAATGCTGTCGGAAAAATGGTGCCCTTTGACTAGTTCCACACACAGTTGCTACAAACTTTCAGTTTACATTGAAAAAAATGACGTTATCTCTGAAGCACCGTAAAGCAAATAAAATGAGACATGCCGACACGAAGAAGTCAGACAGCTGTCTCTCCTCGCTGGGATCTGACAACCAGAGGCCACCGTGCTCTCCGAGCCGTCTGGCTGAGCTGCTCTGTCAACCAACCGTGGCAAATGCTCCCAACTTTTCCAGACTCTTTATTTGGCCTTTATTTTGAAGTAATAATTTGAAATAAAAATAATAAATGCCCCGTGACCCACACGTCAAATGCTCATCCCATTTTTTAGATATCGTCTCACTTAACCCCAGTAACAGTCATGCATATAGGTGTTATCATCCTCTGTAATTTACAGGGACAGAAATCGAGATACAGAGAAATTAGGGGGTTGATCTGGGGCTTAAGCAATGTGGCTCCAGAGCCTGGCGGCTTAACCACTACCCCATGCAATCTGCCTTGTCTTTGAGATGGACAGTATTCAATAAGAAATCAGAAATCAGTTTCCCCATTGTTAAGCCCATTTAAGGATATACGTAACTGACCATCGGCCCTAGGGTCAGCTATAGTCAGAGCAGAAGCTGTGGAATTCGGCAGAACTTGGCTTGAATTCTAAGAGTGATGAGACCTCATGCGCGGGTACACTCAGGTGCTCTGTCCTGTCTGACTCTGCGACCCCGTGGGCTCAGCTCCTCTGTCCCTGAGGTTCTCCAGGGAAGAATGCTGGAGTGGGAAGCCATTCTCTCCTCCAGGGGATCTTCCCCACCCAGGGATTTGATCCACACCTTCTTTGTCTCCTGGACTGGCAAGCGAATTCTTTACCCCTGAGCCACAGGGGAAGCCCTGTGAGAATTTACCCAATTACGAACCCTGTGGGTCTCTGTGCTTTCATTCTAAAAGAACACAGGTAACTCCTTCAAAGGATGGTTTTGAACCAGTGTACGCAAATTTTTCCTGTAAGGGGCCAAATAATCAATATTTTAGATCTTGTGGGCCATACGATGATCTATCTCAACTACTCAACTTGTTGTAACATCAAAGCAGCCCCAAACTATACAGAAAACAAGGAGGTAACTGTGTTTCAACAAAATTTTATTTACAAAATAAGCAGTGATCAGATGTGGCTGCAGGCTATGATTCTCTAGCCTCTGATTTTGAGGATGACATGAGATAATATATGTACTTTGCATGATCCCTGGAATACAAGTCATCAAAAATGGTAGTATAATTATGGTTTCAGCATAAGATGACCAGTGCTTTGGAGCCGGGTCAAAGAAAATCCCAACCAAAATCAAGCAATTTAAAATTTTCAGGAAACTCTGAAGTCTCACTTTGGGAAATGGACAGTTTTCATAGACTTTTGAAATACTGATAAATTATCAGTACTCTACCCACAGTATAATTTTACAGGTAAGGTTGCCAGAGACATTATTTGTTTTTTTAGTATTTTCAGTATCGGGGACATATTTATACTAAAAGAGTATTTCTTGTTTATTTGCAATTGAAATTTAACTGGGACTTCCTGGGAGCGGGGTAGGAAGGGTTGCTGTTGTCTATTTTGGTTTGCTTGTCTTTTCCTGAATCTGACAGCCCGACCTACAGACCTTCATGATGCCATCATTTGGGAATTGCCGGTTTTATCCCATAACAAGAATAGCTCAACACAAGCAACATTTTGTTCTTTCGGGGAGGAAAGGAATTACATTCTTCAGGAATTATCCCCAAGGTTCAAATCTAATAAGTCCCCTGGGTAGAAGCCACTGAAACACTAAGACAGCCAGCGCTCTGCACTCACGGTGCCAAGAACAAGCTTAGGTCACCCAAGGAAAAAGTGCAATAATCTCGCATTTGTTCCTGCTGACTAAAGTCAAGCAGCTTCCTGGAAACTGTTTGGCGTGCCTCACGTCATGATGTTGAATTAATATCTGAGCAGAATTAATGATGGAAAAACTCAATTATATCCAACATGTACAAAGTTTTGCAGTTGGATTTGTCAGTAATCAAACTGGGTCCCAAGAAAGTCCATTTTGTCAGTAAACAAAGCTTCTGAGTGGAGAAGAGATATTCTGTGCACATAAACGCGGCGCCTAAATTCCTGATAAATATTTGATAATGAAGACATGGGTGGAGTAGGTGTCTTCAGCCATCTGAGGTCTTCCAACAAGTGGGATTATTCAATCATTCTCAGGGGATTTAGGAGAAGAAAGAAAAAAAAAGTCAGGCTCAGCATGCCACAACTCAAAGTCTTTTCAAATTCTAAAGAGGGAAGATGATATTTGGCACGTCCACAAAGGTGAAAAGCATCATATTTTCTCTAAAATTGTGTGGTATTTAGTATCCAAAGGCCAATATTTGAGTTTCAGGTCTACCGCTTCCGAACTGTGCAACTTTGAATAATTCGCTTGGCCTCTCTGAACCTCTGTTCCTGCCCCTAAAGCAGAGGTGGGGGAACGCTCATCTCGGGACTGCCCTGGTGGTCCAGGGGCAGTTAAGATGCCCCGCTTCCAATGTAGGGGCCCAGGTTCAGTCCCTGGTCAGGGAACTAAGATCTACAGGCCACATGGCAAGGCCAGAGAAAGGAAAAGAATGCTCATCTGTTACGGTCAGGGTCAAAGGAGACCAGTTAGAAAATGCTTTGTTGACTGCCACAGCGACATTCCATCTGCTGCCATGCCTAGAGACAACACCATCATCTCTGGTGAGCAGAATAATGTGTTGCTGTTATCTGCTGAAACCACACCAAGGGAATTACGCTTTCATGAAATTGGTGTTAAATCTGTATTAAGCCATAACAAAGTATCACAAACCAGCTGACTTAAATAACAGAAATTATTGTGTCTCAGGGCTGGAAGCTTAGATGCCCAAAACCAAGGTGTCAGAGGGTTGGGTCCCCATAGGGCCTGATCCCACCCCTTCCTCTCGGCTCTGAGGATGGCCATCTTCTCTCTGTGTCTCTTCCTATCACCCTCCTCCCTGTCTCTGTGTCAAATTTCCCCTTTTTACAAGGATGGCAGTCACAGGGAGTGACGGCCCACCGGACCTTACTTTGATTACCTCTGTAAAGATCCTTATGATGGTTAATTGATGTGGTTGGGTTAAGGGACACCCTTATGGCTGGCAGTACATTTCTCCAGGTGTCTGTGAGGGTATTCCTGGAAGAGCTGAGCATTTGAATTGGTTTAGTAAAGATTATCTTCAACAATATTGATCTGGACCACTTCATACACTGGAGCTTGAACGGTAAAAAAGAGGGACAAAGAGTGAATTTGCTCTTTTTGCTTGATTTGGGGCATCCATCTCCTTCCTCAATATCGGTGCTCCTGGTTCTCAAACCTGGGGATTCAGACTGGGATTTACACCATTAGCCCTGCAAGTCCCTGGACTGAAAGTAAATTACACCACCAGTTTCTGGTCCTTCAGCTTGCAGACAATACATGAATGATCTTCTCAGCCTCCATCCTTGGGTGAGTCAATTTTTATAATAAATCTCTCTCTCAACTATTTATATATAGTTGGCTAATGAGTTCATTCAAGTTTTTCCATAAGCAGCTGTAATGAAAAATGCAAATGAACTTTTGAGCCAATCCATATGCATGGAAAATTCTTAAAAAGATGGGACTACCAGACCACCTGACCTTCCTCCTGAGAAATCTGTACACAGGTCAGGAAGCAACAGTTAGAACTGGACATGGAACAACAGACTGGTTCCAAATCAGGAAAGGAGTACATCAAGGCTGTATACTGTCACCCTGCTTATTTAACTTATATGCAGAGAACATCATGAGAAATGCTGGGCTGGATGAAGCACAAGCTGGAATCAAGATTGCCAGGAGAAATATCAATAACATCAGATATGCAGATGATACCACCCTTATGGCAGAAAGTGAAGAACTAAAAACCCTCTTGATGAAAGTGAAAGAGGAGAGTGAAAACGTTGGCTTAAAACTCAACATTCAGAAAACTAACATCATGGCATCTGGTCCCATCACATCATGGCAAATAGATGGGGAAGCAATGGAAACAGTGACAGATTTTATTTTTTAGGGCTCCAAAATTACTGCAGATGGTGACTGCAGCATGAAATTAAAAGATGCTTACTCCTTGGAAGAAAAGCTATGACCAATCTAGACAGCATATTAAAGGCCCATCTAGTCAAAGCTATGGTTTTTCCAGTAGTCATGTATGGATGTGAGAGTTGAACTATAAAGAAAGCTGAGCACTGAAGAATTGATGCTTTTGAACTGTGGTGTTGGAGAAGACTCTTGAGAGTCCCTTGGACAGCAAGGAGATCCAACCAGTCCATCCTAAAGGAAATCAGTCCAGAATACTCATTGGAAGGACTGATGTTGAAGCTGAAACTCCAATACTTTGACCACCTGATGTGAAGAGCTGACTCATTTGAAAAGACCCTGATGCTGGGAAAGATTGAGGACACGAGGAGAAGGGGACAACAGAGGATGAGATGGCTGGATGGCATCACCGACTCAATGGTCATGGGTTTGGGTGGACTCTGGGAGTTGGTGATGGACAGGGAGGCCTGGCGTGCCATGGTTCATGGGGTTGCAAAGAGTCGGACATGACTGAGCAACTGAACTGAACTGACTAATATAGAACTTATCTTCAAATAAAGTCACATTTACAAGCATTAGGGGTCAGGACTTCAAGGGGTGGGGGACAGATACCATTCAGTCTATGACAAGATTTTTCATTTATTTTGTTAAAAAGTCACCAAACTGATTCACAGTGTTTCCCAACCAAGACCTACTTCTCAGATGAAAACATTTCACTCTACAGTGGAGATATACCTGCTTGTTGAGTGTCTAAGGAGATTAGTTATTCTCTTTAGAGTAAAAACCTAAGACCACGGTCACGTGTCTTTTCCAGACACCAGAATATTAGGCAGTGTTTCTCTTTTCAGAGAACTCTCTTTATCCTGTAACATACATGTCATCATTTTTCTTATATTTAGCTTGGAAATAAAAATGTGTCACACTGATGGAGAGATGCTTAAGTTTTTAGATTTCAAACTCTCTCAATTCTCCATTCAAGAAATGTATTTATTGGTTATGTCTCACTTCCGTATCAAGCCCATGATTGTTGACACACTGTAAAATCAGATTCCTTCATTAAGTTAGAGGACTGAGAAGCGGAGACGTAGGCACACACACATAAAGTTTCATATACAACAGATTTATGTGACATAGAGGAGAAATGAAGTTTTTAAGTTGAATTAGACCCTTTTTAAATGCATGTTTTCTAAGCAATCAATATCAGTTTTTGGTCATCAACTGTCTTGCAATTTTACAAAATGTAAATGTCCCTCACAGAATGGACGTATGGGAACAAGATGTACATCTCAGATGGTTGTCAGAGCACTCCCGGCAACACTGAAGGACAAGCAACCTGCTGCCCCGGGAACAGCGAGTTAAGCAGAGCAGGAGGCGCTACAGGACGGAGCAGAAGCCAGCAGCACGGAGGACCGAGTGCCTGAGAGCACACAGTGACACGGAGCAGAAGCCAGCAGCACGGAGGACCGAGTGCCTGAGAGCACACAGTGACACGGAGCAGAAGCCAGCACCTCGGAGGACCGAGTGCCTGAGAGCACACAGTGACACGGAGCAGAAGCCAGCAGCACGGAGGACCGAGTGCCTGAGAGCACACAGTGACACGGAGCAGAAGCCAGCAGCACGGAGGACCGAGTGCCTGAGAGCACACAGTGACACGGAGCAGAAGCCAGCAGCACGGAGGACCGAGTGCCTGAGAGCACACAGTGACACGGAGCAGAAGCCAGCAGCACGGAGGACCGAGTGCCTGAGAGCACACAGTGACACGGAGCAGAAGCCAGCAGCACGGAGGACCGAGTGCCTGAGAGCACACAGTGACACGGAGCAGAAGCCAGCAGCACGGAGGACCGAGTGCCTGAGAGCACACAGTGACACGGAGCAGAAGCCAGCAGCACGGAGGACCGAGTGCCTGAGAGCACACAGTGACACGGAGCAGAAGCCAGCAGCACGGAGGACCGAGTGCCTGAGAGCACACAGTGACACGGAGCAGAAGCCAGCAGCACGGAGGACCGAGTGCCTGAGAGCACACAGTGACACGGAGCAGAAGCCAGCAGCACGGAGGACCGAGTGCCTGAGAGCACACAGTGACACGGAGCAGAAGCCAGCAGCACGGAGGACCGAGTGCCTGAGAGCACACAGTGACACGGAGCAGAAGCCAGCAGCACGGAGGACCGAGTGCCTGAGAGCACACAGTGACACGGAGCAGAAGCCAGCAGCACGGAGGACCGAGTGCCTGAGAGCACACAGTGACACGGAGCAGAAGCCAGCAGCACGGAGGACCGAGTGCCTGAGAGCACACAGTGACACGGAGCAGAAGCCAGCAGCACGGAGGACCGAGTGCCTGAGAGCACACAGTGACACGGAGCAGAAGCCAGCAGCACGGAGGACCGAGTGCCTGAGAGCACACAGTGACACGGAGCAGAAGCCAGCACCTCGGAGGACCGAGTGCTTGAGAGCACACAATGACACGGAGCGAAACAATTCTCAGTTTCACTGAAACGCAGGCTACAGAAGGATACTCGTGATTCCAATTTTAAGACTATATGCGCATAAAAGAATATAGAAGGAATACTCACTGACATGTTAATATGCTAGTCTCTAAGTACTAAGATTATAGACAATTTTTTCCCTGTTACTCCCCTTATTAAATTTTTTCTACAAAACACATAAATCATAAAATGAAAATACGACTTTTTTAATAAATGATAATTTTCTTCTGAAAGGTTACTGCCTTAAACATTGCATAATTCATACCACTGGGTGACTATTTTTCTCAGGTCTTTGTACTAGACTTCTAGAGATTGAACCTGGGTCAGAGGATAAAGCATCTGCCTGCAATGCAGGAGACCCAGGTTCAGTCCCTGGGTTGGGAAGATCCCCTGGAGAAGGAAATGGCAGCCCACTCCAGTACTCCTGCCTGGAGAATCCCATGGACAGAGGAGGCTGGCGGGCTACGGCCCACAGGGTCACAGAGAGTGAGACACGACTGCAGCAACTTAGCACGACGCAGCGCTCAGCACTATAAGGCCGCTGACGAGGTCATCAGGAAGCTGGGCGTAGGGCTCGGCGTTTCAGTTAGCTTGTTTCTGTTGTCTAATCGCTCAGTCGTGTCCAACTCTTTTGGGACCCCGTGGACAGCAGCCCGCCAGGCTCCTCCGTCCATGGGATTCTCCAGGCAAGAATCCTGGAGTGGGGTGCCACTTCCTACTCCAGGGGATCTTCCTGACCCAGGGATCAAACCCAGGCCTCCTGCATTGCAGGTGAATACTTAACGGCTGAACCACCCGGAAAGCACATTTAGGTTAGGCCTTTATGAAAAAGTATATTCTCAGTAAGGTATTTAGAATATAAAGAGGAGGGGTATTCCTGACAGAGGAAATGGCTTAAGTGAACCAACATGCAACAGAATGCTAGGTCTCCTCCAGGAGTAACGAAAGTCCAGCATGAGTAGTTCTTAGGGTGTCTAACAGGATGCCGGGGGACAAGGCAGGAGTACCGACTCAAGAGATGCATGATCACAAAAATTTATCAGACGAAGACTTTCGAGAGGCAACACTGAGTGCCCTTAATAGCTACTAGGAGGTGACAGGCACTCACTAGAAAGACACAGGGAAACCAGAGCTTATGGCTGTCCTTCCTACGGCAGGGCCCCAGTGGGCCTTAAATGGCAAGCTAAGTAAGATATCTGAACTTCATACCCAGAATCTTAGAATCTTGGAGTTGATAAGAAATGTTAATGCCCTCCAGCTTGGCCACCCCATCTATACCTCTGCAACTTTCCCTAGGATATTTATCAAGCCTTTGTTTAAACATCTCTGTGACAACACACTGCCTTGGACCAGCTCTGTTAGAAAGTTCTTCATTGTACCGAGCTGACATTTATCTCCCTGCACCTCCCACCCATTTGGCCCATTGCTGCCATCTTGGACAGACAAGCACAGTCCCAGCTTTCTTCCAGGAGGGAAGAAGACATAGAGACAGCTGAAGAGGCTCTCTGGACTCCTCTGCGGGTCAAACGTCCTGCAGCCACCCCTACAGCAGCGCGACGTGTGGTGCGCCTTGCTTTCTAGCTCCTAATGAGCTTTGAAAATGCCCCTCTCTTCTCATCTGCCTGCTACCATCTTGCTTGGAGCCACCATCCCTTCTTGCTTATACCACAGTGATTCCTCCTAAACGGTTTCCCTCTTCTTTCTCTCTCTTTGACCATCCCTCCAACTCATTGTCTATATTGATCTTTCCAAAACTGATTGATCTTTCCAAACTATGTTGATCTTTCCACAAAACTGACTGTGACACTGCCCTGCTTACAACCTTCGTTAGCTCCCTACTGCTCTGAGGGCCGGTCAGAGCCTCGCAGCATGAAGTTCTGGTCCCATCCACCTCTCTGGTCTGTCTCTCTCCCCCTCCCCACTCTGGGCGCACGCCCCTTCCCTCGGTTCCTTGCACAGGACTTTTGCCCCACAGAAGTCACTTCACCTACAGGAGGAAACTTCTTCCCTCCATCACCTGTACCTCGATAACCCATACTTCGCTTCTGGGTTTCAATATAAACACTGCCTCTAAAAGTTTACCCTGATTCCATTAAGTCTGAATTAAAAACCCCTTAAGTGGTTCCTCGATGCTTCCCTGGTGGCTCAGAGGTTAAAGCGTCTGCCTGCAAGGCAGGAGACCTAGGTTCAGTCTCTGGGTTGGGAAGATCCTCTGGAGAAGGAAATGGCAACCCATCCCAGTATTCTTGCCTAGAAAATCCCATGGACGGAGGAGCCTGGTAGGTTACAGTCCACGGGGTTGCAAAGAGTCGGACATGACTGAGCGACTTCACTTCACTTAAGTGGTTCCTCAGAGACCTAAGCTTCCCCTATTATAGCAAATATAACATCGAATTAAAATCCCCTGCTTGTTGATCTGGCACCTTGCCTGTACTGTGTACACCCTGAAAACAAGTCTGTTTTTAGCACCATGATCATCAGTTATCTAAGCACAGTGACTGGAACATAGTGTGCACATATATATGTATGTGCATATATATATATATATTTACATATATAACAGCATGGACGGATTTTATGGATTTTTCTATAAGATGTTACGGAAAAACTTGAATGAACTTTTTGGCCCACCCAATATATGTATACATGAATGTGTATACATATGTATATATACACATACACACATATATACGTACTATACACACACATACACACATATATATATAATTCTTCCATAACATCTTACAGAAAAATCCAAATGAACTTTTTGGCCAACCCAATATATGTGCTCAAAAAATGTATATATATGGCAACCCACTCCAGTATTCTTACCTGGGAAATCCCATGGACAGAGGAGTCTTGCAGGCTACAGCCCACGGGGTTGCAAACAGTTGGAGACAACTTAGCAACTAAACCACCACCACCACACCACATACAGACATGTGCTCAAAAAATGCTGAGTTCATATCTAGCACACAGAACTAGATACAATTGTTCTAAATGTGGTCTGCATAACACATATTAGAGTGACAATTGCCTTACATGTTCTATATTCCACACCTCTTTTCATAAAACCTAACATTATTTTAGCAGAAAATTTCATGATTTTATTGTCCATGTAAGTCCCTACATCCTAAGTATATGAAGCCACCCCTTCCGTCTTTTAACTTTCCTTCTTCTGTGCTCAAGCACACGCGCTCTCTCTCTCTGTGTCACACACACAATAATTTGCAAATGATTTGGGGCATGCACGATACATTTTGCATCTATTTTTGCACACTCCTTCCAAATACAAAATATCAAAGTGTACTACAATTTATTGCTAACTTCTGGATTCCTAATCCTTAATTAAGCCTTTTCTCTGAGCAAACATGAGTAGTGTGCTATGGCTTCCTGGATATTAACAATATTGAATAAAACAGGAGTGGGGATGGACCCAGGAGCACACCTTCTAAAGAGGCCCGTCTGCCGATCAGCTGCGCTTTAGTGAGTGCGTTCGGACAGTCACTGATCCAGCCCACAGGCATACTTCTAACGCAGGAGCACGTCACGAGATCTGGGCCCTTCCTAAAATCACGGTTTTTGGATTAGGTAAACTGAGTATAATTATGTTTCAGATGTTAATCCTTTCATAAACTTTTAGTTATCCTTTTTTAATAGGTACTAAAATGGTCGCTCAGAGAGAAGGTCGTGCAGCTCACAAGTGCTCGAGCAGGGACATGACCCCCAGCGTTGTGACTGCAAGGTCAATGGCACCCAGTCCACCAGGACCCTCCCAGAAGAGAAAAGGGGCATTCTCGGATGGCAGTGGGCTCCTGGTGATCACCACCTACTCTCCCAAATGCCTGCTGAATGAATAACGTCTTTGATTAGCGATTCTGAACTTGAGGTTCATGACCATGCCAGGGGGCCCAAGAGTAGGCTTGAATGAACCTCCTGAAAGCTTACAAAAAGCACCATGTGATGTACATGACACATTTTTTTCTAAAAGGTAATGTATGTTTGAATCTCACAGTAATGTACTGTGTTTCCAAACAGTTCAAAGAACAATTTGCAGTTAAATAGCTCCCTATTAGAATGTCACTGTCACTCTGTCTATAGAGTTCTGAATGCACGTGTTTCTTTAGAAAATCAAACTGAAGTTTTTCATCTCTAGTCTCCAAAGCCTCCATCACTCTAGCAGGCCTCAGACATCTCATCTGCTGGTCCCTTCAGAGCCTTGCTTCTGGTGTCAAAACATGCCAGCTTGATTCTTTGATGTCAGTTTATCAAAGGGCTCTCTTAGAGGGCCACTTTGAGACTCCCCTGGCTGTCTCGGGGTTGGAACGTTGAGCTTCCAATGCAGGAGGTACAGGTTTGATCCTCGGTCAGGGAGCTAAGGTCCTACATGCTGCACGGCCAAAACAACAAAAGAAGTCCACCTCACTTGGGTTATCTTAAACACCCAGAGAGTTTACACCTTCACTTCTTAAATACTTGGAAGAGTGTGCCTGTCCCTGATAACAGGGTTGACATTCATTCTCCATTCTTTATATGTTGTATTATACATTGTATCTCTGTTACCTTATTCATCACTTGAAGATCATTGTCACTGACCACAATTGTACAAGAATTCACACAAACACATTGTGCATCCCCCCTGGGTCCAGAGAACAGGCTCAAAGGACGCGAGGACAGACAGAGCTGATCCTGCCCTCAAGGAGCCTACAAACCAGTGGAGGACGGACAAGCAAGCAGACGCTTGCAACAAAGAATGGTAAATGCTCTGACAGAAGAGATGAGGAAACTCTGGGAGAAAAGGAGAGGACCACCCACCCTGCTGGAAGATAAGGAGCTGATGGCCTGGGTGGTCTCCAGGAGAGGGGATGCCAGCCGAGTCTAAGAAAAAACAGAAGTCACACCAGACCCAAGAGAAGGACACGGAGGAAAGTCAGGGTGAGGAAGTAGCTTCACATGGCTGAATTTACACACTGCATGAGTATGGTGTGCATCGTACATGGAGAGGGACTGGGTGACTGATAAGAGATCACACTGAAGACAGAGGTAAAGGGCAAGTCCAGAGCTCCCGTGTCCATCAACATGGTTCTCAAAGGAAAAAACAGGAACCCACTGTTTTGGACTCTTCCAAAAAGATCTGCGTGATTGCACTTTAGAAAGACCATTTGATACAGGATGGTGACAAGACAGGGCATCTGGGGGTGGGCAGTACTAGTCTCAAATGAGACTCATAGAAAGCTGGGACCGGAGTCAACATGGGCTGGTCTTGACTGATATTGAACAGTGGGAGCTGGTCTGGAGAAACCAGCGAGTGCGCAAAACCCGTGAGACAGAGAGGGGGACAGGACTTGGGGACTGACCAGGTGTCATGAATGAAAGGGGATGATGGCTCTGTCCAGGGTGACTCTGTCCTGTCTGGCCTGGATGACGAGGGACACCATTTGAGCGGTGGACAATGGCAGAGGAGTGGGCCTAGGAGGGGAGGGGAGGAGACACTCAGGGTGAATTCGTGGGCTTGAGGGAGGCAGTCAATGGTGACAGGTCAGAGGGGACCGGGAGGCCGGCATCAAAGGCTCCAGGACAGTAAAATTCTTCAGAGAGAGGATGACCAACTGCCCACAATGACACACAGAAGCCCTGGGGAAGGCTGAAGGCAACAGACTTCACCGTTGAGCCCCGAAAGGCCTCTGGCGCCCCGGCAAAGCTTCGCCCTCAGAGGCAGAGCAGAGGCCCCTCAGAGGCAGAGCAGAGGCCCCTCCGCGGCAGAGCAGAGGCCCCTCCGCACCGCCTGCGGCCCAGCGCGGTGCTGCGAGTGGTGCCCAGCCGGCCGCCGCGGCAGGAGCCGCGAAAGACCCAGGTTCGAGCCCCGGATCGGGAAGACGCCCTGGAGGAGGATACGCAAGCACTCCCGTGCTCTCGCCTGGAGAATCCCTGGGCAGAGGGGCCTGGCGGGCTGCGGTCCGCGGGTCTCAAAGAGGTGGACCGACGGAGCGACTTAGTGCAGCAGGACATGGAGATGGTGAGTGTCCCCCGCTCCTTCAAGAAGCTGGGTGGCAGAGACGGGAAGGTGGCGGAAAGGAAGCGCGGAAACAAACACCTACCGACTGAGGGGAAGTGTGGAAACTCAACACCCACTGGTGAGGAGAGGAAGCGCGGAAAGGCGACGAACACCTACTGACTGAGGAGAAGTGTGGAAACTCGACAAACACTTACTGACTGAGGAGAAGTGTGGAAACACCTACTGGCTGAGGAGAGGAAGCGCGGAAGCGACAAACACCTACCGACTGAGGAGAAGAAGCACGGAAACGTGAAAACACCTACTGGCTGAGGAGAGGGAGCGGGGGAAACGTGAAAACACGTACTGACTGAGGTGAGGAAGCGCAGGAAAGCAAAAAACACCCACTGGTGAGGAGAGGAAGCGCGGAAACGACAAACACCTACCGACTGAGGAGAAGAAGCGCGGAAACGACGAACACGTACTGACTGAGGAGAAGAAGTGTGGAAACGTGAAAACACCTACTGGCTGAGGGGAAGAAGTGTGGAAACTCAACACCCACTGGCTGAGGTGAGGAAGCGCGGAAAGGCGACAAACACCTACCGACTGAGGAGAAGTGTGGAAACACCCACTGACTGAGGTGAGGAAGCGCAGGAAAGCAAAAAACACCCACTGGTGAGGAGAGGAAGCGCAGAAACTCGACAAACTACCTACTGGCTGAGGTGAGGAAGCGCGGAAACGTGAAAACACCTACTGGCTGAGGAGAATAAGTGTGGAAACTCGACAAACACTGGCTGAGGTGAGGAAGCGCGGAAACAACACCCACTGGTGAGGAGAGAGGACGGCCCGTCCCGGCCCCGCCGGCCGGAGGGGAACGACCGCCACGGACGCCCGGGCNCGGTCCGCGGGTCTCAAAGAGGTGGACCGACGGAGCGACTTAGTGCAGGAGGACATGGAGATGGTGAGTGTCCCCCGCTCTTTCAAGAAGCTGGGTGGCAGAGACGGGAAGGTGGCGGAAAGGAAGCGCGGAAACAAACACCTACTGGCCGAGAAGTGTGGAAACAACACCCACTGGTGAGGAGAAGAAGCGCGGAAACGACAAACACCTACCGACTGAGGAGAAGTGTGGAAACTCAACACCCACTGGTGAGGAGAGGAAGCGCGGAAAGGCGACAAACACCTACTGGCTGAGGTGAGGAAGCGCGGAAACGACGAACACGTACTGACTGAGGAGAAGTGTGGAAACTCAACACCCACTGGTGAGGAGAGGAAGCGCGGAAGCGACAAACACCTACCGACTGAGGAGAAGAAGCGCGGAAACGTGAAAACACCTACTGGCTGAGGAGAGGGAGCGGGGGAAACGTGAAAACACGTACTGACTGAGGTGAGGAAGCGCAGGAAAGCAAAAAACACCCACTGGTGAGGAGAGGAAGCGCGGAAACGACAAACACCTACCGACTGAGGAGAAGAAGCGCGGAAACGACGAACACGTACTGACTGAGGAGAAGAAGTGTGGAAACGTGAAAACACCTACTGGCTGAGGGGAAGAAGTGTGGAAACTCAACACCCACTGGCTGAGGTGAGGAAGCGCGGAAAGGCGACAAACACCTACCGACTGAGGAGAAGTGTGGAAACACCCACTGGCTGAGGAGAGGGAGCGGGGGAAACGTGAAAACACGTACTGACTGAGGTAAGGAAGCGCAGGAAAGCAAAAAACAGCCACTGGTGAGGAGAGGAAGCGCGGAAAGGCGACAAACACCTACTGGCTGAGGTGAGGAAGCGCGGAAACAACACCCACTGGTGAGGAGAGAGGACGGCCCGTCCCGGCCCCGCCGGCCGGAGGGGAACGGCCGCCACGGACGCCCGGGCTGCCGCCCCCCGCGTCCCCCCTTCTGCTCGCCCGCCCTTGGCGGAGGTGAGCCTCTAAACCGAAACCAGGGCGTGTGGCGGGCGCGGCCCCGAGCCCCGCCGCCCTGGGGCCCCGAGGCGGCCCTCCGGACCCCGCGGCCGCAGCTCCGCTCCCCGAGGAGGCTCCGCTCGCCCCGGGCGCGGCA